>NW_023590878.1:0-60051 GCF_014843425.1 Jatropha curcas
CCGCCAGTTTTGATCTGGAAATCGAAGCAAGATGGATGTAAAGACTGCCTTCCTACATGGAGAATTTGGAAGAAGAAAATATACATGAGCAGCCAGAGGGTTTCATAAAAAAGGGGAAGAAGATTATGTTTGTAAACTGAAAAGAAGAAGCCTGTTACGCTTGAGCAGGCACCAAACAGTGGTACAAAAAAAAAAATGAAGTTTGAGTCTGTTATGGGGGAGCAAGGTTACAAAAAAGACCACTTCAGATTCACTGTGTCTTCGTAAAGAAATTCTCTGATGATGACACATTATTCTCTTGCCCTCTATGTAGTGAATATGTTGGATGTTTGCGTCAGATTCTTCAAGAATTAATAGCTTGAAGAAGCAAACAGCTAAGTAAGTCTTTTTGCATGAAAGGACTTGGGACCAGCAAAAGCCAGGATTACTTGTATGAAGATTACGAGAAATCGAAGAACCAAGAAATTATGGTTGTCAACAGGAGAATACATTGAGAAAGTACTTCAAAGGTTTAAAATTGGAAAATTCTAAAGACGGTTAAGTTTGTCCTCTTGCTAATCATTTTAAATTAAAGCTCAAAAAGTCTGCCCTTCTACTGGATGGAGAGAAGGGAAGGATGGAAAAAGATTCCATTATGCTCAAGCCAGTTGGAGGCTTAATGTATTTGTCATGCGTTTGTACACGACCAGATATTGCTCATTCAGCGGAGTAGTGAGCGGTTTCTTTAAATCCTGGAAAGGAACATTGGGTGCAGTTAAAATGGGATTTTCAGATATCTTCGAGGTACGACCAAAGTATGTTTATGCTTTTGGAGATGAGAAGCCAATATTAGTGGGTTATTACTGATGCAGATATGGCTGGGATGTTGACTCGGAGAAAGTCCACATACAGAGGTATCTAATCACATTTGCAGGGTGAGCTGTGTCATGGCCAGTCAAGATTGCAGAAGTGGTTGCTTTATCAACAACTGAAGCAGAATTCATGCACTAACAGAAGCATGCAAAGAGTGGCTGTGGATTGAAGAAGTTCTTGAATGAACTCGGAAATTCATCAAGAACGATATTTGATTTTCTGCGATAGCCAAAAGTGCAATTCTCGGGAAGGAATTCCTCCTTTCATTCAAGATCAAAGCAACATTGATGTTTTAGATATCATTGGATCAGGGATGTATTGGAGATGGAAGCAGTTTTACAGCTTTGAGAAGATCCATACAGATGAAAATGGATCAGAATATGTTAACAAAGGATCTTCCAAAAGACAAGTTTGAATATTGCCGATAGCTGCAGGGATGATTGGAGAGTATGCGCTAACGTCCCCACTTGAGCGTGCAGGGGGAGAGATTTGTTGTGTGGTGGTGTAGCCCACTCAAGTGGGACCCACACCAATTTATGAAAAGAAAAAAAAAAAAAATCAAAGGTTGGGCAACCAACCATTGATATGGTTGGCATGCCAGTTTTGAAAATAATTGAAGAGCCGTTGCATGAGCAATGCACGGCTCTCTCAAATTCTTTGCTATAAATTAGAGGCAGGAGATTCAGCATAGAACCAACAATAAAGTGAGAGACAGTAGAAGACACAGATATAACAATTAATCGTGAAGAATATTTGAAGAGTTATTAGTTTAAGAAGGGTTCTTTTAAAACTAAAGGGTTTAGATAATAGTGGAAGATTATTAGGTGTTTTGGAAACACTTGTGAAGTGCAACTATTTTGTATTACTCTCTTTGTAAGCCTACTATTTGTAATAGTGGAAGAAATTATTTCGGAGTTGGTCCCGTGGACGTAGCCCTAACAGTTTGAGGGTGAACACGTAAATTTCTGTGTTGTCCCATTTTTATTTTTCCGCCTGCCTAATTATTCTCGTATTTTTATTTCTGGTATCCTAAACGATGTAGAATTTCATAATTAGATTCCCATAAATTTAAACCGGCACAAAGCAAATCGCCTGTAAATTTTTATGTATAGTTATTATTGGTTCATCACAATAACATATTTTCAAAACTCTCTCTTTATTTTCCAAGTATTGTTCATTATATATCCATATAGTAAAGCTTTATTTTAATACAATCACAATCTTTTTACATTTCAAGCTATCAATTCCCTCTACTTTTCTTTTGTTTAATTTTATTATTTTAATTTTGAAGCGTACATCTGTGATCAATCCACAGTCAATAAGTCATATTAAGTGCATTTAATTTTTCAGTGATATACTACACAGGGACCTTGTAACGTCTGCAATTTTCCATTCAAGCTCAAATTCAATGATCATTTACCTAAAACAACCAACTTAAAATCAAATCAAATTCAAGGTCTGCCACTAATAATAAATTTCTCTTTTCTTAAATACTAAAAATATACTTTTAAAAAACTAATTTTTGATTACAAAATCTATATATGTAATTACTAGTGATCTACGAATCCAAATTAAATCAATTGATAAAATTTAAAACAGATGTAGTAATTCTTATATGATAATTTTTATCACAACCGAAAAAAAAAAAAAAACCTTCATATGGTAGTATGAGGGATTAAGTATGAACATTATAAATTATTGAGTCTAAATTCACATTGTGGAATTTAGTTACGATTGCTTAAAAGTAAAAAAAGGAAACTTCTAGGATTTATGTATTTTAGAAAAATATAATGACGATAGTCCATAAGATAGTCACAATAATACGAAGGAAAACTTGTAAGAGCTGCTTCAGGATGCTAATTGATGCGAAGGATTGCCAATAAAAAAAATAATTCCGTTTTAAGTTTTAGGTAAAATTGTTTTACATTTTAGCTAACCCTAAACAACCTTCTTTAATCCCGAAATTTGAGTGCGTACGTAGCTTAGCTTCTGGCAGGAATTGGGTCTAAGATCAAATACCAATCTAATTACAAGGTTGTTCCAAGTTTAGCTTCTCGTCCTCAGGTCGCCGGTTGTGCTACAGCCGCTACCTATATTGAGGTTTTATTCTCATTTTTTTCCTCCGCTGTGAAGCCGTTAGTTTAATCTGCAGTTAAAACTAAGCGGTTAACGGTTAGTTTTCCCCTTACCCATGTTGAGGCCGTGTAGATTATCTGAAGGGCAGACGTAAAATTGCAGCCGAAGGACAAAGGGATATGATCAGCGATTTGCCAGATGAGCTTCTTTTATACTATTATCTCTTATTTAAAGTTGAGAGAGATTGTTCAATTATCTCTATTGTCAAATAGATTGGAGTACGGTATGCTCATCTATGCCCGAACTCAATTTTGGACTGGGATAATATGTTGTCACTGATTTCAAATCGCGAAATTATGGGAAAATAATGAAAATTCTGTGTTATTTATAAGGAGAAATTTGTTAAAGGAGTCAAATCAGGTCTTAAAATTTTATCAGGAAAAAGCAATTTCCTCTGTTGTGGTTTGTTGCTGTCTTGGTTTTGAAATGTATCTAGTGATATTGATCAATGAGGTAAGTTTGCTTCTTAGGCAGGGGAGTTCAAACGCTGTCTGTGCCTTAAATTTTATTTGCAGCGAATTACTGTTCAAAACGTTACCCAAGATAAAAATGGCGCGCTGATTGAGGGGAAGTATGTTTTAGAGAAAGAGCTTTGAAGGTTTTCAAATCATAACTTGAAGGATCTTAGTTTGTATGCTTCGTTTTGAGACAAATTTACCTACCAATTTAGTTATTTGGAGACCTCCAATTATTAAGTCACCATTATCCCTCTACGACTTCAATAGTTTGTTTTCTTGTTGTGTGAACCTTTAAACATTACCTTGTACAGATGTAACCTTCCTACCAAATTATGTTTTGGTGGATTACCTCTTCTAGAGCATTTTGCGGTAAATGGTTTCTTGTTGGACTGAAAACAATTGATCTATCAAATTGCGAATCTCCTAACTTTTGTCTGTCCTGCCTCTCTTCATGATATTCCACATTTGATTTAAAGAGGAGCACCCAATGTGACGGAGCTTTGGTGCCATTGGAAATAGATGGGCGTTCATATGTTTTCACTCGTGTTTCAGCGACAGGCTTCCTGGCTGAGGTAGTGAATTTATTCTCGGTCCGATTGGGTATTTTGAAAAAGATAGCTTTTTTCTCAATTTTGTCGATCTTCATTAAGAATGTTTTACTAATAGCCAATTTCCACTTCTTTTTGCACAGGTAAAGTTTCAACCGGGAACCATATCCAGTCTTCAGCCAGGTTACATCATTGACACTGACTTTCATTCGGCATCCAAAATAGATGTTGAAGATTGATTTCTATCCTCAGTTGCTTTTCCCTGTCTTTTGTACTTTTCGAGTTGATGACACCGTTGTCCCAGAAATGTTTTGATGAAGAAAAGGCCAAGCTGTTGAATAGTGCCCAGACATTTGACCAAAAGTAGAACTGTGGATTTTGCAAGCACCCCAAAACAAGATTGGAGTTTGCCATCTACTTGCTGAAAAATGCTTCTGCTCTTAGTGGTTTGGTCATTGAGCAAAGAAGTAAAACCATATGTTCCAAAGAGGCAGTCATGGGATGAAGTGAGAACGGGAAATGGTGTTAGAACGATTACAAGGAATTTTGCCAAAGTGGAGTGCTGCGTTGTCCGATGATCTCTATCTAGAAATTTTTATTTTATTTTTATTCATATTTATTATATTGTTAATAAATTAACAAATTTTTTTTTTGAAACGGTAAATAAAATTAACAACTTATAGGTTTCAAAAAAAAAAAAAAAAAAAACAATTTATTAAGCTAATTGCCTCAATTTCATTTTTTCAGTTATGCCACCTCAATTTCTTTTTTAGAATTTAATTACCAATCAGTAAGTTTGACTTGTATTTAAATATGACTAGATGGCAATTAAATTTTTAAGCAATTTATCTGACTCTTTTTTGTTTTGATTAATTGCTTTTATTGTTGGCAAGCTAGACTTTTCCATCCTTTAAATAATTTTTTTTTTGGCAAAAAAATTCATACTTTGTATTATATTTATTTTACGTTAAAACCAATATAAAAATGTGAATTAAACTTTCTCATTTAAATAAAATTAGTATCAACTTTTTTTTATTATCGTAATTTAAATCCAATTTAAATTTACTTTGTTGTTTGCATAATTACCCCGATTAGGTAGCTCTCACATTTAATAATCCTTTATAGAATTTCATATTCTAGGATTCTTCTATGCCATTATTTAAAATCATTCCAAATATACAAAAAATCTCCTAAATAAGAAAATTTTCAAGTTTTATTTCAATTATCATTTTTAACGAGTTCCATAAGTAGTTAGTTCTTCACTATTGGATTATTTTAACTATAAATGTTAATTACAATGCTATTGATTTATTAATATTATTATATTGCAAATGTACCATAATTCTTATTATTATAAAAATCATTTAATATTTACTAGTAGGTTATTTTATTTTTTCTAATAATTTGATTTCTTCATAATAGTTTATTAAAAATAATAATATTAATTTAATTATACATAATTAATAAAATAAATTTTTTAATTATGATAATAGCTCGTAAAGGCGTTTTTATAATAATTAATAAAATAATATTTAATTATTGATAATAGCTCGTAAAGGCGTTTTAATTATTGATAATATTTAATTATTAATTATTAATAATTAATAATATAAAAATTGTTAATGATGTCTTCCGGCAAAGCGGGAGGAAGCCGGCTTGTATTGAACATAGGCAAACCAAGCTCCCCTGTTTTTTCATTTTACAACTGCAAAGCAAATACACTGATCTTTTGTGATAACAGAAAACCTCAGGGACTTCATTGCAAAATCCCCAAATCTTCCCAAAGCCCTAAGCTAGGGTTTTGCTCGAGATACAGAGGTCTCCAGGTTCCGAAGTCGCCATCAACCATGGCGGAATCAATTTGCAGAACTCTCCGTGATGGAGCTCTAGAAGGAGAGCATGCTCCAGCTCTCACTATCAAAGACACTGCTGCTTCACCATTCGGCTTTGACTTGTTTCTTCACGTGTTCTCCCAACTCTCCTCCTTTACTTTGGCCGGAAAATCTCAGTCCCAGTCAGTCCAATTTCAATTCATTTGGATTTCTTTATCCATTGAAACGACGCCGTTAATTTAGATCTTCTTATTCTTGAAACAGAGGTGTTGTGATTGTTGCGTTTAAGAGAAGTCCTTCGTTTTATTTAGAGCTGTTGAAGAAACGAGGAATCGATGTTAGTTCCTCTCACAAATGGTAATGTTTCAATCTGGGCTTTTGCTGATAAAAGGAAGGAAAAGAAAGTTAGGAAAATAATGAATTTGTTGTATTATCTCTTGTGCTTATTTCTGCCTCTCGTTTATTTGTTTGAAACTTCGTGCAACATGCGCTTTACTTAATCTTCAGGTCGTTATTTTTTGGCGCAAAGTAGCAATGAGTTCCTGTGTTGGGAATATTACTTTTGAAACCTGTATTACTGTGTGCGCTTATGAACTGAACTATATGATTTAGGATTCAAATATTGGATTGTTACACGGATCCTCTTGGATGGAAGAGTAAGCTTGTGGAGTCTGGAAAAGCAAAGAGTATTTCCCATGAAGCTTCCGGATTGGCTCATCTCTGTAAGGATGTGAGGGATATGGACAACTTGTACTCGTTAATTCTTGAATTGGGGAAAGGTGATTTCTGTATGAACGTATATAGCTCATGTTTTGAAGTCAAATATGCAATCAGTAGAATTGGTTTTTTCAAGTATTTATTTAACAGTCTTTTGGGTGTCATTCTTTGTCTAATTTAGGAGTGGTCATTGTGGATGCAGGATCGGTTGGACAAGGCAAGGGTCGTTTTTCTGTTGCCATAGACTCGGTAATTTTGCAACCCATGGTCCTTGTTTGATATATGATACAATGGCACTAGGATAATGCCGTCATTGTGAAGTTTAAAACTTTAAACGAGGTGCAAGCAAAATGGCTGGTGTGGTAAGATGCATATGCTTAACTTCTTGTGGAATTCTGCTCTGGATGTGTAGTCACTTTCCTTATTCTTGAAGGAATATGAACAAATAGATTATAGCATCAATTCTCTGCAGGAGTTTTGTGACTTTCCCGGTGTTATGGTGTTATGTATGGAAACTTCTTTTCGTGTACTGCACATGTCCCAAGAATGAGAGTTTTTGGTAGATATGAATTATCCATGTGAGTGCATATTTTCTGGAGGTAGTGGTTGGAAGGTTCCTTTCTGTGCCAACACGCGACAACAGACTTTTATGAGATTAGAAATTTGCAGAAGAAGAAAGGCAAAGTTTGATTTGTATGCTTGTTGTCTATTTTCTACACTAAGACTAAGAGGTTTATGGATATGCACTTATATGCTAAAGTGGGTGGAAACAATAGCTTGCAATTCTGTTGGAATAAATTTAGAACCTTTTATTCCTTTCAAAAGATGTTGAAGAATACTTCTATAGGTTTTAGACAAGCAGGCCATGCTTACATGCTCATGTTGCATGTGGAATCTTGGAGATTCTGTTGATAAATATTGAGAAGCTATTCCCTCAAATCCAGGATAAAAATTATTGTATTCGATCATATCTTAATGTAGTAAAAGGGATCCTAGGACTTAGAAATGAGTTGGGCTCTCATTTTAGAATGGAATGGGGCTTAAATTTCAGTGATTCAAACGTCAAGTTGATAAAAACTATATGATATAATTGTGCTAAAATACGATCTTTTTGTTTTTTTTTTTTTTTTAATTGTTCAAAAGATGAGATGTTAAACTTTCTGCTGGTTTGTGATTTGATATGAATTTTAGATTAATTAGAGGCATATAATATAGTTAAATAATATATGAAGGTAATTCTGTTATATATTTTTCATAATGAAATTTGCATCTGCGTAATGGTTTTAATTCTTCGTTAGATTTTGTTAATCAGACATATACCTTTTGTGGCTATATTTTCTTTTGCCTTTTTTTTGTAACAAAAATATCTGGTTCTTCTGCTGCTGCTTTCTATAAAGATATATATCATATTAAGATATTTTAACTTACAAGAGTACACTATGTCAAAGAACTTGCCTGGATTTTTCTCTCACAAATAGGAGAAGAAATTGCAACTTAGGAACATTTGTCAACCTTGAGCTATATTATTACTTAACAGCAATTTGATTTGGTGATTTTTTTTTAATAGGAAATTTACGACTTTAAAGGATGACAATTTACTTGACATTGTCTTGGCTTTGAAAGACTATGTAGAGATACCATTGCAAAATTTTTTACCTCTGCAATGTTCAACAATTGTGGTCCGATTGTTAATATTTTTCTCTGACTTCTCAAGCTTTTCTTTCATATATAATTTTCATCTGCTGATTTGCTTCTAATGCACCAGGTAGATGAAATGTTAAGATGTGCATCCCTGTCAAGAGTTGCAGGCCTTTTAAGCAATCTTCGCAGCCATGGTATGCACATTTATGGTCTTCTCAGAATATGTCTAATCACCGGCAGGGATTCAGGCTGTTTTCCCCTCATTATGACTATTTTCTACTGCTGCCAATTATAAGTTAAGATTTATGATGAAAGAGGATGCAGTTATCTAGATGTATATATTAATGCAAACTTAAATATTTATTTCCAACGTTGCAGATCAGGTATCTTGCATGTATTGGTTGCTACTTTCAGATCTTCATGAAGTTAGGGTGACATCTGTTCTTGAATACATGTCCTCTATAGTGGCCAGTGTTGAACCACTGAGCCGATCTGCTAATGGACGCATATTGGATTCAGAAAACATCTCTCTGTTGAAACATAATTTTGGGAAAGGAACGCTTAATGTCAGATTCAAGCGCCGGAATGGGCGTGTACGCGTGATGGTGATCTCCTATTCCCTTCTCTCAGTGTCATTATACCCATTGTGGACTGGCGAAGTGTTTTAATATTTTTGTTTTTTAATTCTGTTGTTAGCGTGAAGAATTTCATATTGAGCAGTCCGGAATCAATTTTACATCTGTTTCATCTGAAGATGGAATAATTAATCAAGGTCTTTTGCCTAAGGTCAGTTATTGTTTATTCTGCATTCCCCGACTCCTTCACGCTAAAACACAAGCTTCTACATGTACAAATAGTTAATCATATTATAAGACTGCCATCAATTATCCATACAAGGATGATTAACACCAAACTTTTTGAGCAAAATACTAGCACAGAATCTTGGAAAGTTATAGTTGCATATACTGGCTCAAACAAGCCAGAGGCAAGAAAATATCGGTTTATATTATTTTCATTCAATTTATTGAAATTGGCGCTTTATTTAACAGGTGCTGTTTAGCCTACAGCTGTCAGAGAAAGAGCAGAGTGAAAGGGCTAAGGTTGTACTCCCTTTTGAGCACCAAGGTGTGGGAGAAATATTTAACTCTTTTCTTTTTCTTTTTCGATGGACATGCTTAATTGAAAACTTGGCAAAGCCAATTGTTGCTGTGCTATTTGTATGTGCTAAAAACCTTGCTCCTTGTTGCTGTAGGAAATGGTAAACCTATACAAATTTATGACGGTCGAAGATCTCTCACAGAGAATAATAATGAGGCAACATTTGCTTCAACTGGGAATTTGCAAAGAAATGAAGCATCTGGTGGGGGTGAGATAATATATTTCCGGGACTCAGACGATGAGAAGCCAGATTCCGACGAGGATCCAGATGATGATCTGGACATATGATGGGTATGAGCCCTCAATTACTATGGATTAATGCTAGGCTGCAAGAAATTGTAAATTATAGCTTGTCATATTTTTGTAGTTTCATTTTTGCCTATATGCTTGAATGAGAATCTGGTTTTACCATCAAACCATGAAAGTTGTAAATCTGCACGCTCTTTCATGCATAAGGCTGATTGTGTTTGGATGAGTGCGTGTGTGTGCGCATGAGGCTAAATTTTATTTATATCCTATTTGATTTAGACTTTAGTGGCCATTTGGATTGATGGAATTTGAACATTCCATGGATTTGTTAGATTCTTTTGTTGGGTTTAGCAAAAATAGGCTTATAATCTATGGAATTCATAAATTTGATCACCCACTGTTCATTTTGGAAGAGAGAGAAATTTCTATTTTTTTTTTATTAATGATGAAATTTTAAACCACTTAATTTTATTTTAAAATATCTTTCCAATCCATAGATTTTATTTTCCAATCAAGTGAAAATTTTCCTGGATTTCACATTCTACAAAATTCATGTGTTCATATTTTATCAATCTAAAAGAACACTTAACGTACCGATATGCAGAAACTATGGAATTATTGATGCTTAAAAGATTGTGAAGGGGATTAAGTGATTTGGTGGGACTGAACATTCTAGAGCAAATTCGTTTTGTAAATGAATCTTTGTGCAGAATTTTGTTCTTAGTTTCTGATAAGAATATTCTTGCCTGATGATGAATAGTTATGATTTTTAGAATCATCTTTATCAATAAGTAACACTATCCATGGAAAGTATAATGAAATTCATAAAGTTAAAACAGTTTCTTCATTAACTTTATGCTTTCATACAATTAATGGAAGAGGAATATTTGGAGTAGTGGACCTCTTACAAACGTGTGTACTAGTGGTGAAAATGTATTGGTCAATTTGGATGTGTATATATCAGAATTTTGTTCTTAGTTTCTTGGCATAAGGATATTCTTGGCCTGAAATGATGTAAAGTTTATGATTTTTGTAGAATCATTCTTTGGATTGCAGGCATAAGTGAAACATATCCATTGGGATAGGATACTTTTAATGCGAAATTCATTAAAGTACCAAAGCAAGTTTCTGTCAGATTAACGTTTATTGTGCTTCATACAAGTTATATGTTGAAGGAGAATATGGGTGGTAGTAAGTGGACCTGTGTCGACAAACGTGGTGTTAACTTAGTGGGTGAAAGTATTGGTCAATTTGGATGGTATATTATATAATGTAGTATATTATTAACAATATATATTATATATATATATAATCATATAAGGTTTATAATATATTATTATATTTTATATATACTAGTCAATGTTCGTGCACATGCCATGGCACGTGAGTGCAAATAATTCTTTTGTCTAAAAAAAATTTTAAAAATAGCATTTATTTTGTGAAACGAGGAACTGAGGAAATCATATAATTAAATTTTATAATAATGATGTATTGCATATTAATTTATGTATTGGTTTAATTATGTTTATCCGTTTCGTTTTTAAATAATAGTCTTCACTTTTTTTTTCACACAGTAAGTTACATTAAGAATATTATATATATCATATTATACTTATATATATATACTCTTATGATAGTATGTTATGTATTAATATATAATAATGTAGTATTAATATTAATTATATATAGTATAGCTACAGATATTTTTTTCTCTAGGAAAGTTTGTGCATATTACATATCGGTACTTTAAGGCTATTTTACGATTTTGATCAAATGTGCGCATAATTTCTCTAATTATGGCTTCCACTTGGCATGGTCTTGATTTATATATTTGAGTCTGATATTGAATTGTATTGGTTGGTATTGGTTGAATTATTATTTTTGAATTAGTGTTTGATTAGATTATCTACCAAATGTATTTGATTGTAATTTGGTTTTATTGGATTTAATGTTTGAAATTAGTGTTTTTTGATTTTGTTTTGATTTGATTTGTCTATTGTATTTAATTAATAGCTATTTAAGTTAACTATATTAATTATTAGTTTTAAAAATGATTAAAAGTTATTATTAATTATTAGTTTTAAAAAATGATAAAGTTTAATAACAATGAATTATTCAATTAATGTATTAATGTATTGCTTTGTAACAAATCTTTACTCTAAATTTGTGAAGCAACAAACGTTTCCTCTAATAACCGTTAATGTATCTTTAATGTTTCCTCTCTAAACGTTTCCTTTTTTTTTTTTCTTAAATAGTGTAGTAATGCACTTTTTTTAAAATTTTAAATTATTTACCCTCAAGAAACACTTTAACTTTTTAGAAATACTATATATAAGTTGTATAATTATATTTTTCTATATTCTTGACAAAGGTATATTGGTCCCTATTTTTAAATATATTATTCGTGTTATTTAAAAGTTCAGAATTTTCTACATTTCAACTATTTCCACTAATGTGGTTAGTAATTTTTACTCAATTTTTTTTCTTCTTTTTTAGATATTATTTAACATGTTTTGTATCTGTAAACTATCAAATTAATTACATGTGTACGACTTAATTATTTATTTATATATTTATTTGAAAATAAATTAATTTATTATTATTTGGGTAAATTAAGCGAATTTGTAGATGAATTAAATCGTGAGTTCGTTAAAATCGATTGCAATTAATATAATAAAAAATAATAAATAGTATAATTAGTATTACTACTATATATATTTATATTATAGTAGCTATATGATTTTGTTCACGTAGGATTCTAAATTTAATTTACATTGTGTATGATTAAGTTGTTTGTTTATTTATCTTTTATTTGAAACTTAAATTATATTTGTAGTAATTGAATTATAAAATTCGTCTTTAAATGTGTATTAATCTTAAGGTATAACATTAGAGAAAGAGTAACAGTTAGATAATAAACTTTTAATGATTACAATAAAATGAGCATAATTTATAAATTTTACATGATAAGGACAATATATTATTTTATAGTTAAAAAATGTTAAAAAATTGGATAATCTAATATGATCATTCATGTTAATAAATATAATTGGGATTATATTATAGAGTTAATGTATGATAAGATGGTAAAATTTATATAACTCTAAAATTATTAAAAATAAGATTTTGAATTCATGGAATTTTAAGTGATAGTAACGGTTAATTATTTTTTATGTTAAGTTTTAAATAAATTTCAAAATTTAATTTGAATTTTACCACCTTTTATTTTACATTTTTTTAATTTTATTTCTTAAATTTCAATTATTTTTAATCCATATATTTCCAGAAAAACATGCCAATCTATTAATTTTATATTTATTTAATAAAAATTTATGCTATATTTTTCTTACTATAATACTTGAGGATTTAACAATATTTTAATAGCACAATAAAAGAAATATTTATTCAGGTAAAATTATTCTACTCATACATACTTGATAGTAAGTAGTATAGGATTATATATTTCTCGTCAATTTAAACCGTGGCACTATGCACGGATCTTATATTGGAGTAGTCTTAAATTTTAGTTCCAACCCATAAACATTTATTCCTTCTTCCAATTATATACCCTTATATTAATAAATTTTATGAATTAAATTTTGGAAACTACTTAGAGTTATATTTCAATAAAAACTGTATTTAATTTATAAGAGCACATAGATTATATTATAAGGCATTATAGAACAGTTAACAAAAATATATATTCTCTCAATTTAAACCGTGCATAGCACGGCTATATTGGAGTAGTTAAATTAGTTCAACCATAACATTTATCCTTCTTTTTCCATATATACCCTTATATTAATAATTTTTTGATTAAATTTTGGAACTATTAGAGTTTTTCAATAAAACATTAATATAAGAGCACAAATTATATTATAAGAGCATTATAGAAAAGTTAACAAAAAGACCATTTAAAAAAATAGAAATGAGATTATTTTCTTGGGACACCTGTTGTGGAAAGTAGAACTATTTTTTCAAGACAGATGGGTTAAAAAAGAAATTGAAGAGTTTCATCGTTAATACGATAAATTTTTTATTTGGTTTATTAATGATTGAAAAGAAGTCAAAAGTTTTTCAATTTTCATGTTTGAGAAAGTGCCGTCTTTACGAACCTTGGATAGATAAGTTAAGCTCTATCACATCATGGAAATGAATTTTTAATTTTGAATTTATTCTAAACATAAAATCATTTAAAATCGAATTCTATATGAAATTAGTTTTCGCATCTTGAATTCATTTTTACACCAAATAAAGTGTAAAAATTATAAATTTGACCCCTAATATCTTCTGAATATCAATCACCACATTGATAAATATGTCTACTGTACAAAATGAATCATAAGTTGTTGCAATGTAAGCCCTAATGAAAAAGAGCTGAAAGAATGAAGCATATACACACTACACAATAATTCTCTATTAAATGTCAAATGAATCAAAACAACAATATTTCTGAAGCCAAGAAGCCAAAGTGGGGGGAGTAGTGAACTGGGAAGTCACAAATCGTAATCGCCTCCGATATAACGAGAAACATTTGATCTTGTCTTTAAACCTGAAACAGCAGGAGGAGAACAAGAGAATATATTAAAATGTAATACAAAAATCTTTAGAACTTATGCACGAATGTTCTTCAGCTTGTTATAGTTTAATTTAAGTAACAAAGAAAACATTCTTCAAAACCTAACCTTAATTTCAACTTTCTTTTCCTTAAAAGAAAACTATAGACGTGCATGTGCACACACACATACATATATGTGCTTAGTGAAAGTTTATTATGCAGTGGGAAATTGTAGAGTGTAGTTCGAGGATTAGAAGGAGCTAATGTGCATTCTCAGTGGACTTCAAAAATTTGTAAGGACTTGACCTCTTAGTTGGAAAATGCAAATATAAGATCAGTTTGTAAAATCAATTCCTTGCTCTCCCTGGGCCTAGCTTAGGTGATTGGGGGATGGAGAGAAATCTACCTTCAAACTTACAACATAAGAAGAAAAAGGGAAGACTAAAACCAAATCCTTAAAGAAGGAAGATTTTACCTCAAGATAAGATCACAAGTCCAAGATAAATGGATCCACAGAGAAAAATAAATGATATCATTCCCCTGCAAATAGTCACAATTTTAAGCATGTCAGAACAATAATGTAAAATGAAGAATCATAAGCATTTACTGATCTCCATAGATACAGATTATATCTAGTAGTAATGGTAGTCAGTTATGTATTGTCTTGCCAAACCTTAAACTCACCAAATGATTCCCCAACCAACACCATTACAAGGACAAGGGCAAACTTCTGCAAATTTCTCAGCATCACTGGAGTTGACTCTTCGGGATATTAGATCATCATAAATATCTGCATTATTTTGGTGCGTAACTTTAATGATAACCCATTTGACCAAAACAAGATGAGATGGAAAAATAAAATGAAGAATATATCTACCATAAACTGAGAACAGGCTGTTCATCACTCCTGCAATGAAGAGTAAATATAAGTTACCTCTATCTTACATCCATCACAAGAGGGAAATTATTATGTAGAAGCAAGTTGTCAATAAAATGGAAGATGTGAATGAGTATTATATACCAATGAAAAGAATGACATATCGAAGAATCCGTACTTTTGTTGTTTCTTGCAATAGCCAAACGACAGCAAGGAAAATGATAAATCCTGAAATTGAATTAATAAACAAGAAACATGTGAGCATTGAAACTAATGAAGACAAGATACGAATAAGAGGTGGTGGCAAATTGTAGTAGACTCACCAATGCAAAGACCTCGAAGTGTCCACTGTTGGAAAATAACGTATATCAAGTAAAATGTTACGACTTTAAAGCATGAAAACTTAATTCCCAACAAATATTAAGAAACCAATAAAGAACAACATTTACAGAAAGTTATTACATCTAGTAAGAGAAAGAACTAAATATTATAATGTCCCGACTTACATTTTTAGCAACAAAGAGCACAACCAGTAAAGCAACTCCAAAACAACCGGCAGCTATTCTTGCTGTCGTAAGATTTGTGGATGCAAGTATCAAAAGCATTCCCCAAAATGAGGAACCAAGATCTGGATACAAAATGCAATTATACATTATAAATATCAACAAGAACTAAGATATTGTGTCTAAAAAGAGAAATCATGAAAATTTAAAAGCAGAATGATACACAAATGAGTTATCTGGGGAAAAAAAAAATACTAAGTAAAACGCATCACATTTCCTACATAACACCTCTAACACAAAAACTTGGATACCAAAGTCAAACTTATCAGAGTTCCTCCATAACACCTCTTAACACAAAATTTGGAATTGTGGAAATTTCAGAAGGATGCTTTGCAATGGACTGGATATGATTAAGAAAACTTTGCAATAAGTCCAGCATATCTTTTACTTGTCTGAATCACATATTATAGCAGGTCATCAGGTTTAAACACAAGAAAGCAAAGCAAATTAAGCTTCCAGTAGGAGGGGAAGAGGAGAACCAGCCAACACGCAAGCATTACACATAAAAATAGTATTTTGTTATATAACTGCAGATGTGCACACTAGAGATACGCAATATTCTTTCCATGCTATCATTGGAACCTTACTTCGAAACAAATATCCAATTCAGCATGACCTTGTCTTTCGCTGTCCCATATCCATGTCATGCAAGAGATATATTAAAACTAGCAAATACTGCAATTTTAATTGTAGCTTTCAAAAGGCAGAAGAGAATTACATCCAGCTGGCAAGATTAACCAATATATACCACCACGTGTTTGTGTCACTCCACCTTCATTTGCATGCACCTTAATCCCTTCCACCTGAACATCACAACATATGAGAATAGCACCGGTTTTGAGCATTCTCCGGCCAAAGACCAATAAGCCATAAACGTGAGCTGGCATGTTTGCAGGGCAGCATCTAAGTTTTAATAAATTTTACATATTCGAAATTCCAAACAAATGATAACTTCATCCATCTGCTTGTTGAAAAACCATTCATCATTACGAGGCACAAAGCATATACAAATAAAATTTCAGATGTCACCACCAGGCAACACGACTGAATAATTTTTTGGCAACTAGATAGTAGCTAGAATTGTGAAGAACTATACTTCAAACCTCTGAAAGTTGAAGTAAGGTGTAATGGAAAAGAAGATTTATGTTTGAATTCATCTTTTCTGTTTGATGAGGAATTGTTATTACATAATTCTTTTCCATTAAAAAGCAGCACCGAAGGCAAATTCATTGTTTATACTTCATCGGAACTAATTATTTCACTCAATAACAAAAGACTTATACTTCATAGTCTACAAGAGCAACTGTGCATTTTGGTTGCTTACATGCATAAAGGTGTACTATTAATGATGACGTTTGTAGAAGTGAAGCCAATGCAATCTAATTGTTAATACATAAAGAGTTAAAATGGCACAAAAGACCACTTCTGATTCTGCAGTAAAGGACACCCTTGCTACCTGGCTCAAGGTTCTATTTGCATCAGATTGTGCCTTAGACAATGACCGGAAGAAACTATGAATTGTTTCATAACATTTAGGAATCAATTTTCAAGATCTTCCTTGTTAGGGAGAAAAGAGAAAATTGATAAACTAAGTGCTTTGTGTGCCTCTAAACAAGAATACCTTAAGCACGTGTCAATATGAGGGCTAGTTGTATTGCAGTCCATTACACTGAAACAGGTAAATAAATGTGACAAAAACAAGTATTGTGCTTTTATTTAGCTTGACTAATCACATGTTCCATTAGAGACAAACTACAATTTTTATCAATCAAGTGGGTTCTGAAATGAAAGCATATAAAATCTCTGTCCTGCCAATTATACACAAGAAGGTAGCAATAACTCCTTACCTGACCACAAGTGAGTTTACAAGCAATTGCATGGCTTGCTTCATGCAAAAATACAGTGATGAGCTTAAATGGTGTCATTAGCACTGTCCTCCACAGCTATCACAATCAGAAAGCCAGAAATAAACATCAGAGAACAAGTCATGTAAATGAATTGTCAATGCAACCAAAGTCATCCAGAAAAAAACAACAACTAATACCAAAACTCAATTCAATTAGCATTCATTTAAAGCTAAATTAACAACCATTCAAGTCCAGCAACATGAATGATGTATCGTCCTCTCAGCAGTACAGACAGAAATAGGAAGTGACCCAGCTAAAAGAAAATCCCATTTCGTGCAGTATCCTCCAATCTTACGACATTGTTAAGCTCTAGTCTACTATAATATCAGTCCTCCATGATTACCTTCAATCCCAACTTTCCCAATATCTGTTCCTCTAATTATAAAGCACGAAACAAAGGATTCATCCACAAGAGTAAACAAATGCGACTACAAATCAAAGGGTTTGCAATTCAATATAACTAGTTGGAAGTATTGCAGTTAGATTATATAGTAAATCCGCGAAAATAAGGAACACCCATATATAGAAACAAGTTGGTGACAGTCTTCCAAACTTCAAAACAGAAAAGGAAAAAGAAAAACAAAAGCAACACCAATATAGAGAAGCTTACAGCAAGGATAACGACGGAGAAGACACCGATGGTGACAAGGAACACGACCTGGTCATGCTGGCAGCAGTTTTGGAGTTCCCAATTTATTGCCATCTCTATCTCTCTGGCTTCTAGAACTTGATTTTTTGGGTTTGGCTGTTTGGGATGAGAGAAAATGAGGGAAAATCTGGACACAGAACTGGAGGTAAAAAAACCTAGAGAAAGTGACTTTATATTTCTGTTTGGCGATGTTCTTTTACTTTTCAAATTGGAGTCCTTCGGTTTGTTGAATTTGAACGTTGCGATTGGCTGTGAGCCTGTGAAGAGGTCAAAGAAAGGAAACGGCCAATTGCGTGTGAGAAAATTTTGAATTTAATTAAATTAAGACAAATTTGGAGTTTAGTTGGCTTTTCAGTTGTTCAGTCTGAAGATGCATGATTGGATCTGGATATTTTGGTAAGAAAGGAGCTTTGTCGTGTCTTTTTTACATTACTTTTTATTTATTTATTTAAAGGAAGGAGAAGAGAAATTTGTTATTCTGAACTTGAGTCAAGCTAATTCGAGGATCGGTTAAACCCCAAGTTAATGGGGAACATAATTAATGTAGTTAAAGAAATTAATGTTTTTTTTTAATTTATTAGAAGTTTTTACGCCGAGATAACATTGCACTGTATAATATGGGTATCTCTCTTAACTCGCCAAATTGGTGAAAATAACTGTAGTCGAGAAAACATAAATCCAAGACCTCCCACTCCTCGTATAAGTGAAAAAATTAATAAAATCACCACTTCATGATTGGCATTAATATTCATTTTTTAAGCAATATATTATATAACATTATATTATAACTAAAGTTAATAGAAAATTATATATAAAAATTAAACACGACTACCATATTCTTATATATGATTCATGTTATCGGCGAGAATCTTATAATATTATTCTTTCACTTTTAATCTTTTATCCATTTTTAATAAATTTAGATTTATTTTTCACATATATGCTTTTTCTTTGTGCTTGTCGTTATACTTCGTCTCTATATTTGGAGTTTTTTATTCCAGTTATTGCGAGGGTTTATTCTTTTATAAGAAGGTTTATTGTTAAATAAACATATGATATTTAATTTTATTTAGTTGAAAACTTTAAATCTTAATTTGTAAGTTTAAATCTTTAATTAATAGAGCCGGATAGTGTGACGTGTTTTTTTATTAATATTAGTGATGCATAATAATAAAAATTCATGTGTTCCACATATATTGCGAGTTTTTGAAAGAACAACGTAGCTGCAATGATGTAAAGAAATTATTATTTTGTTGACATACTAATTATTACTATAAAAATTTATATATTTTTTTATGAGATCATCTTTAAGCCGGAAAAAGGTTAAAAGATGAATGAACTTTTATCTGATTGGTACGAAAGCATTGTTATTAATGAATTATATTTTTTTAAAAAATAAACCACGATTATGATAAAATTTAAAATAACAAACAATGGACTGTCTTCTCAAAAAACAAAACAAATGATGGGCTGTTGGGATAGATTAGAGAACAATAAAAGTCCAGTAGTAATGGTACATTAAGATGTACGGTCCAATAGAGCAATGGAAATGGGTGGGCTCCGGCCACATTTGTTGTATTTGAACCGATTCGAATTCGGATTTGCCAATTGTTGGAGTTACCCGATCCGTTTCCTTCTCTGCCTAAAACCCCAAATCCTCAGAATCACCGAAAAACCCAAATTACAGCAGTGTCAGTAGTAGGAGGAGCAGCCATGAAGAAGCTCATTTTTTCTCAAGGTCGCCGCGACCACCTCTTCAAGGCCTCCTCTCCTTTTCCATCATTCCATAGGTGGCTTTCCTCTGATTCAAATCAATCTGGGTCAATCCAACCAGTCTCTTATCATGTAAAGCCTAAAGACCCAACACCTCCAAACGAAAATGGAGCTCCTCAAGAACACCACGACCAACAACAAGAATTTCGTACAAGACCTCGAGAATTACCTAATCAGGGACCCTGGACGGGTTTGACGCGGGAGGAAATCCGATACGTCAAGGATGGGCCGTCAATTTCTCCAGTTTCGTATCCAGTACGGGTTGCGCCCTTACCGGAGGATAGGGTTGCTGTTGAAGACGAAGGAAAAATTGCAGCGGAGGGGGATGAGATGGAGAGAGAGAGTAGGAGGATTGAGGTTGAGAACCGGTCGAAATGGTTATTTAGGATTGTGGAAGAAGAGGAGCAAGTAGCAGCGCCTTTTCCTAAGTTGATCAAGCCTGAGAAGAAGGAAAAGAAACCTCTTTTTGATTTGATGGACGCTCTGAGGCAAGTCAAGGTCAGTCTATAAATATATATAAATGCATTTTCTTTTATGTTTATGTTGGTGTTGATTTCTTGCTCATTTCAATAGTAACCATTTTTGTTAAATCATTTCTGGCACTCGCTAATTTTTTCTTGCTATTTCTAGTAATTGTTCAGGCCAGTGCAAGGACTACCTTTGATGAGACTGTTGAAGCGCATGTAAGATTAGGCATTGCCAAATCTCGTTCTGACCTGGTACGTGTCTATTCATCTTTACAGACGGTTCTCTTATTCTATGCTTCTTTTTGCCATTGAATTACAATTTAAACTAGATTCATTATGATCTTTAGGGAACTATTACATTTAGAAAACCTGCAAATGTTTGAAAGAATAAATGATTTTTGATTCTATTTCATCATTGATTTGCTTTAAAATAGATGTTATTTTTATGTATTTTTTTAAGACTATGAGATGTAGAACTGTCTCCTCAAATTAACTTGTTTGTAGGTTTATTGTCCTTAGATGATTAATAGTAACGGTTTCAGTGATTATGTTCTCTACTTCTCTGCATAAGTTGGTCTTCTAAATCAGTTTCTCATTGATTTTAATGTTATATTTTCTTGGAAACCAAGAAGAATTTTCTGAGTGCACCATTATTGTGGTTCCTTTTCTTTTGTTTTGATGGGCGTATTACAAATTAAGGGGGATTTACTCCTCCACCTAAGTCTCCATACACAGTGAGGGTCCAATTAAATCCTAGGTCTTTGGTAAGACACCGAGATTTTTGATCGAGCTAGTTGAACTTGGAAGGTTCAATACTTTGTATGATTCATTCTTTTTTGAAAAGAAGGTTCAATTTAAACTTATGCCATCTTTGTTGGAGTGCAGATTGTTCGTGGTACCTTGACTCTACCTCATGGTGGGAAGAAAGTAAATTTTCAGACTTATCATCCTGTTTCTGACTTTGGAAACTTGTATTTTGTTTGGCTAATCTGATAGCCGCTCCATTTTTCAGGCTCTTAGGATCGCTGTTTTTGCTGAAGGGACAGATGCAGATGATGCCAGAGCTGCGGGAGCTGATGTTGTTGGTGGTGTTGAACTTATTGATGAGATTTCACGTAAGAAACATAATCTTATTATTCTGTGGCACACTTGTAGAAGACGAATAATAATAGGAAACCTAAACCTAGTGTTACAAAGCACTTTTTTATTTTTTGTGAAAAGTTTCCTTTTAAAGTTTGGAGTAAAAGCCATTCTTTTATTTTGGATTGAAAAGTTGTTCGTCTTATCAAATGATTCTTCTAATCCAATACGACTGTTGGTTATCCTTTATGTCACTCTCTCTCTTGCTTGCCATCATCGTTGTTCATCCTGTTGATTCATCATTTTCACCGCATTATAATTCTTTCCCAACAGAAGTTTGAAAAATGTCTAACAGAGTTGCTACCTTCTTTTATCTTTTAATTCTTTCTATTATTTCTTGAGATGTGATCACTCAGCTTAGGTATTATATTTATAAGATTTGGATTTGACACCAGACCACATATCCATGCAGGTGCTGGCAAGATTGATGTTGATAAATGTTTCGCGACCGTTCAAATGTATCCCCGTATAGCGAAGGTTTTGATCTTTTAAAAAGGGTTCATAAATTTTCTGTTTAGTCAATAATGATACTATTTCCTCTAATGGGTTTTTCCTTTTTTTTTTTTTTTCTTTTTTTTTTTTTTTATCTTTTAAAAAGGGTTTTTCATAAATTTTCTGTTTAGTCAATAATGATACTATTCCTCTAATGGGTTTCCTTTTTTTTTTTTTTTTTGCTTTTTTTTTTTTTTTTTTCTTTTTTTTTTTTTTTGCTTTTTTTTTTTTTTTTCAGCTAGCAAGGGTCCTTAATCGTTATGGACTGATGCCAGATTCTAAAGTGAGTTTGTTAATTTTATCTCATTTACGCTCTTATCATTACACGATTTTGCGTTTTTTTCACTTTTACTCATCCTGTGTAGCAAGGAACTGTTGTCAGTGATGTTTCGAAGGCTGTAAAAGATGCAAAAAAGGATCAAATTAAATTTAAAATGGACAAAACATCTATTGTGCATGTAGGACTTGGAAAGGTAATGGTATCTTGATCTCAACCATAATGCATTATATTAAGATGATGTTTGCTGCAACCTTTATTTTTTAAGAATTCTACAATTCTGTCGTGTTTGCAATATTATCCACAGGTGAGTTTCACAGAGGAGTCTTTACGCGAGAATGTTGGTGCATTTATGAATGCACTTTTACAAGCAAAGCCTGCTGGCTTAAAGAAGAGTAAGTTTCCTATCTTATACGAATGATTGCTGCATTAGCAACTCATAGGCTAAAAAGAAACTAGTTGAAAGTCCATATGTTCATTTATCAATACTATTCAAGGATGCAAATGCTGGACTGGCGATTTTTATCCCAATCACTAGTGTGACAGCTTAATTTTATCCAGTATCCCTGAACTTATGCCCCTTCCCCTTTATTGTCCCTAATCTTCAAAACGTCCCATAAAAATTAACAACCTTTTAAATTTGGAACTATAAAAGCATTTACCCATATGACCAGTCACTTTTTACTGGATTGCTTCATTGGATTGTACAATCAGAAAAATTGACACAAAATCTATGAAATATTTTTTGCTAATTTGATAATCCAACAAAACAATTTGGCAAAAGATTTACCGGTTATATGAGTAAATGATTTTAGTGTTACAAATTTAAAGCTTAGTAATTGTTTTATGGGACATTTTGAAGATTAGGGACGATGAAGGAAAAAGGGTATAAATTGAGGGACGATGGGTAATTATGCCCTAGTTTGACTGATAATAAAATGGCCAATTGAATTTGAAGTTTTGCCTTTCAATTTTACCAATAATATTAGCAACTTTTTGAGTGTTAGTGCAAGTTTATGTTCATCCTCTGTCTTCAACTTTACATGGACATTTGTTAACTTATAGGGGACGTGTAGTGGCATGCTGATAGTTTCTTCAGCTGTAAAGTAGACATACTAGCTTTTATTGCTTTTATTAGAGTTTTTAGACTTCGGTTTTATCTTCCTTTGTTCTTCTTCTTCTTCTTTTGGATGGTTGTTTGCATGGTAAGTGTATTCTAGAAATCATGTGACATTTTATTTTGTATCTACGTATGTAGGACCTGTTTTGTCCAAATGAAGTCAACATATGTCATAGGCTAAAACTGATTGGCAATCAGATTTAAGGATATATTTAATCTCAATTGAAGATTGGGCTAAAGCAGACACGGTAACTAAAATTTTGAATTTTTCAATAAATTAGGCGATGGAAATAAAATTTTAGTTCAGTCCTATCTGCTGTTTGCACCTCCTTTTTTTTTTTTTTTTTTTTTCCTCCTTTTTTTTTTTTTTTTTTTTGTTTAAAGAATCATGTGCATGAATGAAAAGGAAAAAGAAAGAAAAGTGGTCCTCGCGCACAAAATTCTTTCCCTTATCTGTGGGCTTTGGGAAGTTAGACCTGTTTCTTTTATATCTCTTATTTAGACCCTTTCAATTCTTCTGTCTCCAAATCATTTAGTGAAATAATGAATTTAAATTTGGTTACTACATATTGATTGCCTAAGAGTTACAGATGGCATGACAATTGAACTGCTTTTGATTCCAGAATTGGCTTTGGATTTTTTTTTTTTTTTTTTTTTAGTTTAGAATCATGTGCATGAATGAAAAGGAAAAAGAAAGAAAAGTGTCCTCGGCACAAAATTCTTCCCTATTGTGGGCTTTGGGAAGTTAGACCTGTTTCTTTATATCTCTTATTAGACCCTTTCAATTCTTCTGTCCTCCAAATCATAGTGAAATTAATGAATTTAATTTGGTTACTACAGTATGATGCCTAAGAGTACAGAGGCATGACAATGAACTGCTTGATTCCAGAATGGCTTTGGAATAAATTTTCTGGCTACCAACTTTGAGGATAACAGAAAGGATTATTCAAAAATGCAATTCAAATAAGTGTTCAAAGAGCTAATATAAATATATTGTGCATAATCCAAGGTACTCGCAAAGCCAATTATATTGGATTGATCATCAACTGTGGAAAGATATGTAAAAAGCTATTTGCTGCTTTATTGCAAAAACTATAGATTTGATTGTTTTGCATAATCTATTACAAACTTGGGTATTGTAGAATTTTCACTTCAAGTGGACTCCAGCTTTCATACCAGTTAGTATCTACTCCTTGAGATTTGACTTCTTTGTTGACCAGCTTTTGCTTGTATTAGGTACATATAATAAATACATGATTGTAACAGTTTTAACATCAGAACTCAGAAGGCCAATGACTGTTTGACAAACCAACCTAAAAAATGGAATAGTTGTGACTCAGATTTCTGCCTGACCAAGAGCCACACATTTTAGATTTTTAACAATTACTTTCCCTCATTTCTTGCAGCTTCAAAGTATGCTGGGTATGTGAACAGCTTCCATATATGCAGCACGGTAGGGTTTTGACTCTTTTCTATATACTTCTGGATGACTTCTTGATATATTCACAACCGATAGTAGATATAATAAGAATTCTGAAATTATTATACTTGTCTGTGCTAGGAGATCAAATTATTACTTTGGAATTTCACCTTTAATGCTATTTCCGATGATATTTTTCTTATATAACTTAAATGTTAGGTTTCTTGCGACTAAGGTTTTGTTAACTTAAGACTTCCATGCCACTCTGTGCCAAAAATAGGGTAGGATGATCCTATGTTATAACTTGAAATGAAAAATTAAACTGCCATATTAAGTGAACATAAGTTAATAGGTGAAGAACTGGAAATCATTATTGATAACTCACAGCCTAGGTTAATAAAACCAATTGATTTGTTTGTTGTATTACAAATTCAGAGGGATCTCGAAGTAGTAGAAATTTAAAAGAATCCGGAAGATGGTTTGCCTATCCCAATGGAGCTAGAATTTACAAAAACCCAGTTAAATTTCTTCACATTTGATGCTTATGTTTTGAATTTATTTTGCATTTGGATGGAAGTAATGAGGGACCTGGATGCAATTTTTAGGTTTCATTTTACAAATGGTTTAGTTGATTAGATTAATAGGTCTTGAGAACTTAATTTGGGGTGGATTGGAAATCACGCCTTTCTATTGTGATATACATTTCAATAAAGATTGCTATGCATAGTTATGAATGAATCTTTTTTGATTAATTTAATCAGTAAATAGAAACTTACATCATCAAATAAAAGCCATTTCATATTCTCTACCTAAATTTGACATTTGCTTACAGGTCTCTTTGGATGTGTGTGTGTAGTGTGGGTTCTGCTTCTTCACTTAGTTAACACTATATATTATATTTCACAAGTTCATAATTTGCATGTATTTTTCCACTTTTAAGCAATTTGTTTCATTTACTGTGGACAGATGGGACCAGGGTTCCCCGTTTCAATACAGTCATTATCCAAAGCTGCAGATAACTACAGCAAAGTAAACCTCAAGTCTTGACGATGGTTCCAGCAAAATTCTGGCTTCTCTGTCTCTCTGTATCTTCCCTTTAAGCAGTAGCAATAGTATAAAGTAAAAACAGTTGGTCAGCAGCTAGTTTTATTCTAGGAGTATTAATCCATTTTTGCTCTCCTTATATTTGTTATCCGAAGCAAATGCTAGAGCCTGTTTGTCTTTTTTGATTTTTGAACACCGATGTTCTTTATAAGTGCAATGCCAAGACTAATAACCACTGATTTGCTTGAACAATCATGGAAAGTTCAACCAGTTTCCGTTTGTTTCACTGGTTTATAGTTTCCCTTCCATTTTATTTATTTATGAGCTGTAGCTGACTTAGAAAGGGGCACATGCCTTGAGCAAGCAAAGAGGCATGCCTCTCTTCTTAAACAAACAAGCTGAAAGGCAGCAGGTAGGTACAGGTAGTATAGCTTCTTCGGTTTGGTAGTGTTGATAAATCTCACAGAAGGTACTCTTCTAACTTTAAATGCTCATAATGTTTGATATCAGTAGAAAGCTAGTTATGACGTATATCTAACTCCAACTAGTTATTTGTTTTGCAAAAATATACTGGCATCTTATTAAAATTAAACATTGTTCAAACCATTTCTTGTAGTAAAAATAACCCGACGTAGACGAGCAACGGTTGGAATTCCTTGCACAGGACCGAGCCACTTACAATCTGAGTAAGTTGGTTATGCGTTGAGGAAAGCACCCAACGGCGGAACTATAAAATATAGAAAATATTTTAGTTGTACTAACATCAAATATATATTTTGCCTATGAAAATTAAAAATCCTAAAAAAAAATATTGTTTCTAACTTGGAGAGGTGTACAATGTTATCAAAATTTATAATTTTAGAGGCACAATAGATTTTTTTTATAAAATTTAAGATGCTACGAGATTTTTTGCAAAATATATTTAATTAAATTTATTTGTTCTTACAGTATAGACATCATTATTAAAGTTGTTATCATATATTCAAATAATATAAATATAAATAGATATTGAAACCTGAATAACCAGGTTTCATGTGGATCAAATTTCAATGCTAATAAAGTTGAATCATAAATTAAATGAACCAATAGAAAAATCTTTTTTTTTTTTAAATGAAAAAAAAAAAAAAGCAAATGGAATATCTTAGGGTTCATTCTGCAAACTCCTTTTAAACTTTCAAGCTGGATGGAAGTTGACATCCACATTATGAAACCCTAATGCCCTGGAGTGAATTCCACAATACAACACATGGATAAGGTTTAATAACATAAGCTAATTGGTTTTATACATTTTAGTAAAAGAAAATCATATTTATGTTATTAATAATATTTTTATTCAAATTCAAGCTAGACAAAAATACTCTTTAAAAAATTAATCTTTCAAATGGAGTCGGAGTCGCCGCCCTGATAAAATCCGAAATTATAATGACACTAAGCATATGGAACCTAGATAATAAAATTATCACATATTCCAGCTGAAGAAGAAGGTCCCTTCTTATCTTTTAATTGAGGTTCATGGCCAGAAGACAATAATGAGAGCAAGTTCAGAGACAGCAATCTGAAGATAGAAATATAATGCAGAGATTTGAGTATTTCTCTTTCTTTCTCACTTACTTTGTGACAGTCCAAAATCTAAAAATTATAACAAGGACAGTGACAAAACCAAAAGGTGGGGTATTTGTTAAAAGTCCAATTTGATTGCAGAAAAATATCAGAGCAGAGCAGAGAAGAGCAGAGACCCTTAAAAGATTCCTCAGCCATACAGACTTCTTTAGCTTTCTTTGCAGTGTAATCTATCACATGGCAAGTGGCCATCCATTGGAATTAAAAGGGGAAAAATTAGTGTGCAAAGATGTTTGAAAAAAAAAAAAAAGTATTCCTTTTGGTCCCATTCATATTGTTGGACCATCACCCATCAAATTAATTAATTAATTAATAATCTTGATGTTTAATTTTTCTAATATATAAATATTATTGTTGAAGACAATAAAGAAATATTTGAATCTAGATCATCTAACCTTTTTAAATCAATTGAATGAAGAAAATTATGGATAGGTTGTTCCTTTCTTATTTTAAAGCATTTTGATTATCTTCTTTTATCTCCTCACGAAAATCTTTAGAAAAAACAAACGATTCAAAACATGTCATATTTATGCGAGACATGAGAAAGATAAATATATTACATTTCTCGTATTTTTTACAAAAAAAAAAAAAGTTATTTTCATAGCTCGAATCTATAATTTCCGTAATTACAAATTGATTAATTTTATCATTATAATAAAATAACAAATTTCACTTTTTATATCTAAATTCTATATATGAATTAAAGAATAGTTTTATTATTGCAAAAGATAAGTTAAAAAAACTGAAATTTAGTCAATTAAGCATAAGAACATGCGGTCTTAAATTTAAGCCTTCTGGACCATAAGAATTTTTATCAATTTGATAATCTTCATCTTATTTCGATCCATCGAGCATCCCAATTAAAAAAAAAACAGAATTAACATCAGGAACAATTTAAATTTATAAATAGATTTGATCCCATCTCACCAATAGTTAAAATGTAAACTATGAGTTAAATCATAATGGAAGAGATTTTCTTAATTTAATTGCAAATTTCTTTGCCTCAATTACTCTCTAATAGCCCAAATTCTAAGGATAATATTTTAATAATTCTGCAAGTAAAAAATTGAGGAACATATATAACTTAGGATTCTTAGTATTAGACATGGTATATTTTTAATATACTTTTACTTACCAATGTTGGACATGCTACCCACTTATGTACCTCATTCAATTCCATAGTGTTAGGGTTTTTAAATAGCAATCAATATGGTTATTTGACTCTTAAAATTAAAACTTTATTTTATTTATGGTATCTTAGATGAAAGACAACATCACAAATAATTATTCATACCTATAATTTTTTTAATGAGATCAACTAATGTTTCATTGCACATTTATCATATCAAATAGGATCAAGCTATGTATATGAAAATATTAAATGGTTAATTAATTTAATTATGTAACTAAATCAATCATGCATGACAAAGTACTTTCTTCCCAATGAATCATAACAATTTATATACTTCAAATTATCTTTTATCTCTTTCATAAATTAACAAAATGATAGAGGAGGCATAAATGTAGTCCATGTATATGTCTAAACAATAATTAGAATAGAACTTATGATTTTGATCGGATAAAATAACAAAGTAAAAGGATAGAAAATGAACTTTTATCCTTTACTTATGAAGTATTGATAATTATATATATTTCACATTTTATAATAAGAAAGTATTATTATTACCGAATCAAAATCAGATCAGTTTTGCTTGAAAATAAGATATCAGTTTTGAACATATAAGAGGTATGAGAGGACCAATGGACCGAAATAATATTATAAGTTATATAGTTAAAGGTAGCCTGAGGACTCGAACTTGAAATATTTCGTTTCCTACATCTTCTACGAGAAATTAAAAACTAATCAAATTTCACATGATTGACAGCACTAATAGTTTGATCTAAAAAAAAATTTGGTACGGTGGGTGTGTGAATAATGAACGGACCATATGCCAATTGCAAAACTTTATCCAACTAAAGAGAGCCTTCCATAATTAGAGTTTGATTAGAAGTGGGTCATTTCTTTGTCTCCTGAAGATTTCTGGTTTGTGGTATAAGATAAGGCGCAACTGATGCTAGCATAGCTAATCTTTTACATGATTATTTTTAACCGATCACTAAATTAACAAACTTTCATATGTTGATTATTGATTTATATCCCTTCAAGGCCCTCAAATTGAGAAGACATAAATAAAATAATATTGGCCACTAAATTGGAAATAACAGGATGACTTTGACATTTGAGTCTCACTGACATAGCCTTGCTTTCCCGTATTCTTTAGAAAAATTTCTGTCGTCTTTGTCTTGGTGGTTCAGCCATGACATCCACAAGTTCATGGTTACCTTACCACCATTTTTTCCCCCCAAAAAATATAAAGCTATATCTATATATTACAATACTGTGATTATTAGTAGACTTAGACAGTATTCTGACAATAATATTTTAAGTAATTTTTAGTCAAAACACTAAACGTTATTTTTCATAGTGTTTAATAATATAGTATTTGAACTAATTTTTGGATGTGTATCGTTTTATAAAAAATTACCTCATGTAACATTTAATTTTTAGTATTTTATACGCTGCTATAAACAGTCAACAGCTACCAAAACAGTTAATTTAACAAACAAACTCTTAAGCTTAAACTCATTACAACGATCTTAAATCTATTGAGAAAAGCTCATAATGGATGTAAATAATTTTTTGTTATTTAAAATTAGGAAAAGAGATACAACTTAGGACCCTTTGATTCTAGTATATGGTCCCTTGTCACTAAGCTAAGGGATGATTTGCGAGGTTAGCAACAATATATATCAGGATTATGCAAAAAATTAATAATTTAAAAATGGAGATAATCTTATTTGGCAGAATATATCATTTAACATTTGAACTTTCACAAAAAAAATTTTATGGCACCATAAACGATACAACAGACTCTATGGCATCCTAAACTTCATTTTTAATAATAATTTCACACATTTTTACACTAAAAATAATAAATTTTAAGGGTTTTTGGTTTTTATATGTAAAATATTGATTTGATATTTTGTTAATACAACTTTTGAAAAAATTATTTTTCATTAATGATAAATTGTATCTCAGTGAGATGTGGTAATTAAAAACATCATTAATATATAGTCATTATTTTCACAATTTATGTATTTATTAGAATTAAATTCTTTTTACGTCACAATGAGTCCATTTTAATTTGTATTTGAAAATAACCTTTTAAATGCTTATGCATTAAAAACTGAATCTTGATTAATAAGGCCAAAAGCAAAGTTAATTGATAATTAAATTAATTTTATGATTAATTATTTATTTTCATCAAATTAAAAAGGTAGTTTTTTTTTAAATTATTCGAATTTCAACGTAAAAAATTAATTTTTGAAATATTTAAAATAATAATGTGGTTTGAAAGATGAGACATATTTACTCCTGTAGGTGAATCCCTAAATCATGTACTCCTGAAGTGCAAGTGACGAGGCCATGCAAATTTTGGCTTCTCAAACTACGGGTTCTTGATTTTCGAATTTATATATTTTAAATTTTCTGTCTAAAGTTAAAGGATCAATTTTAATATGATTGATTAAAAAATTCATTTATTACTTAGAGTTTATTTGGTATAAATCTATAAAATCTTATAAAAATATATTTACAAATCCTTCTCTTAGTAAATTTTTTATTAAGGTATTACATATGATTTTTTTTTTCAACAGCAAATCAGTAGTATAATCAAAATCTTTAAAAATAAAGGAAAATGTTTAAATATTAATCTCTTAGTAAACGTGATTTGGTAATAATAATAATAGCGTAGGATAACAATACGCGTAGAAGGAAACATGCCCACCTGTTTCATGGTTAGCAGCTGAGCAGACTATTATTGTCCTCCCTATAACCAACTCTCCGGAGGCCGGTTTTAGTCCCAAAAGCTCTCTTCTCTTCACTGTCTCTTTTATTGCTTTCTCTTTCTCTTCTCTCATTTTGTCAAACAAACAAACAAACAGACAAACAACCTTCTCATCTTATTAGACGACTCAGTCTTTGAACACTACTATTCATCTTCAGTTATATTGCATTATTAATTGCCTCATTTATCTGTTGAAACCAAAGCTTATTAGCATATATGGTTATATTAAACTGTAGGTCCTTATCTTCAACCTCCACTTATACCCAGATCAGAAATTTCCTTTTTCAAACCCTTAGATTTCAGTTTCACATTCTTTCTTGTCCATTAAAAGCATTTTCTTCAATTTCTAATACATTGTTTCCATTTTCATGGTGTACATAGTCTTGGTTAGATTTTCTTTCATCTGGATAACTATTCTTGACATGATTAAAAATTTCTTTCTCTTTTATTTTAATTCTTGTAATTAATTTTATTATTAGAGTTTTAAAATGTTTTTCTTGTTTTCTTGAGTATCTGTCAATACATTATTAGTTTTCTTGGTTTCTTGAAAATTTTTCTCAAGAAATTAACTACGAGAGCTTGAATGTTTTCTTGAAAAGTTTTCAAGAAATTGTTAGAGTTTTGAGAGTTTTTTTCTCCTCCCAAGAATTCGGTGCTTTCTTGAAGGGTTATCAAGAAACTATTAGAGTTTGATTGTTTTTCCAATTTTCTTGAAAATTTTTCTAGAAATGGCAGTAGAACTCTGTTCAGATAATAATTCTACTGGAATTAGTCCAAGAATTTCATTTTCTCATGATTTATGCTTATCAGACATTGTTCCTGTAGAACGACACCCTCTACGATCAAACTCATCATTAGGAAGCATTGATTTCGATTTCTGTGTTCGTAAAAGCTTTGATCAAGAATCATCTTCAGCAGACGAGCTTTTCTCTAATGGAAAGATTCTTGCAACAGAAATCAAGAAAAAGACCAAACAAAACAATCTTCCCTCACACCATCCACACCCCGAAGGCGAAGAAACTTCAAGTAATGATAATAACAACAGTTTAAAGAAAGAAAAGAAAGTTGGAAGTGAAGAAGGAGAAGAGAATATTATTAAGCAAAGCAATAGTAGTAGTAATAATAATTCAAAGTCATTTTGGCGGTTTAAAAGAAGTAGTAGTTTGAATTGTGTAAGTGGTTATGGAAGAAGTTTATGTCCTTTGCCACTATTATCAAGAAGTAATTCTACAGGGTCTACTGCACCTACTGGTGTCAAAAGGGTACCATTATCGAAGGACAATTCTTCTAATCACAAGCACAATAAACAAGCATTATTCTTGAAGCCACAGTCATCATCAACCAGTCATCAAAAGCCTCCATTGAAGAAGAATTATGGATCTTATGGCAATGGAAGTGTTCGTGTTAATCCTGTGTTGAATGTTAATCCTGTGCTGAATGTTCCATCTGGGAATTTATTTGGGTTAGGTTCAATCTTTGGGAAAGAGAAGAACCACAAGAAGAAGTGATTGAATAATCATTTGCTCTAGTAAAAGAAAAATTAGGTCTTCAATTTGCAGATTTAAATTTATTAGCCTAAATTTGATTATTTGTGGGTTTCTTTAATTACTTTTAAGAAGTTTTGTTAATTTTCTTGATTTTATTATTTACCCTACATGAGTTATACTGAGGAGGGAAAAAAGAAAGTAAAGAGAAAGAGTGAGTTTGAAGACAAAGAGACATTGAAAGGTGGATAGATGAATGGATGGAGGGACCTGGCGATAATATAATTTCAAGGCACATGCTTTGAAGCACAAAATGACAGGTAACAATTGCTTTCAAGGTTGTCTTTTTCTGTATCTTTGCCTTTCGATGATATATGTATCTTAATTAATTTTCTCACACATGGTGATATATATATCTGGTGTACATAATTTTGATTTTCTTTTTTCTCAGTGTTTCACTTTATACAATCTTAAAAAGATTGAGGGTATTGGCTAATACGTGGGATGTTTCGCTATTTTCTCTGATTTGGATTGAATATGATTTGATAGATGTTTTATATATCTTTTATTTTCTTTGAATTTTCAAATTCCACATAGTTGCAATTGTAAATTATTTGAACACAAATCCCATTAACATAAACCCATGTTTTGTTTTGATTCTGAATTTAAAAAATGTGTGCAGCATATCTGAAATTATATATACTTTTTAAGTGTAAAAGGCATAATTTGGAAATTTAAAAGCCATTTTTAGGAGAGTTTTACCAATTCTGGCATGAAAATAAAATTCAAAATTCATCGATTTAAAATTTATAAGTTTGAATAAAACTCAAAAATAAATATTCATTCCTTTCTATTTTTTTTTTTTTTTTGGTTAAATTACCTAGTATCTGGCACCGCCGACTAATCCGAATCCAGGTTTTGCAGAGGCCATTATAGGAGCGGCCCTCCTAACTCAATTTTCTCCGATCACAATACTAGGGTTTGAACCCATTTCTTCTCATTTTGTTTGGATAGTTTGATAAAATACATATATTAATAATTCAGTTAATAAAAATCAATTTGCCTTTTTTTTACCCTGAATTTATTAAGACATTAATAAAAGTCATTTATTTAATGAAAATTAAATTATAAAAGTTAGTACAGAAAAAATAATTATTTAAGTATATAAATTTAGAAATTTTATAAATATTTTGGAATATTCAAAAAATGAATAATAAGCAAATAAAATGAGAGCGGAAGAAGTATATATTTAGCTAATTGAAACAATAAATTTCATTTAAATTCAAATTTGAAGTTTAAATTAATAAATCCAAACACAACGCTTAAGTATGCCTTAAACATTATGAGTATACGAGTAAAAATAAATCTTGAGTTCTCACGAGTAACAAAAAAAAATAATCTAAAATTTTATTTGTAATTGATGGTCCCTAAAATATTATATAGCTAAGTTATATACGAGCTATAAAAACCTAAATAGGAAATAATTAAAAAAATCAAAATAGAAATTTAAAAATTATAAAGTATATACTTAGAAAATAAGAAAAATAAACTTAAACTATTTAGGAAACGCTTATTAGGAAAAAATAATTAAAGAAAACAGTCGAAAAAAACTTAATTTTATTCTCAAAAAAAATAAAATTAACTTCAAATTGACAACTTGAACTCTTCTACTTTAATAAAAAAAAAAATTTGTTTAAATAAAGTCATTGACTATAAATAGCTAATTCTAATACTCATTCTTGGAACTTTCAACTCATTAAAAATATTTATTAATAATTAATTAATAATAAATATTTTTTCTCTTTCAAAAAAAAATATTTATTAATAATTAATTAATATTTAAAATCCTCACCCTCAGATTTGTGGGTGATGCTCCACATTCAAATTGAACAATTTGATTATCTAATAAGTTTTCTTTCACTACTGTCAATATATATATACTTTTCAATTTCTTGCAACATAATCCCTTTTTCAAAATTTTAATTGGCTTTTCTTCATCAATTTCTCATTTTATATAACATGTTCAATTTCATCATCTACATTCACTGCTTTTTTCTTGATAAAAATGTTGAGCGTCCGCCCTGCAACCAACCCCGAGTATATGCTTCAACAGAAATTACATAGGGGTATTTGATATAATAGAAACCTCTGGTAAAATGCTCGGCCGTAACCCAACAGATAATGATTGTCATTCTCCAATTTGTCTTATAATAATTTAATCTTGGACTTTAATATTATTTTCTATGTATCATCAATTCTTTGAAATATTTTGAACCACCAATTTCAATTCCCTTTTACATTTTCTTCGATTAATTCCCGTTTTACAAAAACATTTTAGACACTAGATAAACTTTCTTCAATTAATTATTGAAGATATAACTTTCAATAATTTTTTTATGTATTTATTAAACTTCTTACCTAAATAATAAAATATATTTTCATAAGAATAAAATTTCACTAATTAATAACTTTGTTCTTTTTTTTTTACTATGAATGAATTTTACCATATTTTCATTGTTATTTAGTGCAACATTCAATAGTACTATTATCCTTGAAAACTGAAGCAAGTCTAACTTTTTTTTTCTTTTCATGCATTTATTATAATTAAAATGTAATCCTAAATTAAACAATTACTTGACTAAATTTTTTTATAAGAAGAACAATCCTAACAAGTTAGAAGTAATCATTTGCTTAATAACTCAATGATTATATTAAAAAAAAAATCAAAAGTTGAAAATTATGATAATTCTCAAATTTTAAAAAAAAAAAATTCATTCCACATGCATGGTGAGGGACAAAGAATAAGACATGAAGCTTTAATTAGTTCATGTTTGTCCTACTTCATATTTTGTGAATATGTGTATGGTATGTTGTTGGTGTATACACTCTACCATATATTGCTTCTCTTCTCCAAGTGGCAACTCACTTATCATTTCTTTTGAAAATCATTGAGTTGTGTCTTTGTAACATTGAATATTAAAAAAAAATTTCAACATGGTATTTAGTTGCAAATTTTTATCAATACGAGAAACTACTCCTTTGAAAAGACGAAAAGAAAAAATGTAAATATAAGAATTAAGGCAATTAATATCATCCTAACTCTCATATGAAAAATTATTACTAGTACCGCTGTAACTACTCTATTATAAAATATAAGTTATTTTGGGCTTCGTTTGTTTTCGTAAAATGACTTGCAGTAAAATATTTTTTATAATTTTTCGTTGTTTTGAGCATTGAGGAAAATAAGTCAACAGAAAATATTTTTCTGTTCAAAGGCAAATTAGTTCATTTTTTAAGGAAAATAACTTCTCATTTTCGAGAGAGCAAAATATTTTCTGGATATTGGCAAACTTTATAAATCTATATTTTTGACGAAAAGAAAAAATTGTAAATTATAAGACAATTTAAGGCAATTTAATATCATCCTAACTCTCATATTTTGGAAAAATTATTACTTAGTACCGCTGTAAACTACTCTATTATAAAATATAAAGTTATTTTGGGCTTCGGTTGTTTTCGTTAAAATGACTGCAGTTAAATATTTTTTAATAATTTTTCGTTTGTTTTTTGGAAGCATTGAAGGGAAAATAAGTCACAGAAAAATATTTTTTCTGTTCAAGAGGCAAATTTAGTCATTTTTTAAAAAAAATAACTTCTCATTTTTCGAGAGAGCAAAAATATTTTCTGATATTGGCCAAACTTTTATAAATCTATATTTTTTAATTTATTAAATCATTATAGCTAAACACCACCAGCTTACTATTTACCGCCGGCTGCCACCAACGGCTTTTTCATAATTTAAATTTTTTTTTGCATTCTTTTCATATTTAACAATAAATTTGAAATTATAAAATTTCTATTAATATTTTTTATGGTCTTATGAGATAAAAGATTTTAATTTTTCTAACTAATTTTTCAAGTTACAATCAAACAATGGAAAATAAGTCATTTAAAAAATATTTTTAAAGGAAAATATTTTCTATAAAAATATTTTTCAGCAATTTATTTTCCTGCAAGTTATTTTACGGTAATAAATGAAGCTTTAGAGTAATTATTTTGTCCGAAAATATAAATCGTTTTGAATATTTTTTAGAAGTAATAAATGATGCTTTTTTAATATTACCCTTATTTATGTTAGATACAAGAATTATCTTCACAAATTACTTTAATTTTAATTATTTTGAATTAAAAGATAATTTAGTCAAATTACTTTTAATTTTAAAAATTAATTATTTAAATGATATATATTTTTAGATAAATGAAATATTTATATACAAATGATCAACCATCTTGAAAGGAACATATACTGGAAATCCAAATTAACTTTTATAGCACAAAATTTCTGTCAGTGTATTAATTACTCTCAAAGTTTTTCAACCTTTTCCTTTTTGTATGAATATGATTGTCGCCAATAAGGATTACTGCATCAATCATCATCACAATTCCACTACCACTTTTTCAATGATCAAAATTTTGATTTCAACGTCAATCGCTAACGGAGCTATTACAATTATTGAAGAAGTTAAATAATTGAGTTTTTTTTTTTTTTTTTTTTTCTATCCTTACCTTAAAATACACTCACACATCTCGAGGGCTTACGTGTTTTATTCAAAATTGTAAATTCCAACATGTCTCTTCTGAGAGTACTTTATATAAAGCGAATCACCTTCTAGCGCCTCCTATGGACTCAGGCAGCTTAATGTAGTGTTGTAGTTTCCTGGACCGATTGATAATACGAAAGAATGTTATCTAAAATAGAACACATATGCATGTCTCTTGTTTTGTAGTACTCGTTCGTCTTATATTTTTTTTTTCATTGATAAGGGAAACTAAAATAAATAATCCATTCAATGTCTCTCTTGTTACGTAGGACCTCTACATTTTTTAGAAAGGACTCCATCCAAAACATTGTTAAATATGGTGTACTCCTTGTGAGGTCGGATAAACTATAATTTCCCTTTTTATATAACAATAAATTTGCTTTATTGTCTGACTGCATGTTGCGAACCGGCAGGTGGTAAGTCTCTGTTTTGTAATCATCGTCTCTCCTGGCCCGAAGCTTTCGCTAGTACACACGTGGCAATCGTGGCTTCATACGGCTTTTAATTTTGGTGGTCTTTTACAAGTGGCGGGGAGGGTAATCCGGAGCGGCTACACTATGGTCCGGCTTTCTTGTCTAGGAATCTCAATTGATTACTTGGGAAATGTCAATAAGATGCGTAGGGTTTCCCGAGATTTTTGGAGCTCAATCTTTCCGGGCCGCTTTGTTAGCTTACTTCTCACGAGTAAAGATAGCTCGACTATTAGGTAAGAAGTTCCCCATGTGGATCTATATATAACTATGTAGCGCTACGTGCATACACATTCTTATTTGATGGATTCTCTCATTCACATATACTCTAATTGTAAAAATTAGATTAGATCTTTTATATGTGACCAACACCACTACTCATAGTATATTGGGTTCAGATAGATAACTAGTCGGCAGGGTTAAATCAGCGCAGAGAGTGCACCGCGCATTATATTTGCGTGACAAATGTCTCGGAAGTAGAGTAATTCCTCCCAGATGCCCGTGAGCCTGCCGAGATATAAACGTCCCTAATAAGGTTCGGATGTTTTTTTTTTTTTTTTTTTTTGTAAGGGAACTAAAATCTAATTTTTCTATATTTTAAACATCAAAATGTAATTTTTCATGAAACAATTCTTTTTAAAAAATTTTTTATGTGACCTGGACCATTTAAGCTCCGTTAAGCTCTGCCCCTGACGTGAATTATAGTTTTGGTGGTTTTACACGTAATGCATACCTAGTGTTTCATCAATGTTAACGAAGAAAATTTTCGTTTTGAGCATTTCCCCTTTATTCTCATCAAAAACCATTTGGTAAATTCATAAATATATAAATCTTATTTGATGATTCTCTCCTTCAAACTCTAATTGTAAAAATTAGTAGATCTTTTATATTACCAAACACTATAAATAATAGATCTTCGTTAAAACACGAAGCATTATATGAAAAGTCGTTACTGAATATAGCCTAAATGGTGGTAATATGGAATTGGATTCGAGACCTTTATAGTCTTTTTGGAAATGGAGAATTTGATGAGGAAGGAAAATAACAAGGGAACGTCATTTTTCATTGTTTGGAAATTTTGGAGAAAGAAAATTTAAGTTAAATATATATATATATATTGCAATAATGGCTCACACTAGAATTCTAACTGGATAAGCAGTAGCTATAGTACCAAATGCAGGGATCTTGATTTATACCTAGCTCATTGTTTCATATGCTTGTTTTGGGCTATTCTTGTTTGTTTAGAATAAAAATTTCTATATAAAGTAATAGGATTTGACTTTTTCCTCTAATCATATTAACATTCTAAATATTATCTTGACCAAAATAGAGGTGTTTGTACTCTTGTTTATTGATTTATTCTTTTGTTTCTACTTCCACATTAATCAAGAATCTCCATCTGCAGATGAACTTTTGATGGAAAGATCCTTCCTTCTGAAATCAAGAAACAGACTATTTCTCACAATGAATAATTACATTTCTTGACGAAGATTCAAAGGAAAGAGAGCTCCAAAGGTATCAAGAATCCAAGAAACTAAAGTGAAGAACCTCATCCGAAGATCTTTTCTTTAAAATCAAGAACAAGATATATTCAAAAGCCTTTTCCACCTCTGCATGCATTTCTTGAAGCTACTAGTGTTAAAAGAAGATTTTAATTATCAAGAATCGAATTCTCATAACATATCCTTAAAAATTTCCAAACAAATATTATAATTATATGCCAGAGAATTCTTTGCTTAACGAATTCATAATATTTTTTCTTCTCATTTAAAATAGACCCCACTGTTCGATTTTTATGAATGGAGCAAGTACTCACTGTGAGCACTTTATCTCTTAATGAAATGACCTTGTAAGAGCGGGATTTAGTTCAGCCGACCCGGTACAAATGAGATTTAGTTCTAATCCGGTGGATCGAGTAGGAAACATGCGCTTAAGACCAAAAACAAACTCATAGTTCCAAATAATATCGATAAATAAATAAAAAATACCCAGTGGATGTTGGGTTTGTTGATCTTCGAACTTGTTGAACTATTAATGAGCCCAATGGACTAGGTCCACCAATGCAATCCCAACAGGGGCCAAATTGTTATTCTACTTTGTATGGGAGTGAATTAAGACTCAAACCTAAAACATTTAAATCTTAAGGATTCGTTTTTAAACACTAGCTAACACCTCTTTGCATTACGAAATAACGTTTGATCCTCCCCATAAAAAAAAAAAAAAAAAAAAAAAAAAAAAAAAAAAGCACCAGTTTGGAAAAAAAAAAAAAAAAAAAAAAAAAGAGAGCTGAATAACTCCACACTAAAAGTGCAATGTTTACTATATCAACCTTAGATGATATTAATAACAGGTCAAAATTGCTTAACATTTTTTGAAGGTCATTATAGTCTTTACAATACGAAATAAATTTCTTAACAACATCAACAAGAAAATATTAGTCTTCCTCTACTCCGCACGACAATGAGACATGTAGTAACACACAAAAGGAGAGGCCTGAAGGCCATAATGAATTTTTAGCATGTCCCTTTCTGTGGGAGGGTGTCACATATTAAATATTATACATACATAGATAATGAGTGCTTTGACATTTATCCATTGTTAGGTAGTTTCCCATCATATTTGGAAAAAAAAAAAAAAAAAAAAAAAAAAAAAAAAAAAAGAGCTAAATAACTCACACTAAAAGTGCATGTTACTATATCAACCTTAGATGATATTAATAACATCAAAATTGCTTAACATTTTTGAAGGGTATTATAGTCTTTTCATCAAAATTTCTTAACAACATCAAAAGAAAATATTAGTCTTTCCTCTACCGACATGAGACATAGATGTAACACACAAAAGGAGAGGCCTGAGGCCATAATGAATTTAGCAGTCCCTTTCTGTGAAGTGTACATATTAATATTATACATACATAGTATGAGTGGCTTTTGGACATTATCATTGTTAGGTAGTCCTTTTGGCCTTGACCTTAGCAGTAAAACGTTGCCATTCTTATATTAAATTAGGTCCTATTTTCCATACTTTGTATTAAATTTATTTTGCTTTTGCCAATTCTTTCTGGGTTTCTTAAAATGGCATTCACATTTAGTACTTTTTGATTGGTTCTTCATATCATTTCTGTAGTAAAATGTACAATTGTTATTTTCAATTTCTCTTTTAGGCAATTCCAACTAATAAATTCTAAAAAAAATTTTATCCTAAAATTATTACTTATTTATCCAATAAAATATATAAATTAATATCAATCAATTAATTTTCCATTTATAGGAGAAGTGAGAAGTTTTAAATCCGAGTCTAATATATTTTATTAGATATCTTATTTATTCTCATGTTCCGTCATCCTTTAATGCATCAAAGTAAAAAAACCACTAAAGTCCCATTAAAAAAATAAATTAATAATAATAAATAAAGCACTAAGGTTATCAACTTTCAACAAAAAGGCTAAGCATGTCACATGTGTGCACGACAAAGTTCAACCCAATTTATAAATAAATACGACAAAGTACACTATTGTCGTCTACTTATGTTACGATCGGTTTGTGACAGTTAATTGACCCATCAAATAAGGGTCGGGTCAAATTATTTGTTAGCCTTCAACTTTGTATTATAACTTAAATTGAATGCAACAAACTTTGAATATGTAATATAAAATTGCAATTAATCATATTATTCATATTTATGTTTCAATTGATAAAAATTAGATTTTTAAAAATCAATTTAGTTAAAAATATTTTTTTAATATGATTAAACCAAATTAAAAAAATATTAGGTGGAAATTTGATACTTTGACCAAATATAATATGTCCTAAAATCTCAAGACTCTTGTATTCATTAAATGCAGACAACACTTTACCTCGATTTGTTACCAACTTGCGGGTCCATGGAAGCTCACGTGGACAAGACTTTTTATTATTATTTAATTAAATTTGTGAATTAAAAAACACAAACTTGCTTGATCATTACGATAAATCTGCCCTCCAACCCATAAACTTTTCTTTCTGATGTTTAATTTCAAATTCCATTTTACTTGACCAAAAAATATCAGCTATTAAATGGTGTTTCTGGTTGGTATAGGCAGATGAAGATAACACGTGTGCAAATGAAAAAATTGTATGAAATAATATTAAAAGTATTATTTTAATCTCACGAGTTGTTTCTCGTTTTTATAAAGAAAAAAGTAGAGGAATGCGCTCCTCCTAGAAACAGGAACAGGAAGCATGACTACACTCAACCAATTCAGACAAAAAGTGTCGATTTTTTCTCCTTTTCTTTTATTGCACATCACCTTTTTTTTTATCATTATTATTTTATACTATCTATTATCTAATGGCAAAAGCTACAATTTAGGATCAAGTCCAAATTTCATTTTCAGCTTTCTATTTGGTTTCTACAATGTCAACTTCTTAATTGGTACACTTTGGATTATTAATTCTTTATTGCCTTCTTCTTCGACAACTTCCAATTTCATATCTTCTACTTAATATATTCAATTAAAATGTCATGGACTATTATGGACCAAATTAGATTTTTTGTAAGATTTGATATTATAATCTGCACCAAATGATGTGTTAACTTGAGATGTTAACTTACTCGAGGTGAATTTCATATTGGTTAATCACAAGATAAAAGTGATGTATATAAAAATGGACAAGCCTTAGACAAGCAAAAAGCTTTTTGGGTTATAAGTTGGTTCTAGCCCAGGTCTAAATTATGATTCGACCTAAAGCGGATAATATTTTACTAGACCTGGAACGTCAAAAATATATTTAATTATATAATTTGTAAATTTGCTTAACTAGTATTTAGAGCTTTCTTTTCTTTTTTTACTGGGTTTTTTTTTACTTAATTTTTTCAAGTTTAGTTTTGGATGTATTGAAGAACTTGCTGATTTGGACCGACATGCTTGGATAAATTAAAATTTTTTTCTGATTATATTAATAAAATGAATTAATTTTGCTAAAAAAAGAATTAGTGTACTGATATGGAAAAGAAAAATAAGTAATCAAAGTATTGCTAATAATGAATTCCAAATAGGGAATTCTTATCATATGAAAATAATATTGCCTTTGAATTGTTTATAATATTGCTTAAAGAAATGGAAAATGCATGTCAAAATCACTCACGTGTAATGTGACTAGCCAAACGCCATAAATGCAGTTGACCAAAAAAGTATCTTGTAATTCTGTTGTTTTTTGGAGTTACAACTCAATGTTGGAGTAATTATACAGTAGAATGGTAATGTGAATTCACCTAAATTGACATGATAATTCAATTAAAATAAAAATATTTATCATATATAGATTAAAATTAAGATAAGAATAGAGAGGCCGAAGTCAAAAAATCTTTTTTTATTTAATTTACGTATTTCATATTAAATTAACATTTTATTTTAATGGAATTTTCATTTAAACTCATAATTTTAGGATTTTTTTTCCACATAGAGGAAAATATATCATGTATTATAAATTTTATAAATAGAAAGTAAATAAAATCCAATAGAACTAATAGCATATAACACAAAGACAAAAAGAAATAAGGTTGTTAAAATAGCTAGTTATTCTTCGGCGCCTATCTACTAGCTAATTAGAAATTGACATAATATATAAATTTACCCTCCAAAATTTACGCTTTTAATGACCCTTAAATTTTACTCCAATCGAATTAAAAATCAAAATGAATTAACCAAATAATCAAAATAAAAAATTACATTAAATCGATTCCATTTAATTTTTAAGTTTTTCCAAACTTCCCTCATTCTTATTTTTGATCTCTCTAATTGTTCATCTAACTAGCTAGGGACCTTTTTAAAAAAAAAAAAAAATCAAAACAAATAAACAATTTTGAGATGTATATGTATGATGAGAAGAAAAATATGGTATTTGTAAAACATCCAGGTTTAAATCCCCTTCTCTGAAAAAAATTCAACACATCGCACTTAATCTATAATATTAAATATATATTGTATATCCATATAGCTCTATATATTAAGGTATTAAATCGAATCAGAACAACATGGACTCAACATGACATATTGATATGAATATATAATTTTTAAAGTATAGGTGCTTAAATGGCAATAAATTAGAGTAGAAAGTGTCCATATAGCAATTTATCTTTTTGTTTTATTATAGTTAACCTTTCTAAAATTTAATAAATATTAATTTTTTGTATTAAATAATAGAATTACAAACAATAATAAATATGGTTAATTAATGGAACTGAAATATAATTTCAATTTTTTCTTATACCTTATTTAATTATTTAAAAATAATTAATTAACAAGCATTTCAACTGAGTATATAAAATTTCAAAAGGAAAAATAAATAATTATAATAATTGATTGTACTAATAAATATTTCAGTTTATTACTTTTCTTTGAGAATTTAGTTTATTACTTGAAAAATTCAAAATAACCATGTAATCAAAAGACATAAATAAATTATTGAAACCATAGCAACACAAGTATAAATTATAATAAATTTTCAAAAAATTATCCGTTCAAATTGATGGAAAAATACAAATACAATCCATGTATCGTGTGAGCATATGGCTAATTTAAATTAAATGTATATAAAAATTTCATAAGTCAATTTATTATACAACATATTTTAACTCTGTCATCAATAGATCAATTTGTTTATGATATAAATTCTTTATTAATTATATGTGTTTTGCCATGAATATTATAATTACGTGGAAATTCATTAAGTTATCTTTTCATAAGTTATTTCTTTTAGAATAAATAATTATCTGCTTTGGAATGTATGATTATGTTATTTTAAATGTATTTTGTACCTGTAGACAGAAGTATTTTGACTCTATATAAATACATTTTTCTAATGAATAAGAATTACTTTCTATGCTCAATTTCCTTATATTTTCTCTATTTTCTTATATTTCATAACATGTTTAAGAAATTATATTCATGTGGCACTTATATCATGTGGTGTTTGAGTTTGGGTCAAACGAGTCGAGCCGATTCACTAACTATTCGAATTTTTTTGAAAAAAGATTAAAAAAGTTCGGATCAAATCGAACTCGAACCTAACGATGTTCAATTTGAAAATTCGTCGAGTTTTATCGAGTTTTTATATATACATATATAATATTATTTTAGACTTATTTGAATTTCGACCTTAAAACTCAATTTTAAGCTCACTCGAACCTCAATTTCAAAATTTTTCAAATTGAACTCGAACATTAAATTATACTAAAACTTTTATTGAATCGAATTTGAGTCTAAAATTTTTAAACTCGTTGAGTTTCTAACGGAACTTTAGAGTCCAATAAGTTTAAGTTCAACTCGGTCCTAACTATTCCTATCTAATTATGCTGATGAAATTAATCAATGTTTTATGTAAAAAAAATTTAAGTTTCGCACTCCACCTTAACATAATTCATATTTTAACGAATGACATACGAGGTGGATCAGGCGCCTACATTTATTTGTTGAGGTGGCAAAGGATGGTTTGATTTAATAGGCGTACTAAAACAGAGCGTAGGGTTAAGAGATCATCAGATGGACAAAACATAGTTATTGTCTTATTCTCACACTCTCACTCTTCCTTCTTTGACTACTCTCTGCTATTCACTGCATCAGTGCGCGTGGCTTCAGTTCCTCATTTCCTCTCCTTCTTACACCTCTCGTGAAAATTATTTCAATCAAATAATTTTTCTCTCTCTTTCTCTCTGTTTCATCTGTTCTCGAGACAACGAGCAGCCCCTTTCATTGCAGGACCAGGAGCAACCTTTTCTTGTTTGGTCTTTCTATCTTGCTCTGTTCCTTTTTTCTTTTTCTGTCAAAATGGCAACTTCCTTCTTCTCCTCGAGCTCCATTTTCTTGGGCCTTGCACAAATATAATCCAATCAAATGATTCTCTTCTTTTCTCTAATTTTGATTTAATCATCATCCTTTTGATTCTTTGATACAACCTAACCAAAACAAAAGAAAAGAAAAGGAAAGGAAAAAAATCTACAATTTTACTGTTTTCCTTTCTCTGCTATATTTTCTTTCTTTGCAGAGTTGGATCGTTGTTTTGTTCCTCTGTGCTGTCTTTTCCTTCTTATTGCATAATTGTACCGCTCTTTTTCTGTTTTTTTGATGTTGAGGTTTCGTGTTTTCTTTATGTTCTCTGTACTGCTGTGTTTCAGTAGCTCTTTCTGCTACATTGTGGTTTCTTAGCATGTTTTGGGTAATAAAAAGACCTGGGATTTTCACATGGATATTTTGTGAGATGTATTGGCATTTTGTAAATGAGAGAGTTTGGGACTTGAGATTTGAGAGTTTTTCGTTCTGAGGAAGTAATTTTTAGGATTTTTGGTTTGTGGGTTTTGGTGATCAGTCTTAGTTAGTCTTCTTCATCTTCTCCTTGACTCGACGTACTTCAGAGAAAGATGAATGAAACGACAGGGAAAACGACATCGTGTTTGGCGATAACGGAGAAACGGCCTCACAGGCCTGGTGGTTGTGCGGGTATTTTCTTTCAGCTCTTTGATTGGAACCGGAGATTTGCCAAGAAAAAGCTCTTTTCCAAGAAATTGCTGCCTCCAGGTCTTTCTTTCTCCCTCTCTTCCAACTGCAAAAATAATCATTACCCATTTGACCAAATCATAGTCTTGAATGTTTTTCTTTTTCTATTATTGCATTTTTTTAGCTCGAGCAAAGCAATCTTCGAAGAAGTTTGGCGGGGATGAAAAGATGCCCAAAACCAAACCTCATTTGGTACATGTCATTTTTTTTTTCTTGCGTTATTAGGCATCAACTTTTAAAAACTGTCAATTTCGTATCATCTATCATTAAGTATTTGCGCTTGACTTTTGTAGATTGCTGATGAGAACAGTGGGGGTTTCCCCAATGTAAAGAAAAATGGGAACCGCAGTGATAGTACAGAGCAAAATCATGAAATGAGAGCTGCGGGTTTGGTTGCTAGGCTTATGGGTCTCGAATCTTTGCCTGCAGTGCATAAAGATAAGCACAAAAAAGTTTCGACTTCTGCTACTTGTGATGTTAAAGAAGAGAAATTTGTTAACAGTCACACTGGGTCTGATAAGGAAATTTTGAACTTCGAGAAAGGAAGCACTAAAGTTGAATCTAGGCCTCAAAAGCTTCAGAAAACTGGTCAGTTTGACAGAAGGGCAGTAACTAGATTTGGAGCTGAGGCTTTGCAAATTAGGAATGTATTGTCTAAAGCGAGAAAGCATCATCATCCCAAGCTTACTTCACCAGTGAAGAGTCCAAGGTTTTCCTCTTCAAGGAATGTATCTAGGGCATCCAGATTGATTGATGCTGCTACTCGGATTTTAGAACCAGGGTTACAAGCTACTAATAGAGCAAAATGTGCTCTTACTTATTCAAGTTCTAGGAATCATATTTCCAAGAATGATGCTCTGATGGATGAAATGGGATTAGGAGTCATGTCACCAGGTTTAGCGAAACAACAACGAAATGATATGAATTATAATGTGGATGTAGGTAAGTCTTTGATGGGGCAATCTTCTTGCAAAAATTGTGGTAATTTGCTTGATGTGGTTGATTCTAGACCAACTATGGAGGAGCAGCATCTATTTATTTGTCCATCCCCAGTGGTCACTACTGCCTGTTCGACAGGATTGGATAGGATTAAGCCAAGGGAACCCTTATCCTCCCCTGAAAGAGAAAGGGATACATTGTATAAGAGAAATCAGGTTCAAATATCTAATGCTGCTGAAATACTAGATAACACTAGGGCTTTTAGTGAAACCATATCAGATAGGAAACCTTTGTCTTCAGAAGGTCATGGTGCACAGCAAATGAAAAGCCAGCAGTTTAGGCCTCAAAAGGATGAGCCATCATCTATTGCTTTCAGGCAGAGGATTGCAACTCCAAATGAGATGTCAGTGAGCAGGAGTAAAATTCCCCCACAGGCGAAATTAAATAACTTGCAAAGCAGGAGAGCTTCTACAGCTGCCCATGCTACCACTGGAGCTAAAGATTTTGTTGCTTTAAACAGAAGTTTAAGTGGTCGCACCCGGCTAAGGGTGTCCAAAGCAGATAATTATATGGTTGACACGGAGAGAAAACTTTGCAGCAGGCATGATGATTCCTTGTCACAGTTAAGGACTCCGGTTCGAAAGAGGAGGACTGGAAGTGTCAATGCACAATTTGAAAGTTCTGGACTTGTTAATTCACCATCTATCAGAGCAAAAAATGTTAAGTGTGAGTTTATGAATGGAAAGGAGTTGGGGACTAGTGCTCACACCATGGACCGAGCATGCACCAAAACCAGATCAGCTAGTCATGGGGAAGGTGGTGATAGAGCTAATGGCAATAAAGACAATGATGTTGTATCTTTTACATTTAATTCCCCATTGAGGCATAAAAAATTTATTTCCTCTAGGCTTAAAGAGACGAGGGATCACGTTGATAATAATGCTTCTTGCCAAAGAAAGCTACTTTTGGATGAAAATAATGGCAAAACATCTTTGCAGAGGCAATTGCCAATGAGAGGAGATACTTTAGGGGCACTTTTGGAGCAAAAACTAAAGGAATTGGCATCTCAAGAAGAGGATGAGTTGACCAATGGTTGCACTGTACCTAAGAGATCAACTGCTATGATACTACAAGAGCTGATATCTGCTTTAACTACACAGCAGCCTTTTTCTCCTGAAGATCATGCGTTCAATGCTGAAACAACTTTCCGGGTTAGTTTCCTTTATACTGTGTTGGTTATGAAGATTGTTTACTTCTCTATTTATTTTGGCTTGATCTTGTTAGAACATGAATACATGAAGAGAAATTTTGGAAATATGCTAACATTTGTAATATCTTTACGCATGTTGTCTGTACATCATATGGTTATTTCAACTGTTTTTAGCTTTCATGCTTTCGTACTATGACTGATTCTGTTGCTTCCTTTGAGTGGGTAAAAATAAATAAGGAAACTGGAGCATAAAATGTGAAAACTGACTACCATATTACCAATTGAGGTTGGAATATGATAGTAGAAATTGATTGTGGAAGGGTATTGCTTTCTTATTAATATCTGGTCTTAATCCTCTTTATTTTGTCAAAGAAGACTTCATAAAATCACAGATCAGATGTTTGAAATTATTGCGCTATAGGGCATCTAAAAGTATGTGACAGTGACATTTACGTGTCAATGCTGAGATGTTGCACTTCTTTGAATAGGAATTTTAAGTTTATGTTGATGTACTAGACAGGGCATGTAGGCAGTTCAATCCAATATTCAGTTGACAATTGGCCGGGCCACCTTACATTTAGGATGTGATATCAACACAGATGGAATCTTGTTAGGTAATTGGTAAACTACTATCAAAGTAAAATAGTAAATACATGTGCATACCATTTTAATATGAGCATATTCTGAAATTCACCTCCTATTGGCCCAAGTCAAAATAAATATGCACGAGGCTTGTCTTTTTTTTTTTTTTTTTTTTGTGGATATCAACACAGATGGAATCTTGTTAAGTATTGGTAAACTAACTATCAAAGTAAAAATAGTAAATACATGTGCATACCAATTTTAATATGAAAAGCATATTCTGAAATTCACCTCCTATTGGCCCAAGTCAAAATTAAATATGCACGAGGCTTTTGTCTTTTTTTTTTTTTTTTTTTTTTTTTTTTTTTTTTTTTGGTGAAATTTTCTGCTTCATCCTTCTTAATGTGCTTTGTTTAATATATAGATCTGACAAGTCTAGCTTTCGTTGTTACTTTTGTCAGGCTGAAGGAATGAAAGGAAGCACTTTTGTTGGATTTTCACACGATGGTGACCACTTAAGTCCTGGATCTGTTCTTGAAGCTTCATTCTCGAATGATAGTTGCTTTTCTAGCAGTCTGGATGATAGCTCAGGCAAGGAAATTGAACTCTACAGAATAGCAAACAAATAAAGTTAGAAGTACTTATGTTTAAATACAGTGAAACTCTTAATGAACAGTTCTCAGCAGTAGCTAAAATTTTATCTTCACTTACAAATGTTGGTTGTAACCTTCGTTCTGTGTTTCTTCCCTTTTGCTTGTTGATGCCAGGCCGTAGGTTGATTTATGACTGTATGGATTATTCCTGTGATCAGCAACAACCAGTAGAAATCGATGCTGATCTTCTGGATTCGGCAACCTCTATAAATGATGGATGGACAGGAACCAAAATGGTGACTGAGCTTCTAGGCCATATTTCTAGGATGTTGCAAAGCATCAAGGTTATGTTGGACGCTGAACTGTTATTCAGAAGTACATCTTCATTTAATTTGGATAGAATGAAAAGTTTCCTTATTAGTCCATTTTTATTCAACGAACTTGAGACCCTTGCTGGTGTTATGTGGAAAAATTTCAACCTTGGTTTGGAGGAGCTCAAAGAGGGTAGCAAAGATAGTCAAGTTAGAAGGTTTCTTTTTGATTGTGTGGTAGAATGCTTAGATTCAGAATATAGCCGGTACTGTAACAATGGATTCAAAGCGTGGAGAAGTGCACCGGTGTGCACAAATGCAGAAATGTTGATTGAAGAGGTTGGGAAGGAGGTCAGGCGGTGGACGAGTTTGGCTGGGATGATTCCAGATGAGATAATAGAATGGGAGATGAGTCATTCCTTAGGAAAATGGACAGATTTTGAAATTGAAGCATTTGAAATTGGTGCTCAAATTGATTGGGATATACTGCAGGTTTTGGTTGATGAAATTGTAGTAGACTTTTGGGATAGTAAGCTGTGTTCTTTCTGAAGTGTCTCAAAAGTTTGTAACTTCTTTTTTCTTTCTGCTAGAAATGTGAAATGCCAGAAATTAACCTGTATAATGTAGAGGTGACATTGTCATCTAACATGATGGATGATGATATTTGAAATGGCTATTAACATTGTAAATGAGCTCTATTGGACAGCTTTATGGAACTGGATTTTGACATTAAGGAACGGCTTAAAATGTTCTCATGGTTAATAATAGCAACTGGTTCAAAGGCAGAAGCTGGCCTATCCACAATTTATAAAAATAAAAGGCATGGTTATCCACTTCAATTATGTGTTCTATTTGTTTCTCTGCAGTTTGTTTCTTGTGCATGGAACACTATGGAAAATTGATCTATGAAAAACATTTTTTTTCCAAAGAGAATTATTTTCCGTTTTTCTGATAAAATTAAGGATAAATGAATATATAAACACACGTCATTTCCTCATTTTCAAATACATAGAAAAATATTAACATAATTTAGGCTTAGAAATTGCAGTAAAAATAATTTTCCCTCCGTCAATATCATGATTTTAGGGATTTTTTTTTTTATTTTCATTAAATATTTTCTTTTCTGATTTATCCTTCTATCACTAGGAATATTAATAGTTTATATTAAATTTAAAATCTATTTCAAATTTATTTAAACCATGTGAATTTAATATGTTTTATCACAAGCAAAAACCTTAAACGCATATAAAAATAATAGAGTACTTATTCAATATATTTCAAATGCCAGAAAATAAGTTCCAAATAATTTTCGGCACATAATGAAAAAAGCTAGTTATTTCCACGAAACAAGCAGAGGCTTGACAAAATCTAGCACTAAAAAGCTCATACTTACACACAACAGCGTACTTCTTAATGGGATTTCAAAATGCTCTTGGTTATATTGACAAGATATGTTAAGTTACAGCCAAACGGTCATTTTGATAGATAAAGGCGATGGTTCATTTTCAATTTTCAGTCAACTGACAATTTTGAAAAACCGGTCGTCTTCACCTTCATGAACAATAGTCAATCCATCCTCCCCTTCAAGATTCTTTCTGTGACTTCAGTAGGCGTACTGCAGTATATATAACAACAAAAATGACAGTTACATTTATGAAAAAAAAAAAAAAAAACAGTTGATCAATGAAAGAGTTTGAGCTGATTGCGTGAAACCAAGATCTAACTAAATAATGAAAAAGTTTATTTGATCAATAATAAAATTCATAGAAATTATTAGAGGCATGCAAAGTTAAGGCTGAATGAATGTTTGAGAATGAATCAGTACTTATACAGGCAATTGCCATATATTTTGAGAGGAGAAAAAATGCTAGCAGAGACATAGGTACAATGAACTGAAACAAAAATAGTGGCTTACACAATGTAGACATGTCCTCCCCAACCGCTCAAACAGTCTCGATCTACTGATGATAGCAGTGCTTGAGAAACAGTTTCAGATAATTCCTCAGCTTCCTGAATATGAGATAAATAGTTAATCATTCTTTAATTGTATAACAAGAAGTGGAGAGTTTACTTAAGCATTAACTGGTGATTAACCATAACAAATCTCAGATGCTAGTCGACAAGTCTATGATAACTTGTCAACAAACTAAATTCTTCCTACTGGATATTAGCCAAGTTGATCAGAAGTGACAGAATAGTGTCTATTAAAGCCATCTAAGACCTGGCTTGGCAAACTTGCTCCTTCCCACGTTTAAAGAAAGAAAAAGGAATAGCTTTCTTGGGCACATGATCCATGTATTTCCACATGCAAAATTTTGATAGTACAAAATCAAATACTAACCCTGAAACATTTCTGCTGTCTGGTTTATTTTACAAGGAATTATACCACAAACGGAGCATATAGAAATAAACACAGCCTAACAGAAGAAGGATGTACCGAGCATAATTATAAGAAGTGATTCCAGTAACTAACCATGTCAGGCTTGAAAATAGCTTCACATGCACCATAAAGTGATTCCGAGGCTGTGCCAGCAACCACAAAATCTTTTGCAAGTTCCCTGCATTTGGTAAAAAGAAGGAAAATAAAACCAACAAAGATCTGATGAGGTTATCCAAAATACGAGAGAACTGCAGTTCAATTTACTTAGTAAAGCTCCTCATTCTGATTGCATGCAAAATCAGCAGCATCAATAAGAGAAATTTGTGTCCAACCGTCAGTCAGTCAGTCAGCGGACTCTGTTGGCATTACCATTTATACCTAATAAACCTTTTGCCAGATCTCATTAAACAATTTAGAGCAATGATAGGAAACATTTCAATCTTACATTTTTCCCAATCTATAATGAAAATGAATTAGACAAAAGATGGCATGGCATCCTCCATATCGACACTAACACATTTAAGTGCTAGGAGAACTCTGCTAGCTGAGACACCTAAGGTTTTAAATAATCGAAAGAGAGTAAGAAATCTAACATACTTGGCTCCAATTGAATCCATTGTGCAAATGAAGGGCTCGTCTTCGTCACTCAATCCAGCAATTACAGGCTGGCAGAAATACGGACCAAACCTAAGAAAGAGTAACAGCTTCTCAAGGAGCCTTCAAGTTAAACAGCTAATTGAAATAGTTCATCAACTACGACTAATTTAATTAAAGCAGCATACTTTATCAACTAATTCTCGACTGTTTTACAAACTCAATGCGTAGTATTTTTGTAATCTTTATTATTCAATTTTAAAAACAAAAAAACACAAAATTAAAAAACCTTTTCTCATAGAGGAGAGCAGAGACGAGGCTAGCAAAAGTCTCAGGCTTCATGTCCCTCTCTTCTCGAAGCTGGTACAATTTGTGACGGAAAACAAGTCTCTGATACCTAAAGTATAGAAATTCAAATCCCTGAAATCACTCTAAGAATAACAACCGAACCAACAAAAGAAACAAAGGTTTATGTGAATGAAATTTTACAGGGTTTGAGCATCAGTGGCTAGGCCGGAAAGACCGAGAAAAAGCCTGTGGTGGATTTTGTATATTCTTTGAAAATCAGTAGCTATTGTTTGGAGCTGAACTCCAAGTCGCCGATCGCTGGCTATGGCAAAGCAATTCTTGCCCACCATAGCTATTAGGGCACTGCCATTGTACTCAAAAATCTGCAATTGCACCGTGTAATATAAATGATCATAATACATCTTTTTGACTATATATGCTTTTTATGTAAAGAAATTATTAGGGTCTCAGATGAAAGAACATACCGACATCGAGATTGACTAACAGAGGAGTATCGAAGTGGAGAAGAAGTTGCAATTATGGTGGAGAAGAAGTTGCAGAGACGATCTAGCTTACTGGCTTAGGCCTTACTCCAAGAGAGAAAAAAAAAAAATTGCCTTTTGCTCTAAAATTTTGAATAATTAATTTATATACAGTAGTCTTTTTAATTTTTATAATTATAAATTACAATTATTTTCAATATTTTACTAATTTTAAATTACTCTCATGATAACTATCTCTAAATTACTAAATTAAAATTTACTCAATAATTGGACCAAGTCCCTTAGATTTAAGTACTCTCAGTAGACATTTTTTTAACCGATCTAGTTAAGGGACTTAAAATTTTTTACTGACAAACCAATTCTTTTGGTGGTTAATTTTTATATTTATGAAATATCATATTAAATAACATTTTAAGTGTAGCTATTAGAAAGTTAATTGTATTAAAACTGAACTTATTTGCTAGTTAAATTTTATATTTATGAAATATCATATAAGTTTTTTTTATTATAGTTATTAGAAAGTTAATTATATTGAAACTAACTTTGAAGTAATTCATGAGTTTTACCCTTATTTGGAAAATTGTTTTGTGAAATTCATTAATAAATTTAAATTTTTATGTTTGGTATGAAAAAAAAAAAAGTTCTATGAATTTAATTTAGTAAATTTGAATATATAATTAAATTAAATTCTACTAAAAAATGTCAAATTTTCAATTTAAACAACATAAGTTTTATGACAAAACTATTCATTTTTCTAATTTTCTAAAATTATTATGTTAAAGGTATTTTAAAATAAAAAAGTAAATAAATTTTTAATTTTATATTCATTACAAATATGAAAAATTTATTTACAAATAGAATTAGATAGAATTTATTTATAAATAAATTTCATATTTTTAATTCAGAAACAAAAAATTAATTAAAATTGAATATGATTAAAATTGTTTTTAAGAGACTAAATAATAATTTATCCTTTTTCATTTTTAACCAACAAGTTTATATTTTATTGGCAAATGTTTGCTTGGCCAATGGTGATGTGTGGAGTTTGTATATTGAGAAACTTAATTGAATTGCAGTATTATGAAAATGCCTCCATACATAAATTTATTTCCGTTTTTTTTTTTTTTAAATTTTTTTGGTACTTTAAATTTTTATTTTGTCCACCTTTCGATTTATAAAATTAAATATATTTAACAAATTATTTGACTATTTAATATTTCAATTTATAAAATTAGATTGACTAAACATTTATTGAATAATTAAAAATATAAAATTATTATTATATAAATTATATTAATCACATATTAAATCAATATTTTATATATAAAAAATAAAAAATTTTCAAGAAAATTATTTTTAATGTAAAAAAAGTATAAAATTTTAAAGTGTCACGGTGTTAATTTTAAAATTTAGAATAATATAAAATTTATTTATCAAAATTCAGAGTTAAATTTATCCATTAAATTTATGGAATCCGTCGGTATCATTAACATTGCTGTATATTGTTATTCATTCCTTTTAATGGATACAAATCAGATGGGGCTTAGTACTTGAATTGCACTTACTTGTGCTTTTTTTTTTTTTTTTTTTTGAATAAACCAACAGTCTCTTCGATATGGTTCACAGGAAGATAAGAAAAAACACAATGTTGATTCCAAATAGTGTCTAATTTATTTAAAAACATTAACCAAACCCATATCCAAATAACTTACAATCCACCATAAATCAAAACCATCCTTATTTTTTTTTTTTTTTTTTTTGAATAAACAACAGTCTCTTCGATATGGTTCACAGAAGATAGAAAAAACACAATGTTGAATTCCAAATAGTGTCTAATTGTATTTAAAACATAACCAAACCATATCCAAATAACTATACAATCCACCATAATCAAACCATCCTTAATCTTTAACTAATCTCTCTCAGCTTTTCAAAGAAAGTGTAGTAGAAGTAATAAAGCAAACTTCTTATGAAAATCAAACCCAATTAACAAACCCAGAAAGAAAAAAACAAAAAAAAATCAATAAATCTCTCATTAATTGTGGAATTACTATAAATTTCAAAATTAAAACTGCCTATAACCCAGTACAGTCTTGCCAATTCCCCTACCAACCCTCCCTCCTCTGTTTTCACCACTAATAGCAGAAGCAGCAGCCATAGACAAACCTTTCAATTCTTCAACACTAGCATAACTCTTTCTCGCCATTATTCCAGTCTTTTTCTCTCCAGCACTAGCAGACTTACTTCCTCTTGAATTCGACAAAATCCCATTAACTTTCGCCCAATTCTTTGATGGAGGAGTCAATTCAAGAGGTGGCTTTCTATTTTCTTTTCTCAATGTAGCAGAGAAATCAGGCACAGATTGAGCCAAAACAGAGGATTTGGAAAACCCTTTTTTTGAATTTGTCAAATTAGCTTGAAATTTGACTTGTTTTTTTGGTGGGGTTTGTTTAAAATCACTCTCTTCGATTTCTTCTTGCCTTAAATTCTTCATCTTCAGCTTTGATTCTCTTAACTCTGCATATGCTCCGTATCTTGGTCCTCTCTCCATAATGTAGCTATCTGTGGTGAGTTTTAGAGTGACAAGTTGGTCAGATTGGTAGGAATTATGAGAGAGGATTAGAGACATGGGGTCAAGTGTATTGAAGAGAGATTGATGAGAAGTAGGGTTTGATTCTGCTTCCATTGTTGATAGATTTGAGAGATGGGTCAGTTTCTTTGCTCTGTTTCTTTTAATTGCTTTTGTAGTTTCTTTGATGGGGTTTTGCTTAAAGAAATTGATTTTACAACGGTCTAATAAAGAGCAAATAGTCAGAGAAAGAGAGAGAGAGGGGGAGAAATTATTTTTCTTTTTAACCCTTTTTGTTTTTCCCCAAACTTCAACGTTATTGTTGAGGTGGGTCCCATTTTTTAAAGTAAGGAAAGTAATTGAATCACATTGGGCATTGGATTCCATGCTACCGCTAGATTTGATTTGGATCGTCATGATGGTTTTCGATTGGAGTTTTCTTGATGGGATTAATAACAAGTTGCTCTTATGTGATCCAAAAATGGGATCATGAGAAAATTTGACAAGGTTCAAGGGAAATTTATGTCTGGTGAAATGTTAAAAGTAAAACCACAAAGGACATTTTGTTGGGATTTTTCAGAAAAAGATATTACCTAGGCGGCCCTTTCAGGGCTTTACATATGGCAGCAGGCCAGGCTGCTGTAATAGATATTATTAATGTCACAAGTATCACAATTCATTGTTAAACCAAAATGATCCCTTTCTTAGATAAACAATTCATTTCTTCACTTCTGTCTCACTTGCTCAAAGTATACATTCTTTAAGAAACACACAACAGAGAAAAAGGGAAAAAGGAAAGCCAAAAGAAAGAACCTCAGGTAGCATAGACAATTATACATTATGTTGCAAAGCATCTTGATATGGCAACAATTACAAGGAAAGCTACAAGAACTTTCATCTCTTTGTTCAAACATAGAGAGCTCCCAAACATGACATTTACTTTATACAAAATTGTTGGTTTCAAACTTTGTGATACTTGTATTTCTCCTCCAAATTAAATCTACTGATGATTCTGCGGTCAAATCCGTTCAGTACTACCTTCCTCACAGCCTCAGTTACTTTGTCTAATGCCGCATCAATCTGTCCAGTAGCAATTAACAATTGAAAGTTTATAGCAACATAGGAACTTCACAATTCATCCATATTAAATGTACATCAACACTGACTAGATATATAGAGAGAGGGTGTATTTTTGTTTGTTTGCAAGCATGCATATGCATATTGGAGAAGTAAGCAATTGTTTGGAGATGAATTCTTCATATGGGGCATTTCACAATCAAATAAGATAAAATAAAACCGTTTCGACTAGTGACCTTAGAGCAATATCTTCTTCGCATAATGAAGTATAAACTGTTTTTTCATAAAATAGCAATTGAACATCATTTAGCACATGGTATGATAGCATGGGTTTTTAAATATGGAAGCCGGAACAGGAGTTCACCTAAGTGAAGTGACATTTTCAAGGCATCAAACTCCATTCAACAAGCAACATGCATCACATATTTGCAATAAGATAATGACAATTACATACTTGTTCTCTCTCTTTTGAGCTGAACTTCTGTAGAAGAAATGCTCTCATGTCCATGGTGCCAGGTGGATTTCCAATGCCTGCAAGAATGGAAATACTAAGTATTCACTGGCAAAGTTAACATGCAGCAACTAGATGAATATTTATGCTAAAAAAAGGGAAAGAATATGAACAACCAACCTATAGACAGTCGAGGAAATTGACGGCAACCATCCAAATGGTCGATCACACTCATCAATCTGTAACAAGATATCACAAGTTTAAGATTCTATTTTCTTCTGGTTTTTATTTACCAGAAAAGGTATGAAGTTTTTATATATGATAAGACAAGTAATCATTCAAGATGCAAAATGGAATTTGATTTAATGTAGTAGTCTAGTAGGTAAAAAAAATATACGTGTTTTAGAAAATATGACACACTGAACTAAAAGAAACTGCAGAATTATACTAAAGCACTGACTATCAATAACTGAGATCATTAAATATGCTCCTCCTGATATCTGAGATAAAAGGATTCACTTTGTAGTAAATAGTGACACCAAAACTCACACAAAGTATTGCTCTTTTCAAAAAGGTTAAATGACCAAGCAGCCGAGTAGGTTTTGTCCAAGTTCATAGAGTATATATTTAAAGGGACAAGGAAAATCTAGATTAGAATACATCTTAAATGCAACCTATAGCTTACAAAAAGAAGTTATCTCCCAACACATGTATATTGATTTAATTGATTCAGAAGAAGAAAATACCAAGTCAAGAAGTTTCATCCTTTATTGAATCTTCATAGAAACAGTAGGTGACAACTGAGAATATATATGGAATTACAGCTCCCTATAATTTGTGTTTCTCTTGCTTTTAAGAGTGAAAATACTGTCCTGTGTGCATCAGGCTAACCACAGCCAAATTTGGACAGCAGAAGACAGGCATCATGTAACTGACCTAAACATATATGACTATAGATTTGGATAACCCTCAGACTTATCCCAAAATTGTAGTAAGCAAACTGCAGAATTAATGACAACTTAAGGCTTTCAAAAACCAACCTAATGATTAAGTAAATACACCAAAATGATCCATAACTTATCTTATTCGCTGTATCAAGTCAATCTTTAGTGTCAAAGCACTAAAGCACATGGTATTTTCTAAAATTTCCCTAATAAATGAATTCTGAAATTAGACTAGCATTCAACAACAACAATGAGATCAAAGACCATAATAGCATGGATACCAGCTAAAAAAGGATTTTGGAAGCAGTAACTAGAAAGTTTCTGGCCTTCACCAATTTTGCATGAAGTGGCAATTTGCAAGGAAATCAAAGAAAATATATGCAATAACAACAACAAGCCTTAGACCCAAACTAGTTGTGGTCAGCTATATGAATCCTTTGTTTTCAATATCCGCTCTGATCATGATTAATACTCATACAAATTAAAGTATAAATCAGAAAAATTTTAAAATGCTTTTTAAAAAATAAATAAATAAATAAAATTGAAGGGGAATTTTAAAAACATTTGAGGACTCAAGAACATAAAAATTTCATTTTTAAACTCTGCCAAATTATAATCTAAAACATACCCGGTATGATGGCCATGTCCTCCTTTTGGCAGAAGCCTCATGACACCATTTGGTAGGCTCATCTCATCATAGATCTAGGCGTTCAAATCTCAGAAGCATGAGGTCAATATGCAATATATCTACAAGAGTGCAATCAGATTTCTCTTACACTGTAGTAAGGAACTAAAAAGCATACCACTAAAATATGACGCAAAGGTACTTGATAATGAGCCGCAAGTGGTCCAACCTGCGCATCAGTAAAAAGAGAGGAAAGTGTTAATCACACAAATCAGCTACTCATGTTGCCCAGTACTGAAAAAAAAATTTATAGATCCAGTACAAGAGACACATACATCATTAAGAGATATGCAAACATAATATAGTAGAAGAATCATATGTCCATTCCACTACACACTTAGAAATAACCCAATTAAATTTGATCTTTCTCTGATGTCCCACTTCCCAAAGGATGAGAAAAAAGAAAAGAGACTAATAGCTTCTTTGTCCAA
>NW_023590879.1:0-76797 GCF_014843425.1 Jatropha curcas
CTTCGGTACATCACCCACATCATAGTCAGTGCACCCACCATATCCTTCTATTAACCTCTCCAAATCCTGCCACGTGGAAGGTTTATGCCAACTGGCTTCATCACCTGCACCACGTTGTTCTAACCTTCGACGCCATTGATCCTCATCCAACGGCTTACATTCAACGATCACAAGGCGAGCGGCAGCTGATGATGCCAAATGGATTAATTGATCGAGGTGCGACCTACGCGAGAGAGGAGAATCAATTATAACGCTGAGACCAAGATGGAGTTGAGTAGAGGCGATTTGCCAAACGACATGATACGACAAATCGTTGAGGAGTTCGGTAGGTACAGAAGGTGAATTCTGGAGAAAAAAAGTGCAGTCGCGAACGTCGTCTTTGTCTATGAGAGGGATTTTGAGAGAAGAAGCCAAGGAGCGAGCTAAAGTGGTTTTGCCTGTGCCGGGATGCCCTTTCATTGCTATTATCATCGGGACCATAAATTTCTCTCCTCCTGCTGTTTCTGCCATATCTTTTAATTTCTTCTGCCTCTTCTTCTTCTTTCTTCTTCCTTTTTTTTTTTTTTTTTGTGATTTTTGTGTATGGAAATGACAAATATGAGACACCTCATCAAGATTTATCCTTTATGGATATCCATGATAATAATCCTAATTTTGAGTAAAGGAAACCTATACAAAAAAAAAAAGATATATATATATATAATATATAATATATAATTAGAACAAGAATTGTCAATTGCCACGATACATATATTAGAACAGAATTGTCAATGCCACGTACATATTAATTGTTTTTGGCTAATAATTAAATATATCCTAGATTTTTACATAATTTTCAACTACGCCCTATTTTATTTTATCAAATTGAAATCAATGTCGTTATCAGATTATTTATAATGAAAACAATTTTTTAACAACAATTGATAATGCCATTGCAACCAATTTTTTATAACACCAAATGGACTTATTTGCCCTTCCTAATTTAAATATAACATTTTTTTTTTCTCTCAAATCCTATCTTCTCTCTTTTTCCCTTTATAATTTTCCCATTATAGAATCACTTTAAATACGAAATCTTATTCATTTAATTGATTGTCAGCCAAATATTTTATGCAAATACCATATTTCCATTCCAATTCCTATAATTATATTCATCTTCTCCATCTAATCATTATCATCATTAAAAAGGCATTGTTGAAGATGGAAACTCTCTTCATCAACCAGGTGAAATTTAACAAGACTAATTTTTGTAAACACTGTTGATTTAAAATTTACTTCTTGCTAATTGCAAGCAATGAAATTTTCCTGAATATAATTAATTTGTTTTGTTTTGGCCATTACCTACCACTAATATATGCAGATTCTTGCTCAAGAAAGTTTATTGTGTTTGTTGAATCAATGCTGGCAAGGTATATGTTAAAATTCTCCAGTGAAAGTATTTTTTTATACCATTTGATAGCGAAGTAATTTAATTTACACGATTTGAATTTTTATCTTATTTTATTAATTCATTACTGTTTATTATTAATTGGCATTACAATACTATCAATTCACTTATTTAGGGTATTAGTTTATATTTTGGGTTAGTGTTAGATATTTGTTTAATAATAAGGGCAAGTAAGTCCATTTGATGTTATAAAAAATCATTGTTCTGCATTAACACAACGTGCTCTGAAAATAACAGTACCCTTATTTTATTTAACAATTCAAATTTTTCGGAGAGTGTCCTTTTGTTACGAAGCATACACTCCAATTATTACTGAGAAAACTCATTCTTGATTAATTTGATAGAGATTGTTAATTTATGATGAGTGCAAAAGATAAGAAGAAAGATGATTGAAAACTTGAATAATAAAATAATAAAAAATAAATAAATGAAGCGATGCTATTTTTTATTGATTCTATTTGATTTTCTAACTAAAATTTGTTTTTTTAGTTATTTCGCTTCAGCATAATTTTTTATTTTTTATAAATTAAACTGTAATATTTCAATTTGGTTCAATTGAATTATTCATGGTTATTCAAGTCAATTTAGTTATTATATTCATAACATTTAATTATTTCAATTCACATTAGTTTGATTTGGTTGAACCGAATGCTCAATCCTACACTAATTTACTAATATTAGGTCATTGATGTGTATTTGCCATTTATAGGCACTAGTGCATGCTCTGGATTCAGTATCACCAATATAGCCTTCAATAAGTTGGGATTACCCAGAAACATGTTGAACTTATTTTTGGTCAATTTGACAGAGATTGTTCATTTTATTGTAGTTAATGCAAAATATGAAAAAAGAAAAATGGTCGAAAAACTTGAAATGAGCCATGCATGTAATTCCCAAGAAGATAAGGCAAAACAATATTATATTCATTTAAAATAATAAACGAAGAGATACCAAAAACCAAAATGTTTACTAATCAATAGCTATATAAAATTAAAAATAAAATATCCACAATACCAAAATGTACACTATTTTTTTTTTTCGAATTATATTTAGCCTCAAAATTTCATTAAATGCATATTAATAATATGCTCTTAGAACTAAGATTAATTAAGTGTGTGCGGATAATAAGTAATGTTGCTAAATTATTCACTTTCAAATATTTATATATATATAATCAAGAAACTAATGATATATAATGCACAGTTGAAGAAGATCAAGGATTATAAAAATGGCCACCACAGTGACACTTCCAACCCAGTGGCTTATAATTGGAGTACCTGTTACCTGAAGGATACGTGTCAAATAACTTGAGATCATTTTTGGTCAAATGACTCGGTTTGACTCGGTGGTGACTCGGTATAGAAGGCACTTGAACTGCCATACATGGATGGCATCCATTGCACTTGTTGTGGCAACTCGGTGGCGTTGAACCCAATCTTGTTTTCTCCTCAAACAATAAACTCTACACAAAAATAATAAAATAACCATTACCCATATGAGCAAACTAATTAAAGATACTAGATTTAAATTAATTAGGGCTTACCCGATGTTGATAATTAAGGGAAGAGAATGGGGAAAAAAGGAGAAGAAGAAGAAGAAGAAAGAAACACAATGCTGCAAAAACTATAAGATATTGTTGATGGAAACTCATGACTCATGAAAATAAAGATTTCATGTCACCATTATACATATACAGAGAGCTTAAGAAATTATAGAAATATGAAAACCCAGGTGCCAATGCTTCTTCCTAAACTAAACTCTTTCTGCTAGAAGGGTTTGGTTGCTTTTAATGGATCTAAGAGGCAGTGACAGACAGTGCATAAATGGTGAGGTAAGTGTACTATAAAGTGGTGGTGGCCTGGTGGTGGTGGATGTTCAAGCTGCTTAGCTACTATTAGAGAGAGAGAGAGAGAGAGAGAGGGTGGCAGTGGCAGAAAAGTGAAAAGAACGTTACAGGAGAGGAAAAACAAATTGGGAAAATCCAACTCTAAAGTGAATAATAAATACTAATAATTAAGTTTTAGCTTGATTATTATTCTCCAATTTTCCTTAAGAGGTGGGTATTTCCTATTTTGATTTTTTTTTCTTTTTTTACATTTACTAATGTAATCAAAATTTGTACTATTGATTTAATAGAACTTATACGATCAAACATTAAAAATATGTCCATAGTACATCTTGTAGCTCATTTAACCTTAGCTGAATACAGTTGATGACAGAACTTGCTCTTTATGTTATTTATTATGGTATGATTTTTAGAATTAAATCATAAATAGATTCTTATTTATTATGTTGAATTGGAAAACAACCTAATTAAGGAGTGAATGGTACCTAAGCGGAGACTTCTCTGTCCTATTTATATTTTCGGCACACCTGATAGAAATTTTTTTTTTATTTAAACACCTGATTATAAACTCTTTTTATTAAAATATTAAAATAAAAAATTTAAAAAACTGAAACATTAAATTTATAATTAACACGAACATACACCAAATTTATTACAGCGTCAAAGTCAGAAACTCGCAGGTACAATAAATTTTTTTTTAAGAAAAGGAAGTCATGTAGCATAATTGTTTATTTATTATCCATTTGTAGTTTGTACTGTTGCTGTAATGTTTAAAGCTGTGTGGCAGTAGCTGCATAGAAAGTGAAAGGATTGGGAATATATAAAAAGATTAAATAGAAACATTTATTAAAGACAGACTCACTTTCAGACTTTCAGTTTGACTGTGATTGATATTGAATAATTCGCCTGAAAGGAATATTATTTTTCTCATCAATAATATTTGTCCCATCTCAGTCTTTATTTCTTCATTTAACCTATGTTTCATTATTTACATTTTTAATTTATAATATTACCTTATACTTCTTGGCTAAACTTAAATTTTATAGTTTTTAATTTTTTATAAAAATTAAAAATTAATAATAAATCTCCTCAATTTTTTTTTTAAAAATTAATATCTGGTTGAAATAAAATAATTAATATTATTTAACTTTACCAAAGTTCAATTTTTATAATAAAATAAAATTTTACCAATAATATTAGTGTTGAAATAATTCTGAAAATAAAATATTTGTTGTCCTTTTCCCCTCCTTTAACAGCATTCTTGTGCAGATTAAAAGAATGGATCTAAAACTGTGGCAGAAAGAATACATAGACACCATATGGCTATGGCTGTGTCTCTGAACTCATGCCTAGAGATACATCAAATGCTGTAGATTTATTCCCATATCTACAAATTCATTGGAACCCAGTGGGAAAAACTATTTACCCAATCAAAAAGTTAAAAGAAAAATACTATTTACTGATTATTAAATATTTAAAATAATCGAGGTAAACCAAGTACATGAATATTAAGTGCATTTATTGCATTGTAATACTCTTTTCTGTTCTATTTTATTATTCTATTTTTTAATGTCTTAAAATATTTATAAGATTTCTAAATTTATTCTCCTCAAATATTCTTTTTTTTAACTCGATCTTTCATCATCTGGCTTGAAACTAACAGACATAGGTATATACACACTACTATTTAACTTCACCAAAGTTCCAACTCTTTTATATAATAAACATACAAATTTACCCAATTTAGATATTATGTCGCTTGAAATAATTCTGAAACATAATAATAAATCTTGTTGTCCTTTCCCCCTTCCTATTAACCCAGCATCATCTTGTGCCAGATTAAAAGAACTGGATCTAAAACCCTGGGCTGGCCAGAAGAACTACATCAGACGACCACTAATGGCATCATGCGTGTGTCTCTGAAACTCAGTTGCCTAGATCGACCTACATCCAAACTGCTGTAGATCTTTATTTCCCATCACTCTTACAACATTCCATCTGAACCCAGATGGGAAACAACTTAAACCTCCTCTACCCAATCAAAAAGTGCTTTAACAAAGAAAACACAATACCATATTTAGCCGCCTGTATTACTTTACAATAATTTAACAGGTAAATCGACGTGCGACCTCGCGCTACAACCCAAGCTACCATGAATATTTAACGTGGCATTTCATTGCATGGTGTAATACTCTTTTCTGTCTCTATTTTATTATTTCTATTTCTTTTCATCACTGTTCTTAAAACTATTGTATAAGATTCTCCTACTAAAATCCCGACGTTATATATTTAAATATTATTTTTTCTCATATAAATAATTTCTATATAATTGCTTCCATTAACGTAATGCAAGCAATATTATTCACTTCAATACTTTTACATGGATGTAGTTAAACATTGCGATAAGAAAGAGCAACAATAATCTCTTTCACTTAATGACAAACATGACCACCTTAAATTTAAATAATTATTTTTTCTATAATAATTTTTATAATTGCTCATTAAATGAAGAATTTTATTAATATTTTAATGAGTTAAATGATAAGAAAGAGCAAAATAATTTTTATTAATGACAAAATGACTAACAGTTATCTTACAGACTATACAGTACATTTGAATATAAGATGTTTATACATTATAGAAAGTTAGAAACATAATATATCATGTAATCTATATTGGGTATTACCAGTAATTAATAGAAAACATTATTCAAGTTTATTAAACAAAAAGGCAACCGAAGTACACGTGTTATGATTAGATCTTTCCATGCATGTGGAAATGGATACATTGAATGATGATGATGATGAAGATGGTGGAGGGCTCTATCTACAGAGACAACCACTGGTCCTTTTTAGTGTAATATACTGTTACTAAATGCTGGACATGCAAATTTTTACATCGACAGGTGAAATGGGTAACTTGAAATTTGTAATTAGAAGAACAACTATACTCTGTTTCCAAGCAGATGAAACTCAAGTTTGTTTAGATTTTTTTTTTCCTTTTCTTTTATTTATTTACCTTTTACCTTTTCTACGTTTCCTGATTTGTTACACAGTGATTTTTTCAGATTGACAGTGATTTTGCTTATGTACACTCTCATCTCTATAAATAGCAGAGAGAGACAAAGACAATGATAGTGATTTATCCGATGTAAAAACACCTTTTAACAGTGAACAAAGAAAGAAAAAGAAAGCTCTTTAAACAGGTAAAATTTTTGAGGTTAAGCTTTTAAAGCTGAAACGCCAAAAACAGTAAAAACGGTTCTTTTTTGTTGACTTCTCTAATCAATCACTGCATTTCCCATCTGTGATAATTTGGTCAGCTGGTAGTACGGATAATTCAGCCTTATGGTTCTTTCATAGGTCTGATATTTGTTTTTTCTACCCGTTGTTGTGAAGTGGACTTTATTGGCTTGTAAATTTATTTTTTGGTATTTGGAAAATTCGATGGGTTAGAAGTAAAGGCTGTGGCATACATGTCACGAGTACTTCATCAGATCGATGACAATCTGTGAGGCGTAAAAAACTAATTAGATCAAATTTTACGCCCCTAACTCTTCTTCAGCCAGACTTAGACAAAATAGCAGAGCAAGTATAAGTATTAATAACACAGTAAAAATGTGTTTTTTGTCATTAATATAGTTGCTCGTGGTAATTGTGGCTCTCGGGAGAATCGATGATAATAAATTACAAGACTTAAAAAAACAAATTAGGTCAAACGTGATCTGCATAAGTATATGCTTCAAAATTGCAGCATTATAATAATATGTTAATGTCATAGTATCTCTATAAATAAATAAATGTAATGTAAATGTAAAAACATAGTAAATTTTATATTCAGAAATAGATTGTTAACAAAACTAAAAATTTTCCATATGCGACATTCGTTTCAATGCATTGATTTATCTACACTTAATATATAACTTCGTCGGTATATCAAATCAATCACTTAAAATTTTTTAAAAAGCAAATGAAAGTAAACAATTTATTTGAAGAAAAAGGATAAATTAGTAAAATAATTTATTAATTTTTTAAATGGTAAGTAATTATTGAGTCATATATTCAAATCATATATCACCTTAATAAATTATATTTTTAACAAGCAAATGAAAGTACACAAATTTATCTCTGACAGCAAAAAGGATAAACTTAAGTAAAATAATCATTTATTATACTTTCTTTACACATGGTAAAGTAATGTACTTGAAGTCACTATAGTAGAATATAATAATATATACAATTACGCATAACTATATCACAGTAGGCAGTAATCATACTTTATTAACGTAATAGACACAATACTTCTTATATTTATTAAGTATAGACAAATATTTTCCTGAATTATTTTAGGGTGGGACCTTGGGCGTTGTGATAAGTAGGATCGGATGGTACAAAAAGTCACATGCGATGGAGAATTTCACGGTGATGATGCAGTGACTGCCGCAACGCAACCAATAACTGTATAGTCCTAGCTAGTGTAGTGATAAACGGCGGACCCCACATAGTCTAATCCCTAATTATGTACACGTCACATGGCAAGCTGATTTGTAGTGTCAGCGTAAGAGTTTGAGGTGACGTAACTCTTACTTTTATTATTAGTGCATATATATTCTCTTCCCGACAAAATATCCTTTGCTCAATGCATATCCTTTTTATCTCTTCTATAATTATATCCCATCATCTATATGTTTGTAAGTTGTAATTTTGCTTTTCTTAAAAAATATATATATATATTTTTGCTCTTTCTTTATACAAAGCATATATATATACTCTACAATCAGTATATTATATGAAAAATATACTTGTGTCTCCTGTTTGTAAGCTGCCCATACTACTTAATGATAAATGGTGCTAAATCGCAGAAGAAACTAGTCAGATAGACCACTTTAAGACATGCTACAGATCACATAATTAAATAAAACCGATTCACGATTAGTCTGAGATTAAGGTCTACACGATAAAAACATCTCTTAATAATTATCCGATTCCACTTGTATATATATATATATATATATAAAATAACTTTGCTCCTGTTTGTAAGTGCAATACACTAATGATAAATGGTGCTAAATGCAGAAGAAATAGATCAAAGACCACTTTAAGACATGTACAGATAAATAATTAATAAAACCGATTCCAATTAGTTTGGAATTAAGGTTCACGATAAAAAAATTTTATATATCCGATTCCACTTGGTTGTTTTCAACTTTTATCGAACAAATTGAGTTCTACAAGCTTTTGATTGAAATGAAGTGAAAGAAACAAAATATAGAAACAGGTCAACTATCAAACATCGACGGCTCTAAATGGAATCCCGTACCTGTTCCGCATTCAAAGCTAATCAAATATTCATCCAGAATTTAAACATTTCAATCGGTGTAATTCTTCGTCCAGAATCAGAGGTGGTATATTCCATGTTCCAAGAGGATGTCCAGATATCTTCCCACCTGATTTTCAGGTTAAACGAACATCAGATCTTTTTATGATGCAAACTTGAGTAGAGGGAGTTTTACCTTCTTTAGTGGCTTCCTCGCATCGCCTCTGGTAACTCGAGGACAGTTGGGGCTCCAAAGTTTTCAGCAAAGAATCATACTTCTCTTCAGCCTCGGCGATGCACTTTGCCTGAGGAAGGAAAAACAGTTTGCAAAGAAGATTACTAGGTAATTGACTTCAAGAATCATTACGGATTCACAAGCAGACATGTTCAGTTTTATCTGCAAAAGTTAGACTTTAGATAGAGATTTTGACTTTCGATTTGCCTTTACTTCAGGCTCAGCCTTTCTTGATATAAATATTTTTTATCTTTTTTTATATACTAGAATTAAAATGACCTATAAAATGGAAGGTAGCTCAATACTTTACAATAACACCCGCCCCTCCCCCCCAAAAAAAAAATTGAAAAAAAAAAAAAAAAAAACCCCCATAGATTCAAATACCCAAGACCTCCCCAAAGGAAATCTCAAATCCCCGAACCACTTGTATAAAAAAAAAATGAAAAAAAAAAAAAAAAAACCCCCCTAAGATTCAAATACAAGACCTCCCAAAGGAAATCTCAAATCCGAACCACTTTATATTGTCTTTTACAGATAACTCACTGTTCAAGTTGTCTTTCTTTCAGAGGCAACAAAAACTATGATTCATATGAATTAGGAAAACCAGACACCAATCATTCATCCACCCTTAGTGTCAGGCAATTAAGCGCTATTGGCATGCTTTTGATACTGCCTACGCCACTTTTATTCCAACAAAGTTTAGGCATACAAGCTACAGCCTGTCCAGTTATTATTTGCCTCAATATAAACTTACACAACGCTCCCTCTCTTGCTAAGTAAAGACAGATAAGACAAGGCTAAACTGCTTTAATTACTCACCAACCGAACTGGGGCTTTTGAAGCTCCATATATTCTGACAAACATGCGCAAAATATTAAAATTATTCTCCAGCACGTCATCCTACACGAGTTATTACGGTTCTTAGCAATGAGATATAAGCAGGTAAAATGGAATATAATTCATATATAAAATGCACTCACCTCATAGTCAAACCTACACGCATTAATGTGGACTCAGCATTTCATTGGACCAATCATTGTTGAAGTGAAAAATGTAACATTCAAAACTGAAATTATTAGCTATTCCAATAAAAATGTAAAAAATTTAAAAAAAAAAAAAAATTGACTGAAGATATGTACTAGCTTAACGAGGATTAGTTTACCACTCAAGCAGCCTTACTTAGAGTGATATCACAAGAACATGCAGGCATAGATAGGTTTCTGAAACTTAAGCAGAGGCTTCTAGAATTTGCAATGGCATACAAATATAATGCCAATGTATTTTTCAATAGAGGGGAAAGACTTGTACATTTTAATATCCATTTCTTTGACAAAAATTTCTTCATCATAATATGGTAAAAAAGCAACTCAAATTTTCTATTGGGACTGAGAATAAATTGCTTAAACAACATAAAAGAAAAGCACTTACAGGTCATCAGATACTTCCACTAGAAATTCTGAGATGGACAGAAATTCCATATGCAAGTCATTCACCTTCAGAACAGCTTCAAGGAAAATGAGGGAAGTACTAACAGCATTGGTGCATATATTACCAAAATTTGTAGTAAAAGATAGGCTGTCAAATAAAATTATTTTATTGATTTTACAAGACACAGGAACAATGACTCTGATGTCAATGAGTAAAAATTTGACATAATCTAACACTGTAGCATTTTTCTTTACTGGATATAACACAATAACATCAACCAAGTTCTCTCAAACTACATCCAGGGAAGAAGCAATAATTTAGCTCATGAAAAAAGTAATAGAAATGACTAGCTAGAATTTATACCTTTTCTCTTCTCAACTGGTACAGAAGAAGATTCAGTACTCGATAATCAAAGGACTTCAAATGTATAGCCTTCATTACATCTTCAACAGAGACCTGAGAAACCAATTTGATATAAAAAATTTGGCAGAAACAACTTAATGAAACCTATATCTGACAGCTAGCCCAATCCATAAAAATTTCAGATTAACTGCTAAACAAATTTAGTACTGTTTGCTTCATGTTGTGGAACTCAAGAATACATATGAAATAGAATTGAACAGAAAGGGATCTACTTATGAGACATGTTCAATATTCTTCATCCTTTTGTCAGAGAGAGAGAGGAGCTTTGTGACCAAATTATTGGATTGTAACCATACAATTTATTCAAGGGTCAAGTGAACCAGAAAATAATATGCAACAAACGATGATAAACGACATGCCTGTAAGGCTTCTTCAAGTTATCTGGTGAATAGCAATAGTGAACGAATGTCGGTTGGTTGTATTCTTTCTACATTACAGCTTTTGAAACAATAATAAGTACTAAATAATGAAACAATGGATGATACTGGGAGAAAAAAACACAATACTCATACTCCAACTCATTTCATGGATGCTTTACAAATCATCAGTCAGCAATTTTCATGCAGTTTCCAGAATTATGCTTATATATAATTTGCTATCAAGTTAGTTAAGTGGCTTTCTGACTTCTGCTGTCAAGGAATGTCTGGTACTTATTTTATTAGCTGTTGGAGCTTGTTACTTCACCAAGATAGACTCATAAATGATATGGCAACATATTTTCTGACAATATTTTAAACAATATTCATTTTCCAACTTATTTATGGAAGCTTTACAAAACTTCAATCAGCAATTTTCATGCAGCTTTCAGAAATCTGCTTATAGATAATTTGATATCAAGATAACTGATTTCTTAATTATATTTTGCAATTTCCACGTGGCTTTCTAATTTCTGCTTTCAAGGATTGATGCCTGGTTCCCATTTTACTGGCTCTGGGAGCTTGTTACTTCACCAAGCTAGACTCATAACTGATTTGGCAACAGGTTTTCTGAACAACGTCTTGTAAACTATACCAAACTTGCTAGACTGACTAGGTTAGCATATCCGGTCACTTATAAAACCCCTTTTTGTTCGAAGTGGAGTTGAACATGATATTTGAACCTCAAAAATAGGCAGACACGCCATCAGACCTCCTCTATTTCGAGATATATCTGTACTAGTTATACATATCCTTTGAACTATTGTTCGAAGACTCTAAAACATAAACATTGTAAAAATGTGACAAAGCACTTTAATTTTCACTTAGTGACATGAACTTATCCAGTAAATGAATGCAAAGTATCAAGTTGTAATCTTAAGAAATCCTCTTCTTAGCAGCAGTGTGTGCGTATAGTTGCATGTATAACGGTAAAAGAACATAATGTGACATCAATAAAACACTACACAATTGTATATGCTAATAAGAAATTTCAAACACTTCCTTTTCTGGATATAGAAAGAAAATTTTCTATGGAACTTTTCATTTTGTGATTCAAGTATTTGATTTAATTGATAATATGCTGTGAGAGAATTAAATTTAGAAAACTCAAAAATAGGCAGACACGCCATCAGACCTCCTCTATTTCGAGATATATCTGTACTAGTTATACATATCCTTTGAACTATTGTTCGAAGACTCTAAAACATAAACATTGTAAAAATGTGACAAAGCACTTTAATTTTCACTTAGTGACATGAACTTATCCAGTAAATGAATGCAAAGTATCAAGTTGTAATCTTAAGAAATCCTCTTCTTAGCAGCAGTGTGTGCGTATAGTTGCATGTATAACGGTAAAAGAACATAATGTGACATCAATAAAACACTACACAATTGTATATGCTAATAAGAAATTTCAAACACTTCCTTTTCTGGATATAGAAAGAAAATTTTCTATGGAACTTTTCATTTTGTGATTCAAGTATTTGATTTAATTGATAATATGCTGTGAGAGAATTAAATTTAGAAAACTCAAATAAAATTACTAGTTATCCATGTGGTTGAACCCCAATTGACAATAGCCTTTGCTCCTACCCCTTCTTTGGTTTCATAGTTGGGAAACAGTTCCTCATAAAACACATAAATATGCAGCAGCTGGAACAGTGGAACTATAGTATCTCATTCGTGGTCATAACCTAGCTGCTAAAGTTGATTCCAGATTTTATTAAAATTTATGCACTTCGTTTGGATGTTGTACCACATCACACTGCATTGTGTTACAAACTCAAATTTCATATTCGCTGATCCATTCAATGACATGTTATTCATGGAGGATTGGTCTAGACCATTATTCATGTTATTCTGAATTCTATATTATATTATAACTAATGTCTTTCTTGATTCTTGAAAGTACATGAAAGATGTCATTTAGCTATTGCTTTAGCAAGTAATAATGATTGATGAAAACAATTGAGGAAAAGGAAAAAAAAAACGCCAACATGCCTGGACATGGTTAGTTTAAGCAAAATGAAATTTGTTGATTTCCCTACCTCCTTTTGGTTTGCGAGTGCAGAACAAAGCTTTCTTTCCAAAGCCCAATACTCTTCACCACATTTGAATTCTTCCATAATCCTTAATCAATCATGAAAAAACCAAACAAAAGAGCCTGATTTCAGACTTTCAAAAGTTTCCTCCTTAACCTAGAAGGACAGTAAAAATGGAAAACTGTACCTATCTGTCAGAAGGCCATGACATTCAAGTCGATGCACAAGTGGCCTGAATGGATCAGTTTTGAAAACATCCATATACTTAGCCATGCAGTTTTCATTTCCTTCTTGCATCTGAATGGAATAATTAGCCAAGTAAAAATCAATGAAGCAGTCACCAGTATAAGCAGTGTCTGGAAAATTATCAGCATTACAACCTCATGTACTCGTTCCAGAACAACTTTGTTGGTTGCCAAATTCACTATCTTTTCATTCAAACTATCCATCTGCAATAAGAAAACAATAATTGTTAGGAAAAGGAAAAGGAGCAACCATCACAGCCATGAGAATAAAATAGAAAATTCATGCTTCTATGCTGCATCACACCCTTACACTAATATTTAGCCAGGCTTGCAACTCTTTACTGGAAAATGCATGGCTTACTTCCATGCATCTTTGACAAACAGAGCAAGACGAAAAGAGGAAAGAAGGAAAGGACTACCTTTCTAGCTGAACAACAGAACAGAAAGAATAAAAGCCCGAAGGTAGAATCTTCTCAGAGCGTAAAAAAATAATAATAATTCATTGTGGAAGCGTGTAAAAATTCTTACAGGGCCCTAACATAAATTTTATTATAATTGTCTCAAGAAGTTACACCAGCAGTTTGACAAAAAAGATCAAAATATATGTGTATTTCTTTTATTTAAAAAAAGACACAAAGATATATAGTTCTCAAATTAGTCACCTGATAAATGTAACCTTCTGTGAACGAGAGCACAGGTAAATATTTGAATACTGATTGTGGTGAGTTTATGTCCATTCCATGAAACATAAAATAAGACCTGCACTGTTAGTTTGACAAGCAAGATTAAATCAATGGTCAGAACTGTTAAAATTTGTCATCACAAAATACATGTGTTTTTCTGCAATTACAAGTTTATTTGCTACATCTATGAAAGATGTACAGAAAACCGAGAAGCAACTAATGCATAATGATGCGGAGAACAGAATGGTTCAAGAAAGGTGTTCAAACTTCAAACATCGAAGCTGCATGTATAAATCTTACTAGAATGAAGTAGAAGAATTTTGCACTCATAGGCTTAGCTTAGAAGCAAGTTCTCATCTAAACTGCATATAGATCCAAGTTTGATTCCTCCCTTATTCTAACAGTAGAAGGAAAAAACGTAAGGGGAAAGAATTTTTATGGTGGGGAAAGCCTTACATCCTGTGACAATTTAATCTAATGCATCCCCCAATTTGTCTCACACTGCATTTTACACATAAATTCAAGGTATATTTTAATATTTTCATAAAAAGAATTGATGAGTGTCTCCATTCATTGAGATTTTAGTTTGTCATTATTTTGAGCAACAATTATTTGAAACAAAGAGTCACACCCTAACTGATAATGAGTTCTATCGATTTTTCAAGGCTTGACTAATTTCCTCCCTTCCCTTTTCCTATTATTTGATGAATGATGCACCTTACCTGTTTTCAACTTATGTAAATCAAAATGCATAATATCATCCTATAAAGTTCCATCCAAACAAACACCATTCAAGTGAAATCATCTTACTGAATAAATTAGCACATTGAAATGTAGTCTAATGTATTCTTTTTAAAAATTTTCTGAAAACATATGTCCTTTAGGACCAATAACAAATGCAAGATTGTTTTGTAATTTTCATTTATAAATAGTTCCATAATATTCTTACTCGAAGAAGACAGAAAATACATGTATAACAACTTAGTATCTAATACATTCATTTGCTTCCCTATACTACTGAACTTTAAAAAGAAATGAACAAAGAGACTATTAAATTCATTGTTCCCTTTTAGAGAAACTTCAAGGATAAAATAACTCACAAAATCCTCAAGGGTAGAATTTGCCCGTTGCATCGCATCCAAGACAACAGCAGCTATATCTTCAAAATTCTTTTGCCTCAATTTATTGTCTTTTCTATCACTAACAGGTGATGAAATATTTGCAGCATAACTTTCGTGATAGCCTATCAGAAAATTAAACTTAAAATACATATATTATCATTCTGAATTTTATGAATACCTATGCCAATGGCTGGCAATTAAGAAAATATATATAAGCAAAAAAATTCAAAAGAAAAAAAAAATTGTCACAAGAATGTGAAGTGAACATTGCCTTCCATTTGCACAGGAGCTTTTCGATTAAACAAAAGCGAGGCCTCGTCGAGAAAAGAAGTTGAAATCTGCAAATAGAATTAGAACTTACAAATTTAAAATTGAAAGAGCGTAATCGACGGAATTCCTATTCGACTAACCTTGGGCAAGTGTTCAAGAGTTAAACTGCACTTATCGTTCAAGTCGAGATCGCCGCATGGATTTATCTAAAGCGCGCATTCAAGAGAGAAGATATTCAGTGTTAGTTAAAGATAAAAATGGATGAAATCTAGAGAGTGATTAAGGAGAGGGGAAATGGATACATACCAAGAGGAGAATTAGATTAGCGAGGAAACGGTTAGAATCGTTATTAGAAGAAGAAACGATCCCGTGAGACTGCATGAACGTTAACATCCTTTGAACCTCTTCTAGCTTCCTTAACTCTTCCATGGTTGCTCTGTTTCCTGGAATTGAAATTCTTTTCAAAAAACAGGGATAAACTGAAATGGAACCGTGTAACTGTGACGCCGGACACTGAGACGATGCCGTTTTCCAGATTATTTAGGGGCTCTTTGATATAAATTATAATGTTGTTGTGGCCAAATAAATACATATTTCTACCCTTTGTACTTCTGTGAAAATCTGCGTAATCCTCAATTTTCAAAATGCCTTTATACATGCCTCTACTTTTATTAAACACCAGGATACTGAAACAAGAATACAATTACATCCTCTAGCTGGATAACCAAAATTTGTATTTACAAGTATTCAGGGGCACTTTCGAATTTAGAGAGTCCAAAATAAATTTGTTTAAAAGTTAGGGGAACCAAAATGAAGAAAAAAATTTTTTTATACTAATTTATGAAGCAAATTTTTAAAAAATTCTGGAGTTTGGAGGCCCGAGCTCTCCCAGTCCTTCGCTCTACGCTCCTCTAAATATTCAAATTACATTTAGTATTTTATCTTTGATCGTAGTGTAATTCTAATTTTAATTTGCATATGCCGTGGTTGACGGTACCCTACCTTTTTTTTTCTTCTATTATAAAAAAGTTACATATTTTTATATTTAAAAATAATTTTATTGATTAATTATTCTAATTCATCTAAGATTATAAAAATTGTATCATTTTATTAATTAATATATTTATTTTTTGATAAATTAAAAGATTCATAAAAGACAATAATAATAATAAGTAAAACTTTGAAAATATATAACTAACTTAACGAATTAGGTTTGATTATATGATAAATGAAATAATATGTACCATTTACTCTTTCTGTTTAATTTTTTTCTATAGTCTTTGACTATTATAATAAAAACTATTAATCCAACTTTAGAAATTTAAAAATGAAAAAAGCACTTTACCTTAATAAATTAAAATAAATAAATTCACCTTCTTAACTAAACTAAAAACAATATTAAGTATTGCTTTTGTAAATTGAAATAATATAGTTTACTCAAACCATAAAATTACCTGAATGGAAAAAAATTTTAAAAAGAAATTTATATGATAAATATAGTAGATGGAAATACTCATATATATATATGGTACTCAAAAAGGGAATTAAAATTTAGAAAAAAATTAAAGGATAATTAAATTATAAAATAACAAAATATTAGATCAATTTATAGCATGGTTATTAATTATTGAAAAAAATAATTATTATTTTATTAGTAATGTAAAGATTTATTATTCGGATTATTAATTATTGAAAAAAAAAGGAAACCAAAGAGTTATTTATTAATGAAATAAAATTATTATATGGTTATTAATTATTGAATAAAAAAATGAAAATGGTATAATTTAAATTTTCAAATTAAATAATTGAATAAAAAACATTAAAATTTTAATAAATAATAAAATTTCTCATCATATAGTATCATGTCACATAAGATAGATATAGCTAGATGGATGGATAGATAGATAAATAATTTGTATTATTATAAAAAATATTTTATTATTATGTTATAGTTTAATGAAGTTTTTATTAATGTCCCTGAAAATAGGGTTGTCCTAAGAGACCGATGAGTCGTTTATTTCACATGCTCATGCGTACATGCTATAATGCATTTAGCCTTAAGTCAACATCTTTACGGAGTAAAACTTTACATGTTAATATAAATCATTCAATTAGTTCATTTTAGCTATTCAACCAATCTTTTTCTACCCATAAACAAGATCAACATCATTAAGTTTCTTGAAGAAAGATGGCAAATCCCTTTAACTTAGAGTCCACAGCCACAGCTTGCCATATAGTAGCTATGCCTTATCCAAGCAGAGGCCATATAAATCCAATGATGAATCTCTGCAAACTCTTAGTTTCAAGAAACCTTAATCTTCTCATCACCTTCGTTGTTACTGAAGAGTGGCACGGCTATATTAGCTCTGACCCAAAGCCTGAAACAATTCGTTTTGCCACAGTACATAATGTTATCCCATCTGAGCATCTGAAGGCTGTTGATATCACTGCGTTTTATGAAGCTGTTATGAGAACAATGGAAGCTCCTTTTGAGCTGCTACTCGATCGGCTTGACCCACCTGTTACTGCTATGATTGGTGATATTGAATTAGGTTGGGCAATTGACTTGGGGAATCGGAGGAATATTCCGGTGGCTGCTTTTTGGACTATGTCGGCCACATTTTTTTCCATGTTGTGTCATTTTCATCTGTGCCCACAAGCTCAGAATTTGCCGATTGATTTGATAGGTATAATTTCTAAATAAATTCAGTATTTGATCAAATATTTTGGCGTTTATTAAACAATTTAACTAAATTATTGGATTCTTTTACATAATTCAAATAGTGAGTTATTGATTATTTTGATGCTAATTAGTATCTGCAATTACAAAATAATAATGGCAACTATATTGTGTTGCTTTGGTTCCATTCGGTGAAAAATGCAGATCAGATTCCAGGAATTTCTTCATCAAATATAACAGAGCTTCAAACAGTCTTCCGAAGGAATGATTTGAAATTCATGCAGCTTTCTCTAGAGTGCATTTCAAAGGTACCAAAAGCGCAGTATCTCCTCTTCACTTCCGTATATGAGCTTGAACCACAGGAAATGGAAACTCTACGAGCAACTTTCCAATTTCCTGTCTATTCTATTGGGCCTGCAATTCCTTACTTAGAACTCCAACCTAATTATACCCTTGAGTACCAAAAATGGCTAGATTCCCAACCTGAAGCCTCTGTATTATACATTTCATTAGGAAGTTTCCTTTCTGTCTCAAAAAACCAAATGGATGAAATTTTTTCTGGGCTTCAAGATAGTGGTGTTCGATACTTATGGGTGGCGCGTGGAGAAGCTTCGGGGTTAAAGGAGATTTGTAGTGATAAAGGGTTGGTGTTGCCTTGGTGTGATCAATTGAAGGTTTTGTGTCATTCCTCTGTAGGAGCATTTTGGACACATTGCGGTTGGAATTCTACATTGGAAGCACTTTTTGCAGGTGTACCTCTGCTTACTTTCCCTTTATTCTTTGATCAAGATCCAAATAACAAGAAAATTTTGGAAGAATGGAAAATTGGTTGGAAAGTGCAGAGCAAAATGGGAGAAGAAAGCTTGGTGAAAAGAGAAGAAGTTGCGCAACTTGTTAAAAAGGTTATGGATTTGGAAAGTAAGGAGAGTAAAGAAATGAGGACGAGAGCAAGAAAACTTAGCGATGCCTGTCAACTAGCTATTACTGAAAACGGATCGTCCGTGAAAAATCTTGATGCGTTTATTAGGAATATTTTGCAAGGCAATTAAACAGAGTGTCTTTGTAACTCTTGAAGCCACTAATTGTGTGTAATCTAAAATCATTTAATAAAATGATAAGCCTAATGCAAGAATTCAAGTTTTTGTCCAAGATAAGAAATGTTATATGACAAGGCCACGTTTATAAAACTACAAGTGCCGGGCAAACAGAATAAAAGAAGACAACAATGGCTAGAATACAAAACTACAAACAAGTATTTTTATTCAAGCGGCAACCTTTTCTTCTTCAATTGAAGGTCTTCGTTTTAGAAATTCTGTCAAGTTCTTGTTTCACCCTTCTTCTATGCAGAAACAAAATCAGTCTCTAGTTTCTTGCAATGACAAAGAATCAACCCCAATTTGCCACGTGGTAGCTATGCCTTATCCAGGCAGAGGCCATGTAAATCCTATGATGAATCTCTGCAAACTATTAGCAGCTTCAACAAAATCTGATATTCGCATCACCTTTACTGTTACTGAAGAGTGGCTTGGCCTCCTTAGCTCTGACCCAAAGCCTGAAACGATTCGTTTTGCATCAATACCTAATGTTATCCCATCTGAGCGTATTAGGGCTTCGGATTTTCTTGGATTTTATGAAGCTGTTATGACAAAAATGGAAGCTCCTTTCGAGCAGCTTCTTGATCGCCTTCAACCATCTGTGACTCTTATAATTGCTGACATTGAACTACGGTGGATGATCGACTTGGCTAATCGGAGGAATATTCCGGTGGCTGCAGTTTGGACATCATCAGCGACGTATTTCTCGATTTTGTATCATTTTCATCTTTTCGCTAAAAATCAGAATTTGCCGATTGACGTGTTGGGTAAGATAATTTCAACTTTCAAGTATTTGTTTGCTCTGCTAATAGGATAGTATTATTAGCTAATATAAAATTACTATTTTATCTATATTTTAATGTGATTGTTATCTACTTTATTTCTCTGTTTTAGAAAATAGATGATTTTATTCTTAACTTTTGATTCCATTCAACTATATTATTTTTTCGTCCATGTTTTTTTATTTTTTCATTAAACAGTGTGAAAATAATTATTATTTTATTTTTATATTTTACTGAAATTAATTATTTTGTCCACATATTTTTAAGGATAAAATAGTAACTTTTTAAAATGGAAAGGAAAATATAATTAATTTCCATAGAATATAATATAAAATAGCAGTAATTATTTTTAAGGCTTTAACAAAAAAAGTCTAAGAAATAGATAAAAGAATAAAATAGTTGGACGGATAATATTAAAGATAAAATTATATATTTTTGAAATTAAAATAATTAATTATGACAAAATTCAGGAATAAAATTGTATTTACTTATAAAACAAGTAGTCCTATTTTGAATTTTTAAAAAATATTTATTTTATTATGTTTGGACTTTTTTCTTAGCAAAGAAGCAAAATTATGTCTAAAACTTATTACAATCATGTCATGTTCTTGCTTTGCTTCTGTTTAGCAAAAATTGCAGATCAAATCCCAGGAATTTCTTCATCAAATGTGTCGATCCTTCCAACAATCTTCCATAGAAATAATTTAAGAGTCACGCAGCTTAGTCTGGAATGCGTTTCAAAGGTACCAAAAGCACAGTATCTACTCTTCACTTCTGTATATGAGCTTGAACCTCAAGAAATGGAAACTCTAAAAGCAACTTTCCAATTTCCTGTTTATTCTATTGGCCCTGCAATTCCTTACTTGGAACTCCAACCTAATTATAGTACCCTTGACTACCAAAAATGGCTAGATTCCAAACCTGAAGCCTCTGTATTATACATTTCATTGGGAAGTTTCCTTTCTGTTTCAAAAGCCCAAATGGATGAAATGGTTTCCGGGCTTCAAGATAGTGGAGTTCGATACTTATGGGTGGCGCGTGGAGAAGCTTCGCAGTTAAATGAGATTTGTAGTGATAAGGGGTTGGTGTTGCCTTGGTGTGATCAATTGAAGGTTTTGTGTCATTCCTCTGTAAGAGCATTTTGGACACATTGCGGTTGGAATTCTACACTGGAAGCAGTTTTTGCAGGTGTGCCTATGCTGGCTTTCCCTCTGGAGTGGGATCAATATTCAAACTGCAAGAAAATTGTGGAAGAATGGAAAGTTGGTTGGAACGTACAGAGGAAAATTGGAGAAAATAATTTGGTGACTAGAGAAGAAATTACAGAACTTGTTAAAAAGTTTATGGATTTGGAAAACAATGCCAGCAAAGAAATGAGGATGAGAGCAAGAGAATTACGGGATGTCTGTCGGCAAGCTATTACAGCAAGTGGATCTTCTGCTAAAAATCTTGATGTGTTTGTTAGGAATATTTTGGAAGGAAACTGCTATTGAGCTGTTTGTCTATTTTGATCTTTGTATATTGGTCTATTTCTTGCACATTTGTAATTTGCATAAGTTTGAGATTAATATTGCTTCTTGTTTGGCCCGAATACATATTTCTGAATGCATCTCCCAGTCACATGTATCATTACAACATTGGATAAAAACAAGATTGTTTATCGCTATTGACAGAAGGGGAAATTGAACATCAAATACAAAACCTCAAAATTGCAAATACAGGTATGAGACAAGGAGAAATTTTCTCAATTGTACAAAGCAATTGCCTTCCAATTTATTAGTCCTCTGTTGTTTGTATTTCAAACACAGCAGATTCTTCAGAGCAAGAACTGGGGAACTTCTTCTGGATGATTTTTAAAGAACCTGCGTGCGAAGAAAAGGATCAAGTAAAGTGACCTCATTAAGTGAACAAGACATAAGTATCCAATGAATATTTACTGCTTTAACATTTCTAAGGTCTGTCATTGTTGATTCCCTTGATTGAATTAGAAGATTGAACTTTGTGGGTTTCTGACTGTTTTGCTCCCTTGGTCAATTCAGATGTTTCATTCAAGCCTTGTTGTTGGCTTGGTTCCTGCCTGCTTTCCCATAACTTCCCACTCTTTCCAATTGCAAGAATCAGCTCTAGTTGTTTCTCTTGTTGTTCCTACAAGAACACTCGAGGCAAGAAATCAAAGTCAATCGATTGTATTTTAGCTCCACAAGACATAAAAAAGGCATTTATCTAACAAATGATTCTCAGAATAATGCTATAAGCATTGACATACAGGATATCCAATGAATAGAAGTTTTGAAAACAAAGTGATGACGGCAATTTTTCACAAAAATCATGCAGGTGGTCCTGGTATACATGAAGCATATTCTTTGCATCTACTTATTTGGATAAAATACACTATCTATTTCTTGAAAGCGCCTTGAAAAAACACCTGACCAGGTTTTAGGCAAGCTTTCCTGGGATAGCCACAGAACCAGTCCTGATATTTTGGGAAATACAATCATGATCTAGTAACTTTTAAACTCAGGAATCAGCATAGATGACAAGATCTCATAAATACAATGTTTATCCCAGAATAATAGACATTAAACTGAGCAGATATCTACTTGCAATTTACTATCTTGAGATTATTGGCATCTGCTTGTCAACTACCTGAATAAAGCAACACCTGAATAAATGGCCAGGGGAATCCATTGGAAAATCATATTATTCAGTTGAACATACCTGCATTGCCAACAAAACTTTCTGAATTTCACCAAGCTCCTTTTCTAGGATATCTTCCTGCATCGCTAGTGCTCGAGTGGCCTCAGAATTTTTTTTTGCCAAAGCTGCAGTCTTCAGATAGAGGCAGAACATAAGTTAACAGAAGTGGATACCTTGCGAAATAAGTCAGTTAGCTTATGAAAAACTAGCAGCAAATTCACCAAACAGTAATTTCACTAACACCAAAAACTCTATCATTCATAAGCATTGCTTATTCAGACTCCAATTATTGCAACCCAGTTATGTCCCTAGGTGGCTAGTTTATCGGTTTATCAATTTAAGCTCCAGTCATGAAATATGGACACAATACACATGTTTTTCTTGAAGAGAAGGTCTTAGAATGAATGATAGTGATCCAACTTCCAAGAGTTATGGAACTTGAATGATCAAAGGTGCAATGCACAACCAGTCCAAAGTTGATTTGAGTGACCAATGAACTCTGTGACCTGCTCCCTATGCCTTAAATTATGAAGTAGCAATTCTTAGAGGTATTAATAAACAGAAAGGATAACTGAGAGCACTACAGGACAACCTAGTAACTTCCATTTAAAAGGTTCCCCATACAATGGTAGAAAATGGCATAACAATGACTAGTAAATAGACGAGTATAAATTTGATTCTCTTAAAAAAAAATCAAACAAAATGCTAGGAATCACTAATGTGAAAGCAAAGTGAAGAGGCATGAAAGTACAGGTAGAGAAAGCCTTAATAATAGACTGCCACTTCAATCTGTTGATTAATAACTTGTCCTAAACTAAAACCAAGCCTTCTTATAGAATCGGTTACACTTTTTATGTAATGAATAAACTAAATACAAGAAGTTAAAGGAATGCAGTGATCAGTAAAAATACTGCAAAGATTTAGAAAGCACTGTGCGAACAATAATCTAGCAGCAGCACATTGAATTAACAGATACTACTAACAAGATATTAAGATGATTGTAGTCTATTAACAAAGACATACAGAGTCGAGCAAATTGCAGAAAGCCAACAACTTTAATTTAAATCTGAATGGATCCAAGCGAATTAATTATTTGCTTGGCCATTGGCAGGCATAAACTATTAGAAGGTTTGCGAATATATTAGAGGTTCAATCAATCTTAAGACTTCTTCCCTGGACTTCAGCCGCCTTCAATTCTCACAAATCAATCTCCTTGGACTCCATACTAACAAATGTCAATTACTTTATAGGAAACTCGTATTTTTGCTAATATTTAGGCCAATTCCTCATAAGGACTGCAATATTTACCTGAACCGTGTGCATGTTTTATTCCAACAGAATGCAACAATCCTAACCAACAACAAAGTAAACAAATACAATTTCTACTCAACATATGTAACCAAAAAAGAAAAATATTACTTTCCCTTCGAAGAGAAGACTGTGTATACCTCAGCAATGGGCTCTTTCAAAGCTTTCCTTGTAACCCGAAATCGAATCCCCAACTTCTCAAGCTGCCTGGACAAAACTCGAATTATTGTAGCAGAGCTCCTTAAATCTTCTTCCAATTTTTCAATCCTCTCCACCAAATTCACACTCTCCCGGCCCTCCCTAACCGTTACCCTACAAAATCGCAGCCATTGCCGCTTCCTAATCAAAGCTCCAATCAATACACCACCCATCATCACCACCAATCCCCAAGCCAACGCCCTATTACTCCCAATCACCGCAAACACCGTCCTTTTCGAGCTCAAAAATGTAGAATTCACCGCATAACAGACTGTAACAACCGCCGATGAGATAATACATAAAATTTCAGCAATTGAGAGAAAAGCATCGAGATTGAAACCATCAGAGCTCGGTGTTGGTACTACGCCATCGTATTGATAGGCTTTGAGAGGAAAACTATTGGATTTTAAGGTGAAATTTAAAGAACTTTTGGGTTTGTAGCGAAAAGTTTGGCAATGGAAGGAAGTGGCGAGGTGGCGGGAGAGGATTCGAGGAGAGATATTAGGGTTTTGAAGAGACAGGCTAATGGGAGTAGTGAAGTAGAAGGTGATCCGAGAAGGAGAGTTTCCAAAGAGGTGATGAGTGGTAAGGGACATTGTCGTTTTGATTTTCTCTATATGTTAAGTTCAGATTCCGATTCTGTTAGGGGTTTGGACAGTCACAGAGGAAGGACATGATCAGGGTTTTTGGTCTTCAGAAAGAGAGAGAGAGAGAGAGAGAGAGATTGACAAGCAATGGCGATTAGTTCAATGGCTGGCGCGATTTTAGCTGTCCGAGCAAGTTAGTTTTAGAAAGTTTTGACAGGCTAAAATGCGCAACGACCAACTAGAAGTTATTGGCCAGAGATACCGTTATATCCTTAATAGTACTATTTGTTTTCAAAATGAATCACTTGATGGAGTAATTACTCTATAATCCCTCTATTCTCTTTATACGGTGTGATTTGCATAAGAATTAAGAACGAAGATGATAGTTTAATCGAATATTTCTTTTCCATTTATGCTTAATCTACTCTTAAATATCATTAATTAATCCGTTAATTAAGAGAGAACCAACTCGGTGAAACTCCCAATAAAGTATTAATTACGAGATTTGTAATAAAAATGAAAGGAAGGGGTAAGATAATATATTAAATAAACTTTCTCAAATTATAACATCACATTTCAATACATAAACTCTTTAACATTTTCAAATATAGGCGTACAAATATAACGAAAATGTGGAGCCAGAATTTTATTATTCATTGTCTCCTCAATTTTTACAATACGTCTACATATAAATTTGAAACATGTCATAAACATGTAATACATGCAAGCTTTTTTTTTTTTAAAAAAAAAGGATAGAAATAGGGCAACAATAATTGTTATATCATGAATCCACTATTTTTATTTTATCTCAAAGACATTCCAATTAATTCACCGTACATTCTCAAGATATGACCACAATTCTCCAATTATCCAATTTTGAACTTTTTACCTGATAAAGAAAAAGGTTTTGTAGTTTTTCTTGAAATGAGTCAATCCCAAAATATTATTGCAGCCAATACAAAAATATGAATAATTGATGATGTAAAAAATTCTATAAGCACCATATTTTTTTTCTAAGTTGCAACAATGTAACTTAAATGCATGAAGTTATACAAAAGTTGCGGCCATATTAATATATCTATGAAGTCAATTTAAGTTCGTACTGCCTACATTTCATGGGCATATAATTTTCATCGGTTCTTAGTTAAATGACAATTATATTACGTTAGATGGAGTTAACGAAATTCATGCACATATTTATAAAGTGAAATATGAAAATAAAAGGGTCTTTTAAAACTAGGTTGCAACCTTCCAATTACGCGTTCATGTTATATATAATTACACAAACTGTCACTTACATTTGTGCTCACATCCATAAAGTCGAGCACACCATATTTTTTTTTTTTAAGTTGCAACAAGATAACTTAAATGCGTGAAGTTATACAAAAGTTGCAGTCACGTTAGCATATCTATGAAGTCAATTTAAGTCTGTACTGCCCACATTTCATTTGAAGAACATGAGCATATAATTTTCATCAGTTCTCAGTTAAATGATTAAATTATATTAAGGTAGATGGAGTTAACGAAATTCATGCACATATTTATAAAGTGAAATATGAAAATAAAAGGGTCTTTTAAAACTAGGTTGCAACCTTCCAATTACGCGTTCATGTTATATATAATTACACAAACTGTCACTTACATTTGTGCTCACATCCATAAAGTCGAGCACACCATATTTTTTTTTTTTAAGTTGCAACAAGATAACTTAAATGCGTGAAGTTATACAAAAGTTGCAGTCACGTTAGCATATCTATGAAGTCAATTTAAGTCTGTACTGCCCACATTTCATTTGAAGAACATGAGCATATAATTTTCATCAGTTCTCAGTTAAATGATTAAATTATATTAAGGTAGATGGAGTTAACGAAATTCATGCACATAGGTTAATTTGTCTGTAAGTGGTTTTAAAATGTCAAAAACACCCTTAAGAATAATTACGTTATAGGGACTAAATAGTGTAAAATTATAAAAATTAAGTCCTTATTATTATATTTCATCAAATACAAGGATTTGCATAGTAATTATTTTTAAGATTATTTTTGACATTTCATAGTCATTTAATGCAAAAACTAACGGTCTGACCTTATAGTAAAATAAAGTTATAATGCAATAACTAAATAGTGTAATTTTGAAAGGAAAAATTATAGTACGATCCTTATGGTTTCTGAAATACAACTAGTCCATCCCTAATTTTTTTATAATAAATTGAAACATCCTTATATTTTACTTCTGTCAGACTAAAAGGTCCTTCCATTCAATTTTTGCATTTTATCCGTTAAGTACTTTATGAAATGACGAAAATGCACTTTTTATTTTTAAAAACACGGGAATGGACTAATTTTATTTTTCAAACTATAGGGATTGTATTATAATTTTTTTAGTAAAATATTTGAGTATGTCTTCTTTGACCTTTGTATTTTCTTGTTGACTCAATGAAAAAAGATAAAAAAAATGGACAGAAGGACCTAGTAGTATACCAGATGCAAAACATAAAGATAAATTGGTATATTTTAAAAAAGATAGGGACAGACTAATTATTTTTTTGCAAATCACAAGAATCATACTGTAATTTTTGCTTTTAAAAATTGAGGTCTTTAGTAGTGTATTTTAGCAAAATCTAAGGCCTACATAGTTATTACTTATTCTAAGATGAGCCGGTACTCTCTCTCTCTCTCTCTCTCTCTCTCTCTCTCTCTCTCCTCTCTCTCTCTCTCTCTTCTCTCTCTCTCTGCTTCTCTCTCTCTCTCTCTCTCTTCCTCCTCTCTCTCTTTCTCTCTCTCTCTCCTCCTCCTCTCTCTCTTCTCTTCTCTCCTCCTCTCTCTCTCTCTCTCTCTCTCTCTCTCTCTCTCTCTCTCTTTGAGGATATACCCCCACCTCACGGTTAAACGATTCAAATCTCGTGTTTGTTAGAATTAAATCTAATGCACTTCAACTACTAGAGTAAGCTATTTTGAATAATTACACCTTTAACTTTTAATCAACCTATAAAATCCTTATACTTGAAAAATTATTATCTACTGAATATTTAAATTTGTAAAATCATACCTTTTAAAAATAATTATATTTTTTCCAGTTATTTGGATATATGCTCAGTAAGTGTAATATTTTACGTGTCTTTTGATATAAATGATTAAACAATACTTTATATATATTTTTAATCATCTAGTAAATATTTTGTAAATATTTTGTAAGTACGTTTTTATAAGTTAAGGTGTTTAATATATATAATTTTATAAGTTGAAATGTTTAATAAATATAGTTTTATAAATTGAATAATTTAATAAATTTCGTAAATATTTCGTAAAAATTTCGTAATCATCTAGTAAATATTTCGTAAATATTTCGTAAGTACGTTTTTATAAGTTAAGGTGTTTAATATATATAATTTTATAAGTTGAAATGTTTAATAAATATAGTTTTATAAATTGAATAATTTAATAAATTTCGTAAATATTTCGTAAAAATTTCGTAATCATCTAGTAAATATTTCGTAAATATTTCGTAAGTACGTTTTTATAAGTTAAGGTGTTTTGTAAAAATTTAAAGTTTCACTAAATTTTTTGGTGTAGTTTAAGTATCAATTTATGCATTTACCCAAATTTATTTATAGTATGGCTACATATGAGTTGGATTGAATCATATTTATTAATGTAACATTATCTAAGATGAGCCGGTATATTAATTATTTTCGGCTTAACATAATTCATTAAATATGTGAATCCATCAATTGAAAAAGGGTTAGATCGTGCACAAGTTAATTTATTATTATATGGTATTTATCACTATATTATATATTAAATATTAAATATATTTTTGTCTACAAACTAATTCTAATCCCGCATGTTGTGCGGGTTTAATGTATATAAATTATTTGCAATAGCTTAGAGCTATATTATTTTATAGATGAAGTTATTTGAAATTTAATTTACTTATTATTTATTACTCCATTCATTCCATATTAAGTGTCCATTTAACCAAAAAAAAAAAAAAATCAATTTAAGTTTCCTTTGGTAAAATTAAAATAACATTATACAACTATTTTCAAATGTACTCTTATTGTTATAAGTCAATATAATTTTTTTTTTCAAAATAATATTTTAGTAAAATATTAGCCATATTTATGATTTTACATGATTTCTTTTATTCTAGTGAAATTTCTCTAAATGGACATTTTATATAGAATGGAAGGTAATATCTATCGATACTATATATAAAAGTGGAAAATGAGGAGGAATAATGAGATTACCGATAGTGCTCTTAATGAAATTTAGAATATACTAAAATAACCTTACTCAGTTAATTAAAAAATTACATTTTATTAGTTGATTATATATATTTATATTTTATTTTTTATTTTTATTTTCTTTTTCATTGCTGAATAATTTGTAACTATTATTATTTTTTAGCATTTCAAAATTGTAATTTTTATCTTTTTAAATTTATTTTTAATAAATATAAATGTTAAGGAGACATTTAAAATTTTTATATTTTATTTTTTAAATATTTAATTTTATTTTAATTGTAATTTAAAATATTTATTTCGGAGAGAAATAAAAAGGAAAAAATTATATTCTTTTTATTAATATTTTTTTCTTTATATTTTGTAGAATTTGATTGGATATATTTTTTAAAAAAATAAATTTTTAAATAGAAGGACCAGTAAACCAATTCGATTTTCGAAACCAACATCGAAAAAAAAACTAGGGAAAAACCCCAAAAACAAATTGAGCAAATTCATAAGAATAGAACCAAAACCGTTCGAATCGGAACCGGTTTGGTCCAGGAAGCTTAGAATTCTCCTTTTTTTTTCCTTTTCTTCTTCTTCCGCAGCGCCGACCTCACCCCCCCCCGGCGCTTTCCTTTTCGCCCTTTTTTCCGGTTCACCTGAAGCCAGCGCCGGTTTCCCATCGCCTCCCGTCCGCCGTTCCCCTGTGCCGCTTCTTTTTCTCCCTCCACCTCGTTGCTCAGGCTAGCCGCTGTCGCAGATAAGCCGCGATTCGTTCGATCGGGAGTTGCGTTCAACCTCTCCACTGATTTTCCGCGCTTGTCACCACCGGAAACGGTCCAGTCCTCCCCTTCAGCGACTCATCGACGGCGAGCTTCTCCCTCTCCTTCTTCGTCTCTGATTCTGGCGAAGCATGGGAATCACGAGCGAGTCGCGATTCCGCTTCACTCGAGACAGTCGCGTCATCTGCTTTCACCTTCAAGTTTCCGACATTTTTCCAGTTGAGTAAGTCAATCCCCAACATTCATCAGTTTAATTTATGAATTCCTTGATCAAAGATGGAGGTTTCTAATCGTGAATAAAACTATTGCATAAATCTAGACCCTAGCTCCTACTGTCATACATTTTTTTTAAGGAAAATTTTGATTCTCTAATTTAGTTTAAATTATTAGCTAAGTTAATGGATAAATTTAGCATGAACAAAGGAATTTTAGTTAAGAATAGATATAGCATGATTATGACAGCAACATTATCGCTAGTACTTGATCTATTGCAGGAATTTATAAATTTAGCTACTGTTTAGGCGAATGTGAATAGAAATTTGGAATTTTTGCTCTTGAAATCTGTATATAAAAAATCTGATATAAAATATTCCTATATTGGATGGTTAGAGTATGCGTTTATATAAAATCCTTTGAAGGAATTAAGCATCTTTAGGTTAAAAATAACTAGGTTAGCTGATATGGTCAAGTTCTCGATGTATCCTAGGAAGGAGGAATTCGAATTTTTCCAATTTGAATGATAATAAACTGAAATTTTTATTAAAAAAAAACATTGCAAAACCAGGGGTATTATGGGTACCTAAATAGGAAATTCTGAAATTCCTTGAGCTAGCATAGTTATTAGTTGATTCTTGAAATTATAGTGTGTGGGATGAATATGCGAAAGTCATAAACCAAGTCTTAATCGATATAGCTCAAGTTTAAGGAAAAAATATATTTTTCTTGGGCGCAGTAGCCTATTTCAGTACTTTCGTTTACCAATTTTAAATGGTATGGAAACAGAGTATGTATGTATATTATATTTTCAATAATCTTATGTGGGTTTTAGTGTTGGTACTGCGCTTGATAGCAAATATTCTTACAAATTAACGATTTCAAATTGTAAGAAACTTCTAGCTAAAATATCTAGAAAGTTGTAATTCTTTATGTCCAAGACGGAGAAAGAGAATTTGAAGCTTATTAATGTTTTAAGTTTCAAAAAAAGCTATTTGGTTATCTAGTTAGAGAGTTATTTATTAACGTAATTTAATTGAAGTCAGTTCTTAATAGTTAGTTCTAGAACTTTAATAAATGTTTAATTGAGATTTCTAGTAACTTAAGCAAGAATTATGGATAACATTCCTAGATTAGTTGAAGTATTTTTAATTTTGTAATTATGGTGATTGGTAATTATTACTATTGGAGCGGAGTATTTATTGATCGATTGCCGACAGATGGGTGTGTGTGTATTGATTGATAAATATATAAATAATTACTGTTTATCTAAACAGTGAATAGTCCAAATTACAGGGGAGGATGCTGCCGAAATTTCTAGAACTTAAACTAGTTTTAATAAAACATAATTAAAAAGTTATTAGATTAATTCTAAACCATAATGCATAATAAATAGAGTGCTCTAATATTTACTTTATTATCTTTACTTATTCATTTTAGATTATTAAGTTATAATTATTTTCATTGTTATGTTATTATTATCATTTATTTTATTGGGTTGTTATTGTTAAAAATGGTATATTAATTATGAATTGCATTGAGACAGGATGTCTAATTGTGCATTCATTACATTTCAACTGAATTCAATTGTCTGCATTGGATTGCAATGTTGATTAATGTGTGTGAAAATGCATGTTTGTTTGTTGTGGAATTGGGATGCAAGTGGACCACATGGTTTGTTGAGGACGGTCTTTGAATGGATCTTGAATACGATATATACTTGACTTCGGTCGGGAAAATGGAGATCGGCGCCCACCTTGTGCACCTGATGATATAGATCATATGGGGATTTACAGGATGGTTCTATTGTTCACGCACCTATTAATCTAGATTTGATGTAGCCCGCAGGGTGGCCTCCTGTTGTGAGCACTTGTGATAATCTAGATTGGATGGAGACCACCGGGTTGCCTCCTGTTGATATGGAAAAGAAACGAGAGACTGGAAAAACAATGAGAGGACTGGTCAGTGAGCATTAGACCAGTTGGCCGTATGGGGGATCGGCTCCCTAGTGCACATGTACGAGAGGGCGAGCCATGTGTGAGGACGGCTCGTTTGGGTTTCAAGTGGTGCCACTGACTAATTACCACTTGCTTGATTACTTGAAAGTGACATTACGTGTGAGTGCTGGTATGTGTAATTTGTGTGACTGGCTGCGTGAGCATATAACTAGTCGGATGACTAGATTGAAATGTTTACATATTTGTGTGACTGCGTGTGTTGTGCAATAATTAAAACCACATGTCTATTTGATTTAATCAGAGGAAGTTAAGTTTTTCTAATTCGATTAGGGCTATGTTCTTCGGCGCAGGGGCAAATACGAGAATTCCTAAGTTCCATAATTATTACTATGTAATTATGTGTTATTAAAAAACCATTGTATACCAAAACATTAGGGAACTCCGCAGTTGTAAGATACAATATATTTAGTCGTTATAACTAGACAAATAACCTGTAAGCCCAATTAGAATGTGATGTATTGTAAATGGCCGAACTAGTGGAATCTGTAGGAGATAAATTGGGGAGAAAAATAATAAAAATTGAGTTAATTTTTCATAAGTCATTAGGGGCTGAATGTTGAATTAATCCGATATACCAGATAATAGATTCTAGTGTTCAGGCTGACTACAACCTCGGAGGTCTAACTTACCTGGCCCTAGGCCGGTCCGGCCCATGGAATCGGGTCGTGACAGAAAATAAAAACGATATATTTTTATTAATATTATTTTTCTTTATATATATGATTGATGGATATTTTTTTAAAAAAAAATAAAATAAATTTCAAATGCAATAACATAATATTTATTTAGGATGAAGAGAGTAAAAAAGAAAAAGTAGATTATCTTATAATATTTTAAAATAAACTTACATAATTAAACCTTTCAAAATTTTTAAATTTCACTTTTCAAAATTTATTTTAATGAAATTCAACATACATGTAGTTGTAAAAATTTAATTTTAAAAAATATATAAATTATTTTATTGATATATTTATATATCTATATATTGAATTTTTTTGGTGAGTTATAAAAAGAGTTTTATTCTTAATAATAAAATTTTTTATTTTTTATTTTATTTTATTTTTTGTTACTACATAATTTGTAACTATTATCATTTTAATTTAGTAAGAGATTTATATCTCCCCTATAATAAATAGATGGCCTATTAAGCATTTAATTTTTTTGATATTTTTTTCTCTTATTTCATAAATCTGTTTGATTTGAAAGAAAATAGTGTTTAGGAAACTAAAAAAAAAAAAACTAAAACTATATATTTTTGTTTTCGATTACTTTTTGAGATTTTAAAAATTTATGTGTATTGCATATATTCCTTTATTTAATACACTTGATAAGTAATACTGCTATTTTAGCAAAAATGATTACAATTATCAATTTTGTTTGAGACCATTTCATCATATAAAAATAGAATTAAGTACATAAGTAGCATTACAAATAGTTTGTATGACAAAGTGCAATATAAATTAACCACTTATAGTTATTTTAATCTAAACAAAAACTTATGTTTTAATATTATATAGATAAAATAAAAAAATGAATATATAACGAGCATAGTTGTCACGACCCGATTCCGTGGGCCGGACCGGCACTAGTAAGGCCCCCGAGACTCGTAATAAGCCTAAACTACTCAACTCAAGCATAGGACACTATTTAATAGGAATAGTAGGCCCATACAAGTTAGGATATAAATGTCACATGATTCGGCCCAATTTTAATTATCACAAGCAAGTTTAGTTTTGGGCCTAATCATAATCAATCACATTCATAATATGGCATACTGATTCACCTGCACCTAATAACACCACAAACCATATATAAGGTAACACTTACGGTAAGCCCATTTGAAAATAGACACCCTACAACTGCGGAGTTCAACAATAATTTGAAACTAGAGTAGTATATGAAATTAATAATACAATTCTCAACTTATAATAACAAAAGTTATAAGTTTACTTTTGTAGCTCCGCGAAGAAAATGACAGAGCTTCAGTTGGATCAGCAATTTCCTACTACCTGAGAAGTTCGGAGAGAAGGGGGGTGAGTTTTGCAACTCAGTGAATAATAATAAATAATACACACCACATACAGTCACGCAAAATGCACCCTAATATTTTAAAATGAGCATACTGCAGTCATTCATATGGCACAACACTAGCACCCACAAGTAATGTCACCTTCAAGTAATCAAGTAAGTGGAAATTAGTCAGTGGCACCACCTGAAACAGTGGCACCACTTGAAACCCAAACGAGCCGTCCTCACACATGGCTCGCCCTCTCGTACATGTGCACTAGGGAGCCGATCCCCCATACGGCCAACTGGTCTAATGCTCACTGACCAGTCCTCTCATTGTTTTTCCAGTCTCTCGTTTCTTTTCCATATCAACAGGAGGCAACCCGGTGGTCTCCATCCAATCTAGATTATCTAGATCGTCAAGTGCTCACAACAGGAGGCCACCCTGCGAGCTACAATCAAATCTAGATTGTCAGGTGCGCAACAACAAGAAGCCATCCTGTGAATCTCCATATAATCTAAATCATCAGGTGCACAAGGGGGCGCCGATTTCCCATTTTCCCGGCCAACGGTCAAGTATTATATCATAACCGGATCCATATCACAGACCGTCCTCACAAACCCCTGGTGGTCCACTTCATCCCAATTCCACACAAACAAGGCAACGTATAGCACAGCACAAGTAATCCAAACAATGCTTTCAAAGTAATACATCAAATACATCCAATTGTACAATCATAAATATAATTATATAGTAATAGTGACATAATATATATCTAGTAAATAATTACTATGCAAATGCAATATTGATATGCATTATTTATTATTACTCACAGTGATGGAGAGCGAAATCCTAACTTTGATTCTGTCCTGGAGGAGCACTAGATGGACCCGGGCGATCTAAGAAATTAAAAGAATGACACCAGAAAATAATTATATTAGATAAAATATCTCTTTTCCCTTCTAAGAGTTTTATTTTATATTCTAAATTTTTCTACGTAATTTAATCTCGATATCTAATTTCTTTTCTGTACTAAAATTTTATCGTTCTATCTAACTCTATTTTATTTGTTTTCGTTTCGTTTTTGAATTATATTTTATTTCTTATTTTTTTCTATTAAAATTTATTTTATTTTCTACCGAAATTTCCGGCTACCGAAATTTCGGCAGCATCTCCCCTAAAAATTGGACTATCCACCTGTTAAAATATCAACAATATATCTAATATTTCCAAACCACACAGCCTATCCATCGGTCAATCAAACAATCAAATTTTCCATCCTCCATCAATCTCAACATCACCACACAATAACATTATGCTTAAACTATCTTAATTAAATCAACACTAAAATTACAAGGCTATTAACTACCCACATTTACCAAATTAAATTAATTACATTAATCCACTACAAAGTAATAAGTTTAATTTAATTAACTAACATTACTAACATTAACTTAACTAAACTTAACTAACTCATTAATTACAGATAACAAAAATTAATTTCGTTAACTAACATTACTAAATTAATTAACTACAAATAATAAAATTAATTTAATTAACTAATATTACTAACATTAACTAGATTAACTAAAATTATTAAAATTAAACTAACTAATAACTAAAATTTTAATTAACTATAATTAATTAAATTAAAATTAATTGAACTAAAATATATTTAAATTAATTATCTAAAATTACTAAAGTTAATAAAATTAAATTAATTAACTAAAATATATTTAAATTAATTATCTAAAATTACTAAAGCTAATTATCTATTTAATTATACCTAAAAAAAAATATAGCTGCTGGAATTATTTGACCGGAAACGGAGGCTACACGTGCCGGAATGAAGAGCAGGTGGAGGCTGGTGGCCGGAGGTGCACTGGAGCAGCGGCAGAGCTGCTGTGACGCCAGCGGAGGCGACCGATCGACGTGCTGGAGCGGCAGCAGTGGCAGTGGCGCCTTGACAGGGCTGTGGTGCTGCTGCAGGCGCGACAGAGGAGCAGCAGTCACTTTCTGAGCTTGCCGGCGCGACGTGGAGCTGCTCTGTGGAGGTGCGACTTGCGGCGGCGAGCGGTGGTCGATCTGCTCCAACTTTGCAGGCGCAGCACAACAGTAGGGAAGAAGGAAGGAGAAAGAAAGAAAAGAAAAGAAAAGAAAAGGAAAGGAAAGAAAAGAAAGAAAAGAAGAAGAAGGAAAGAGGAAGTGGAGGAGGAGTGGTGGCGCTATGGTGTTGCTAGGTGGTCAGAGGCGTAGTGAGTGGGTGAGGAGAGATGAGGCGTGTGCTGGAAATAGAGGAAGAAGAAAATTCTAGATGGTTTGGGTCGAACCGGTTCGATTCGGCCCAAATCTTCGGTTTTCAATGGTTTTTGACTTTTTCAATCGGTTTTCGGTTCGGTTTCTCACAGTATTCGTACTAAAATATTAATATTAATTTTCAGGCTGTCGGTACATTAAATTTAATTAGAAAATCTTTGAAATTATAAATTCGGGTTGTTTCAATAGTCAACATGTAATGCACGTCATAAAAAAGACTAGTATCTATAAATATCTATATCAATTTACATAACAACACAATTATATCTTAATAAATTAAAAAAATAAAAATACTTAATTTGCATTAAGTTGATTGAAGAATGCAAGTAAATTAATATGATTCCTTCAAAAAAAGGAAATCAATACGATAAAACAAATAACATACGTAATGTTAGAAGAGATTGAAGGTATATATAGTTGAATTAAATGGGTGCAATAAATTTATTATGAGGTTATTAATTTAAAAAAAAATTAAAGAATTTTATCATTATTATAATAAATTTATTATTTGGATAAGAAATTAAAGAGTTTCATCATTAATTATATTATATTATATTAATAAATAGTTGACTCTTTAATATATTATAGATTATTAATCATTGGAAAAAAGAAATGAAGAGATCCACTTTTTTAGAATTAAAAATTCTACAAATTAGTAGGAGTATGCAATAAATTTATGATATATTTATTAATTATTGAAAAAAATAAGATTTTTACAATATTGGAAAAAGAAAATAAAGATTTCTATAATTATACAATGAGAATTTCTTTAAATTAAGTATAATTAAAATTAAAAATATTTAAAAATAATTAAAAATAACAAAATGCCACATCAATTTATTATGTGGTTATTAATTATTGAAAATTAAATTAAAAAGTTATAGTATGAATATGATAAATTTATTGTTTGAATTATTAATTATTACAAATAAAAACAAAGAGTTTTTTTTGCAATATATTTTTGTTTTAATTATAAAATTCTTATTATATTCTATAAATTATTATTTATAGCAAAGTCAATCAATTTTAGTTAAGCTAAATTTACTGTAAATATAATTTAGAGGTTGTTTATAAATTATACATAATTTAATAGAATAAATAGATTTTATATTTGCAATTCTGGGGACACTTACAGGAATTAATTGCCAAAAACATATTCTAATAAAACATTTTCTAAAAACTAAAAAGAGATGCAAAAGAACAATAGAGCAAACAGAGGAACAGTGTTTAGGTGTTAGAATTTTTTTTTTTTTTTTTTTTTTTTTTTGAATTTTTTTTTTTTTTTTTTTTTTTTTTGAGAATATTTTTTTTTTTTTTTTTTTTTTTTGAGAGATAGTGTTTGATTCCAAAAGTTGGTAGCAGCAAACATGCTAATTAAATCAGAATGGGTGAATTTTACCTATAAAGTCACCAAACATGAAATAATTTCATTTATATAAACGGATAGAGCTACCGCATGATGCAATAAAAAAAAATAAAAAATAATATTTTAATCAATTTATTTATTCAACGTTAATCCTAATTTCTATTTGATAGTAACATAAATTCTTTTACTCTAAAAAAAAAAAAAAAGATAAATCTAGCTATAGCTAATAGTCAATTGAGGGTTAGCTTACTTACTTAGGCTTTTAATGGAATTAAACAATAGAGACACTTTATTACATTATTTAAATATTGAGGTCCGATATTCAAATAATTGAAAGGAAGATAAATCTTTTCCTAAACATTGAAATATAGTACTGTTGAATATTTGCCACTTACAATTCATTAACACATATGAGATTGTCGGTTAGGATATCTTGCCAAATAAATATGGAAATGCCGGTTGGAGTCCTAGGAGAAAAGGCACCTATAAGGGCTACAATTAATAATAAATCTTTTTTTTTTTACTTCATTAAATGCTTTTATCGCCGAAATAACACTACAGACTATATAATAAAAATAATTATAGTTGAGAGAGAACTCGAATTTGAAATCTCTCACCCTTCACGTAAGCGAAAAGACTAACCGGAACACACCTGATTGAAAACAAAATCAAAAGTCTACTAATTAGAAATAATTGGAACCTAAAAATGAATGAAGTCTAAAACTATAATCCTAGATTAAATAGATTGCTTTTTTCCTTGTTAAAAAAAATTATAAAATAAAATTATTAAATCAACTTTTAAAAAATTTAAGTTACTGTATGAAATCAAAATCAGAAACCCCACAATGTCCCGCAAAGGGGATGGTGAATTGGAAATGACATTTAGGACCATCAAAAGTACCTATCAAAATAACATCACAGCCAAGCTTGTACTCCACATCATTCACATGTTCTTCATTATTAATTAGAATTTAGCACACAATAAATATTATAAATCTAATTTTTAAACGTATTTTTTAATTTTTTAATGTTATATTCATTTTAAATTTATAATTTTATGATTCATTTGCAGCTTTGTTAATTAAAAATTTTATTTATAATAATTTATCATCAATCTGATAAAATTGAAATCAATATACTCCTGTTGCTAATAGCCTATTAATCTTAACATGAATTTTTGGATTTTGTTAATATGACTCAGGTTGGAATTTTGTATCGACATAGGGAGTTTAGAGCCAAAAAAAAAAAAAAATTGTTTATTTATTATTTTACTTTTAAACTATTGTTAGGTATATCCTGTGGACTAGCTTATTTGAAATTTAGTCCCCACCTTCTTAACAATTAAACCATAGTTAATTAAAGAAATAAAATTTTATTTAGGGTGTAAATGAGTTGAGCCGACTCGTAACTAAGTTGTTCAAATCCAGTTTATACTAACACAATTCGTATAACTAACCATATTTATTAAAAATGACTTGTAGATATTATACTAAGATACAAATAATTTTAAGCTCATCAAATGCGAAAACGAATTCTTTTACTGCTTAAAGAAAAAAAAAAAAGGGTATTTGTATGGTAGTGGATACAAGGAAGCTAGGGACCATGATTTATTGATGTTTTGTTTGTTTGAAGTATTTTTGCAAGTTTGAAGTATATTCAGAAGGGAGTGTTTTGCTCTTTTTGTGGCCTATTCGGCTTGACTCCGATTTAGTCCGGTTAATAAATTTTAAGCATCGAATGGTTAAATAAAAAAAAAGGTTGACTTGTTTGCTAACTGCCTCTTTTTCTTTCTTTCCCTTCTTTTTTTAGGTAAAGTTTATCTAAAATAATATTTAGTATAAATAAAGATGTTCATTTTATTTTTAAAAATTAAATTTTATAAATTGTAATCATAAAATTTTATATTTCCAATTCATTCATATCAAACAAAGATCAATCACTCTATCTAATATGTATTTAATATATTATTGTAGTTTAATATATATATATATATATATATATATTTATATATAGTATATATATTATCATATATATAAAAGCTAATTTTTGGAAGCATGAAATGTACTTAACCTATTGTTAATTTGGTAACCCAGCTTACTATAAAGCTAATTTGGAAGCATGAAATGTACCTTACCTATTGTTAATTTGGTAACCCAGCTACTGTTGTTTGTTGTTTGATTAAGGGACAAACGAGCATAATTATTAATATTTCTTTTCTGACATTTTACAATGAATATATATAGTAATATGAATTTTAATTGTAAATAAATACAAAAACTTACCATATAATCATGTCAAAAGATGTCTTTATTTATCATTTGCTATTTAGCTGTAACTTTAATTATTAAATAATTAAAAAATTTTGCAATCAAATACACATATATAGTAATTGTGAATCATCAATGCTTAAATGAAATATTTATAGTTGTTCAACTTTAGTATTTAAAATTTAAAATTTAAAATAATTAACGCGAACTCATAAGAACTATGCCTATTAAATTATTTAATTATTCTATTTTGAAACCACTAGTTTTTACTGTTAAATATATGTAATATTTAGCTATTGGTGTTCACATTTACTATATTATCATTATTTAATTTCTTATATTTACTGCTGAATTACTGTTAATTATTTATTTAACTGTAATAAATATGAGATTTTTTGAATAAAAGGAGTTGGTAATTTATCCAACCTTGAGAGATGTTAGAGTAATTTCCTTAAATAATAGAGATAAAATAATAATTTCATTTACACCCCCACACTTGGTATTAATTTCCCTTACTAATACATGGCACCGGCAAGTCTCACAGCATGTAATTACTAATTTAGACATGATAAATACGTACGTGACTGACAATTTGTTTGTACTTCGACGCCAACGTAGAGCTAAATTTGGTAGGTTGTAATGAATTATAAGTGGAGCCATCGTTAGGTAGGTTTTTAATAACGGAAAACCTTGATCCCATTGATTTACCAAGATACCCCTATCTCATTTCAGACCTTTTTATTGACTAAAATACCCTCTCCTTTCCCCCACGTGACTGGTTTGGTTTTCTCCATTGCATCTAACCCCAGTTATTTACGGATAAGCCCTTACCCGTCTTTTCCTAACAACCTTCCTTCTTCCTTTGACCGTTGAAGTCTACCAAACCAACAGACTTAAAACCCCTATAAAAACCCCACCTTTCTTTCTCTCTTATTTACCAGAGCCTCCTGCCTTTTCTGTGTAAACAAACAGAAACCTGTAACGACAATGGCTCTGTCAACTCTCTCCTGTTCCTCCTCCAAGTCTCTCCATGTCACCACCCATTCCATTTCTCGCCACCAACGGCAAGAACCGCTGTTCTCACTTTTTCCCGCTAATTCTACTAACAGGTCTAGATCTCTTCCTTCAATTACCGCCATCCGTGCGGCCGAGCCTGGAAAGAATTCTGTCGCAGTTAAGGAATCTTCAGCTGTGGCTCCGGCGTCCACCGGGAAGTGGACTGTTGACAGCTGGAAAACGAAGAAAGCTTTGCAGTTACCGGAATATCCGGATGCAAATGAATTAGAGTCAGTGTTGAAGACTATTGAGGCGTTTCCGCCAATTGTTTTTGCCGGAGAAGCTAGAAGTTTAGAGGAGAGGCTTGCTGAGGCTGCTATGGGGAATGCGTTTTTATTGCAAGGTGGAGATTGTGCAGAGAGTTTCAAGGAGTTTAGTGCTAATAATATAAGGGATACATTCAGAATTCTGCTTCAGATGGGTGTTGTGCTTATGTTTGGTGGCCAAATGCCTATCATTAAGGTCAGATACATTTTTAGATTCTTTGATCTTTTCTTTTAGTATTTATTTAGGACGATTATTAATTTTAATAATTGATTATTTACTTTCTGTGTTAGAATATATGATTTTTTTTAAGTGGGAGGATTTTTTTTTGATGATTGATATATTTTTGATATAGGATTTCAAATTAAATTGAATAAGTTTTGGATGGTGGGCTTGTGTGATATTGATTTTTAAAGAAGAATAAGAGTTTGAATTTGTTATATTATGTCAATGGGATGACAATTGTAGGATTGGTTTTTCTAGGTTGGAAGAATGGCAGGGCAATTTGCAAAGCCTAGATCAGAGGCATTTGAGGAAAAAGACGGAGTAAAATTGCCAAGTTACAAAGGGGACAATGTTAATGGAGATGCTTTTAATGAGAAATCAAGAATTCCAGACCCGCAGAGGCTTATAAGAGCTTACTGCCAATCTGCTGCAACTCTTAACCTTCTTAGAGCCTTTGCCACTGGAGGATATGCTGCCATGCAAAGAGTTACCCAGTGGAATCTTGATTTTGCAGAGCACAGTGAGCAAGGAGATAGGTATATATTATACTATATGCTAACTAAATTTACCTTGAGAAATATTGATCTGTTTTAATTGTATCTTAAAGAAATGATTCTTGGAAATTGTAATTTTTTGGAGTTTTTAGTTGAAGTTAGTAAGTCATTTACAGCTTTAACATGGTTGGTGCTTGTCTTTTTTGATAGGTACCAAGAACTGGCACACCGAGTTGATGAGGCCTTGGGATTTATGGCTGCTGCAGGACTAACAGTTGAACACCCTATCATGACAACAACTGAATTCTGGACATCCCATGAATGCTTGCTTTTGCCCTATGAACAATCTCTTACAAGGCTAGATTCTACTTCTGGCTTGTACTATGATTGCTCTGCTCACATGCTTTGGTGTGGAGAGCGTACACGTCAGCTGGATGGTGCCCATGTGGAGTTCCTTAGAGGAATTTCAAACCCTCTTGGAATCAAGGTACTTCAATGCAAGTTTTATTGAAGCGATCGATCCTTCTTCATTTATTATACTACCAAATCTTAACATTTTGTTGAATTCAAGCCCTACGTTTAACTCTTAATATATAGTGTATCAAAACAAATTCCTAATACCCGCTTCTTTTTGTATGTCCAAGCAAATGTGAGTTAGTTGTCTCTGTGTGCCAGCAAAATTTTGTAGGCTGAAAGTGAAACTTGTGATGCAGGTGAGCAACAAAATGGATCCAAATGAGCTGGTTAAACTCATTGAAATTTTGAATCCTAACAACAAGCCCGGTAGGATAACAATCATATGCAGAATGGGTGCTGAGAACATGAGAGTCAAGCTTCCTCACTTGATCAGAGCAGTACGCAGGGCAGGACTAATCGTGACATGGGTCTGTGATCCAATGCACGGGAACACCATTAAGGCACCATGTGGACTAAAAACACGCCCCTTTGATGCAATTTTGGTAAGATTCATTTGTTGATTCATTTGATTATATAGTCCATAAATTAGACTCCAGAGCATCTGACTACAATTTAAACAATATTACAAATTGAAAAATGGAAGCCTATGCTAATACTAAGGAATTAAGAAAAAGATGAACGTGGAAAAAAACTAAGATGAAAATTTCATAATTGTTAGCAATTGTATTTTCATGTGCTTCAAGTAGTTGGCTTGCAGTTCATAGGATCATGATGCTACATTGTGATATCAATTTAAGACTGATTTTGGTGAATCAGCAAGTCATGAACTATTTATGAAATAGGTTTCCGTTTGAGTAGGGAAGATCATATGAGTGGCTAATGCCTAATAATAAGTTTCTTAATAAATATATCACCAACCAGTGGTTTTGGCATGTGGCATGTCACAGTCAAAATATCAATAATTTCGTAAGATTTACCTGACTTGAATACATGATACAGATCAATCAGCCAGGTTGGTTTAGAGAACAAAAAGTTAAAAAATTCAAAGTAAAATTTTTATTTTCTCTTGCTTGGCAAAAATTTCACAAGAAGGCTTTGCTTGAACGAAAAGTACAACCTTTTTTGTTCGCTTCACCCTCTTCTGCTTCAACTCCTGCTCATAATGATGTAATTGTTTGCAGGCTGAGGTTAGAGCATTCTTTGATGTCCATGAGCAAGAAGGAAGCCACCCTGGAGGAATTCACCTAGAAATGACTGGCCAAAATGTGACTGAGTGCATTGGTGGGTCTAGGACAGTAACCTTTGACGACTTAAGTTCACGCTATCACACACATTGTGATCCCAGGCTCAATGCTTCTCAATCTCTTGAGCTAGCATTTATCATTGCAGAGCGACTTAGAAAAAGGAGGATTGGAACCCAACGCTTGCTTGCCTTAAGCCAGTAGACAAATCCAAAGGTCACTTATTTTTTATTACTATTCAGAGAAGTCTCAATGTGTTTGGTAGGGAATAAGTTTGCCATGCATAGTACAAAAGTTCTTGTGTTTTAGCCATCGAGTATTGCCATTTCAGCACATCAATTCTTTCCAATAACTGAAAACTTTGGGATCCCCCGTCGAACAATTTCTTGTATCATTTCGATCAACTGATTTATGTTGTTGGATTTTTTGCTAAACATGGTTGATGCAGCACTCTCTTGAATGAAGCTACTAAAACAAGGTGCTGGAGATGAACTTTTAGAATCTTATTAGTCTTAATTTCGATTGAAGTTTATGTATTTATGTATTTGGATTGAAGTACTGTTTCATTCTCAAGGGAAGAAATAAACCAAGTCTATGTTTCATAATGAATTATAACATGTATAATGTTAGAACTGCTGTTTTTTATTTTTTATTTTTTTCTTTTTTCTTATAGTGGGTTTCTGGTTAAATTTGATTTTAATTTGTTTAATTAGTTGAGATGACTTCAATGATGACCTAAACTTGGAAAAGATAATAAAGTGCCTAAGGAACAAATTTCTTGGTTTACATATCAAAAGAAACAAATAGGGATGAAAATGGAGTGAATATCCATAAAATTTGCACTATCTATGCGCAAATCCATCTCAAAAGTTCTTTTGAAGATTCTCATTTCTAAATCTGTTTGAAACCCATTCTATTAAGAAAAAAATTTAAAAAAAATAAAGTCATTATAACGGTATTATCAACATATGAATTAAAAATTCATTCATAAATTAAAATTCATTATAATATCTTTAATGTATAAAGTAAAACTTCATCATTAAATATCACCATAATCTTATAATTCTTCTCCTATGATATCGACTTAAATTTTCAAAATCCATAAATAAGACAAACTCAAAAAACGAAATCTTCCTTCCCCTTCACACTTTTCTTTCTGCTCTCTCATTTTTCTTCGAGTACAATTGAACTTTCTTAATCATGACTTAACCAAAACGAACAAAATACTTCACTTTTAATTATTGATTTAATGTTTATTTCTGGTTGAAACCCATCATGAGAAAGGCCACACCACGACCAATAAAGCCAACCTAATTAAAGTCATCATCCATCACTTTCTCCTCTCCTCTCCTGGATCTTTCTTGATATACTAATTAAAAACTTTAAAGTATTTTTAAGTATTTTCGATCCTTTTTCAAAACATCCAGGCACAAATAATTGTAATTTTCTTTTACCAGTTCATGAATTATACCTAACTATTTCTTGTCAATCACAAAAACACCCAAAAACAGTGTAACGGTTTTAAAGAAGAAAAAATTGAGGATTATCCTCAAAACTTGCAATGTATGAATCAAAAAAAAAAAAAAAAAAAAATTTGCAATGTAAGGATCAAAAAAAAAAAAAAAAAAAAAAAATCCATATATAAGCAAAAAAAAAAAAAAAAAAAAAATCCATATAAAGCATTCGTTATCCCAACATGCAAATCCAAAATACAAACTAATCGATGAAACAGTGTTACCATTATTCGTATCATTATATAAATTCAACAGTTACCTACAAAACACAAACTGCCAATTTTAACTTTTGTTAATACAGGTGTATAAATTCTCTTATTTAATTTGAAATGTGGTAGGTTAAAATAGAAGGGCCAAAGTTTCTATAACATAAAGAGTACAATCCAAGAGAGAAGAAGAATGCTTCAACCAAATCTAAAATACCAAATGCAAATTTCCTCATTCAAATCTTCTAAATGCAGTAACTCCTTGATAAGGACGCGGCATGCCATCACGGATCACCTATGAATTAAAACTTTCATCGCTCTTTTATGTCTAGAGTTATATATAACAGCAACGATAATACCTATGCCAATAAAGCATCTGTTTTTGCCCTCTCAACGGATAATAAAATCAAGGCAGGCTAAAGATCCCAAATGGAAACAATCACCTGATATACTTCGCCAATGTTAACAGTCATCTAGTAGTAAGGCATGTATCGCATTGGCCTTCTAAACCTAGGAACCTTCCTGCAACCATTTGAGGCAGCAGAACATTAAAAAAGTGATGCAATGAATAATAAATGAACAGTCACACCGAAACGAGAAGTGTGGGAAAAAACATACCCATATCCATAAGGGGAGTAGAAATAAGGGGGAGCATATGGCCTCCTAAACCGGTAACCAATGTAAGGATTGAACCGCCTAGGGCGATATTGTTTCATCCCAGGAACATTGGTCCTTTTGGGCAAAACCTGAAAGCATATCATGTATGAAAAAAACAATAATTATAAATTAAAAAGCAAAATAATATATTTCAATCCAACCCCCAATTGATAAGCTTTTCAATTTATTCAATAAAGGAATAAAGACTCACCTTCAATTGACGTCCATGTAGCTCAGATTCATTCAGGAGCAACGCCTCCTGTATGGCTTCTACTTCGAGAAATTCCACATAAGCAAAACCCTTGGGCTGACCAAACTTGTCTGTCAGAATAGTAACCCTATTTACTGTACCACAGGACTGAAAGTGCTGCTGCACTTCTTCAGGTGTGCATGCATAATCAACCTACAGGACGAAATTCAATGCAAGGTTTGCATACCAAGTTGCATCAGCAATACTTACATGAATACAAATACAAAAAATTTCCATGCAAGTATAGATATTCCATGTGCTATCATTTTTCACATATAATTTTTCAATGCTACATGCATGATACAATTCACAAGACTCATGGTCATGCAAACAAAGAATATAGATTTAGTAAAATCAAAAAATTAAAATGGCATTGAGTGAAGAAATAGTTTGTCTATTATTACTTTGTTAAAACAAGCAATAGAGTGTCCTATGTTTTGTTCATGCTAAATATTTCACTCTGATCCAGCACGTTCAACATTTTTGCACTAATAACTTTTATTTAAGATATCTATGAGTTCATAATTCAAATTTTGAACTGCAGATTAGCCTCACAACTATTTTCAAATCTTTTTGGGTGATGATTTGAAAATTAAACAACATCTAGCAATTTTCAAATAATCACTCAAGGGAGCATAACAGCAAATAAATCTACCAAACCATCTTGTCAGAGTCCATGCATCAAACTTTTACTCTCTAAAGCGTCACTCATTCTTATCCCCAAATCCATAAATTCAAACACAAATTTACAAAGTAGCAAGATATCTATTTTCATACACCAAATCATACCACCACCATTCCTTTTTTCAAGCAGCTCATCTTTACTTTGAGCATTTTTCCTCTGACCAATATAAGCACTTTTCTCTTCCTTGCCCAACCTCTTCTTACTCTTTTCTTGAGAGAGAAAAAAAAGCATCACTGTGTTTCACCCTTCACTGAATAAACCAGACAGTTACACTGTTGCTTTAATGCTTCTCCTTCCGCATAACAATACAATTACAGCCACTGAAATTCTGTAGTTCACTGCAAAAACTAGTGATAATCACAACTCATCAAACAAAGCCTTAATTAACCATTTAGGATGAGCCCCTGTCCATATGTTTTATCTATGGGCTGCATTCTTTTAGACAAGTAGTGATCCTCTGTTGATTTCTATTCCACCTTCAAGGGCTGGAAACTGGCTAAATAGTGCCTCATTCAAAGCTTACAGCAAATATTAGCAAACAATTCCAACAATTGCTTGACGAATCCACGTCTTTTCATGATAAATAAAGACTGAGTAAAAACAACTTATTAAACACATAAATATACTTTTGTAGAAAAAATTGCAACACAAAAAAGTTCTGAAACTCTAAATTTAGTACGAATAACAAAGCTTCCCATAGAAAAGAGCTTTTGTAATAAAACACCAATAGTAATAGGAAGTTAAGACATCTAAAATGTCATTGATAAACAGATAGCACATGAAATCATTTATAGTAGCTCTTATGATTGAAGAAAATTCCAGCCGATTCAACTGAAAAGTTCATCAATAATTTTAGTGCTTCCAACTCATAATAATAAGAGCTAATTAACTGATATGTAGAAAATGCTTTTAGAGAACAAAACAGACAACACAAGGTGCATGACATTTTGTATTCACAAAATTGTCATAGCTTGAAATATTTACAATTTTCGAAGAGCTGTTTTTCTTCAGTTCAAATAACACAATAATTCATGTTGCAACATCTTATGATATTATTAAGACTTTAGCGAAAAGATGACATTTTGTATTCACAAAATTGTCATAGCTTGAAATATTTACAATTTTCGAAGAGCTGTTTTTCTTCAGTTCAAATAACACAATAATTCATGTTGCAACATCTTATGATATTATTAAGACTTTAGCGAAAAGAAAAACGTAACGAAGAAGTGCCCATAGGGAACAATAGAATCAAACAAGTAAAAACAAGCTGGTTTGCATTTTAAGAACTCATTGTAAGTTCACTTGTAAAGAGTAAATGCATATTTACCAAATATTGCTGATATTTTGGATAAAAAATAAGTAGTAGACAAGAGATTATGACACCACAAAGAAGCAACAATCTTACACCCTTCACCACATTTGCCCAACGATCACACATTTCAGAAGCACCAACCAACACCAGCAGTGACGAGGCTCTGCAGTCTGTAACTTAGATTGCCTGTCCTGACTTTCCTCTGCTCTTCAATAGGAATAACTTCCGTTCTCACATACCATGGTTGAAGCATCTCAATTTACATACCATCTCGTGCATTCCAGCAACCTCCAATAAGCCTCTTGTTGGCTTTCATACAACAACACAGCTTTGCGTTATTTTCTTATTACACTTTGCTTTTCCTCTCTCTTACCTTTCATTTTTCCTTTTCCTTTTTTTTCAATATCTTTCTTTTATTTTTCCATTTCTTTTCCATTTCTTTTGTATAGTTTTTTTTTTCTTTTCTTCTTTTCTTTTTTTTCCCTCTCCAAATGTTCTTTCATTCCTTTTCTTTTCCTCTTTTTTATTTTTTTTTTGTCCAGTAGATTCATCATATTATCCCCTCATTTTTCAACTAATATGTTTTCATTTTCATTTCTTTTCACTATTAGCATGCAGGAATTTTTAATCTCTCTCTAAATACAAGCTTATTTAAAGCAAAAAATGACTTTGGCCCACCCCCAAAAGACAGTACTACTATTCCAGCGCTAACAAACAGAGAACCTGAAGAATAAGGAGAACCCTGCGATCATAGTAAGACATAAAGTCAAACCATGATTCTGAATGATAAGAATCCAAATCAACAGAAAAGGCAAGGAAATTAGTGTAAATAATGTTTTCAAATGATAAACAAAGCCCATGAGCAAAGCCTTAAACTCAAAACCGAGGTCTACATACGATACAAAACTTGTAATAGATTGCTCACCAGAAGGGAGCCAGAAGTTTGAAGCAGGGATGACTTTCCCTTTTTTTTTCCCCTTTCCCTATTTGTCGTGCATGGGGAGAATTTGGTACATTGTTCTATTATTGAACACAGCACTAATAAATCTTACAACAGCTAAAGTTCATAGCCTCACCCTTATATCTATATTCATCATATGTAATCCTCCATTACCAATTCATCAATTCAGAGTTGGTTAATGGTTGAGAATATCCTTGACTTGAAAAAGACAAAAACATATTCAGATTTAAAAGAGGCCAGTAAAATCATTTTAGGTCTGAAATATTAAATTATTAAGTAGAGATTAATAGCAATTGGTAAGAACCTATACCAAGCAACTGTATGGTTTTCCGTGGGGCTCCATCCCACTTTGTTAATATGAATAGAAATATATAAGACAAGATTGGAGCAATGCCTGTTCTTCAACAAATGAAAAGTTTAAGAACTTATGAGCCACTTTGCAAATGATCATTTAACTCATCTCCATAATTTACTTGCTCAATGCCAGTGAATTGTTTTATAGGAATGTTTTATATAATCACTAAGAAAAAATTTCAAGAGGTTAGAATCTATATGAGCCGCTTTGCAATTTGCCTTCTTTTCCATGGCTTTCAAAAGCATAAAATGGTGCATTGACAACACATAACCAGACCGGCAAAAAGCAACCTGAAATCATATACTCCTATCAAATGATTTCCAACATGGATGATGATCAAGGAGTCTATTACAAACCCCTACACTTTAGTACCAGATATCAATAACCTACAACCCATCTGTTCTTTTTTCTTCCATGGGAATGTGCGTGTGCATGTGCCTGATCCTGATTTTCCTATAAATCGATACAACCTGGAAGCTGTGCCTCCCACATACATGAGTATTCTACCTACATAACTTATAGTGATGGATGGAAGAGGGATAGTAATTCAGGCACAATGAACCAATGACCGTGTTTAAGGTTAGGTAAAGAAAGCAAACTTAGGGAGCAAATTAAAACTCACAAAACCAGCTAAGATATCATATTCAAAAGAAAATCATTGATGACTGATGCAAAAATGGCAGAACTAGTTTCCTAAATTAGCCAGGGAAAAACAAAAAGTTGCAAGCATTACAGAGAAAAGAAATTTGATTGGGGGCTAAAAAAACAGAGTACCATGCAACTATAAGAGCACAGCTAGACATTAAAACAAGCTTACTGGAAAATAACATTGGTAAAAAAGGCGGGTAACCAAACAGAGGAAAATTTTCTCACATTGCCAACAAACACAGAACGAGAATCCGCTTCCTCTCTATTGGCTTGGTTAACAGCTGCACTAGCTGGATCTGTATACAGACGACGCAGCAAAGCAACAAATATAAGTTTTACACTTCCAAACAAGCAAAAACTGAAATAAGAGATCAGCTATAGACGACAAGAAGAAATTTGAAGAAAGAATTACATATTTGACATCAACAAACTTGTATACTCAACAATCAAAAGCAGCAGGAACAACCAAAATAACCAATTAATAAGACTATGTTTGCCTATCAAAATTCCGAGTAATCAAATAAGGACAGACAAGTAGATCGAAATTCCTCTACAAATTGGGGGGAAAAAACTTGTAGCAAAAGACGATAAAAAAGAAGTCAACACCTTGAACAGCACCCATCTCCTTCTCTACTTTAGCTTGCATCTCACGAAGAGCCGCCGCTTCTTCCTCCATCTCCTTCAACCTCTTCTTCATCTCATCCAATTCCTACATCATTGTCGAACAGACATGAATCATTAAGGAATTATATGCAAGTGATATATTTAAATGCGTTTTAGCTACAGAATCCCCAAGATCGATTAAATCAATCACTAGGGTTCTTATTATTTCTACAACTGAAATCGAAAGAGAGAGACAGAAAGAAAAACCTTGACGGCGTCGTCATCGGCGGCCGCCATATCTACGTCGGCGTTGTGAGGATCCATGTCGCCTTCCACGTCGGGAATCTCTCCACCGTACACCTCATGCTCCTCTTCCTCCATGTCTCTCTTTCTCCTGATGTTTCTACAAGGTGGAAGATTAGTTTCAGTTCGGGATATTCAGTTTACGTGGTTTGGGACACCATAGCCCTATAAGAAAGGAGAATTGAATGAGTCATACGCTGTCGTTGCGTCCGATGGAAACAAAAAACGTCGTAGTTTGCTAGGTCCCTTGCTATGAAGTCCATATTCCACAACACTCGAGACTTCCCAACGGTTAGGCTAAAATCTTAGTTCTGAACTTGCCTATACGCGTTTGAAAACAAATTAAAATAGAAATTTTTTTTAATAAATTTTTCATTTTTATCTCTTTTTTCTCTGAGAATAATAGAAGTATCTCATTTGAATAAAAAGATATTTTTCGTTAATTTAATTTTTGAATAAATCCATAAATTAAATTTATAGATTTAATTTAGACGAGTCAGTCCCAAAATCTTATGGCTAAAAAATTATTATCAACTTTAGAGTGCTAAACTTGGTTTGGAAAGAGAAAAAGAGAAATAATAAAAGAAAATAATAAGAAAATTTCAATTTTCTTTTCAGCTATTTCGATATAATAAAGAAAAGAAAAAAAGAAAAGAAAATTTATTTTCCTTTACAAAGAACAAAATTATAAAACATTGAAAGTTGACTTTTTTTTAACAAAAAAATTATTAAAAATTGACAATTATGATATATAAATAATGAGTATTTAAGAAAGAATTAAAATTTATTATTTAATTTGGGTATTCAAGTAATTTAATAAAAATTACTCTTTTTTTTTTCTTCATAATTTTCTCCAAAATTAGATAAATATAAAACATATGGTCTCTAGTGATAAATAAGTGAAATTTTACTCCATTCAATATTTTCCTCTTATTTTCCAAGCAGAGGAAAATAAATTTCTTTAGATATTTTTCATAATTAGTTCCCTCCATACAAAAAAACTATTCTTATCGAAAAGTTTAGAGACTTTGAGAAACCTATCATATTATTTGAATTGTAATTTTTAATAATAACCTTATACTTTGAAAAGTTTAGAGACTTTGAGAAACCTATCATATTATTTGAATTGTAATTTTTAATAATAACCTTATACTTTAGCATAGACGGATCTAAATTTTTAATAACGAATTTTTAAAGACCTATCATGCTTTTATATTTATCTATAGCAAAGAACTATAACTCAAAAGGATGATGGATGCTTAAAAAACTCTAAAGCATGGGGTATAAAACTTTAAAGTTAAAGGACATTCATGCATAGGCCAAATCTTATATTCATCTTCCGTTACAGTAACACAATCACTTTCAACATAGAAGAAAGCCAACACAAAAAAAGTAGGTGGTTATTATTCAGATAGCAATTCATCTCTTTCCTATTTTTCTCTTATCCAATTGAAAGAATTTGTATTAAATTCTATAATTTTTCCATTTCAAATTACCTCAATACCCTTTTACTCCCTCCGTCTAAAAATAAGCCTCATATTTGCGAAAGAATCATGTCCACAAATAAGTATCACGTTTGTGCATTTTAGAAATAATATTTTTTTTTTCGTTTTTACCATTTTAATTATTGTAATTTCCAAAAATCTCTCTCTTTTTGTTATAAATAAGGATAATATAGTCAATTTACTCAAATTTATTATAAATTAGACAAATTAAATGGCTTTCTTAATGGCTTTCTTAAGGGATAAGAAAAGTGCAAATATGACACTTATTTGTAGATAGAAGGAGTAATTTTCTCAAATCCTAACATTTCTTTTGGTGTTAGTAGGATTCAATAAATAAGTGTAAAAATTAAAAAATGTAATGAATTCTTTTTTGAATTCTAAAAAATGACATTTATAGTGAAACCAGAAAAACTTGAAATGCATTGGATGAAGTGTTATTTATGTGTGGATCTAATACACGAATTTACATATTGCACTCATGGTCCAATCTAATCTGTAAATTAAAACATGATTGACTCAATTCAAGTTATTATTATTTTTAAATCCATTAGATTGAATCAGACCGAGTCTGGTTATAACAAATTGTATATAACTACTCATGATCTATCTAAATTCACATTTATTCTAAAATTTCAACGATTCAAATCCATAACAGATTAATCCCAATCAAAAATAAAAAATCTTTAACCTAATATAAATTAATAAAAATATAAAATGGTCAGAAGCAGATTGAAAGCTAAGCAGTGATAATTCAAAATTTTTATTTCAAAGTTACTTTTTAATATAAAAAGAAAATCAATATTATAATATCACAACGAATTATACATTTTGCAACAACTTATTTATATTATTATACAATCAACTTGATTTAATTTTTATTATTCATTTTCTCCTGTATACAATCAACTTGATTTAATTTTTATTATTCATTTTCTCCTGTTGCATATTCATAAATTATATACACTACTAAGATGACCTGAAACTAACTTCGAAATGAAATTAGTCTTGTACAAAGAGCGTGAAAATACTAAAAAAAAAAAAAAAAAAAAGGAAACCCTATTAGTATTCTTAGAGATCTATCTCCACTGTCAAGAACGAGCACTAACAAAAGCTTTGATGATAGGCTTAAGCTTCTCAACTAATTTTATGATGATACCCCAACATAAGACGATAAAGAATCACCATTCCAAAGTAAAATAGTAAGATCAATCCATTTCGAGTAACCCATTTCTACTTGCCAAAAGCTTTGTCAAAATTTCCTTCTCCACTACAGTAGCTGGCCGCCACTTTATCAGTTTTAAGGAAATGTCAATCTTCAAATTCATTCTTAATAAAATCCTTGATTTGCATACTTGAACAATGCAATATAGTAAACTTGGATATCCTCCAGAAAAGGCTTAGGAAAGATCCTTCAGGTACCGAAAGACCTCCATTTAACATCAATCACTCTTGAATTCCCAGCGCCTGTTATAATCCCCATCAAGAAATCTGGGTACTATACTCGCAACCATCATTCATCAGCTTTCGAACGAGCATCATGGCAATTATGAGAAGTAATAATGTGAAAGTAGACAAAGTGATCTTGCACTTCTGAAGACCAACCAAGTAATAAGCTATAGCTCCAGGGATTAAGGAGATCATAAATAGATATGGAAGGGAAGAAATGTATTTCCAATGACGAAGCACCACACCATAATGCCGTTTAATCTTTCCTCGTCCAAATATTGGGTTTTTAGTAAAGAAAAAAAATCAAATCATAATTGCTTGGCCCGCGCGGAAGCCAGCGCGCGAAGCCAGGATTTAAATTTGAGGTGGAGAAATGAGAATTACCTTCATATCTTCGACAAAAGAAGGGAATCCACCAATTGCCATGAAAGTCAAGAATGCAGCAACGAACATAAGCATTGAGCCTCTAGCCTGAAAATTCAGTACAGTAGTCGATATAATTAAAACTATGATGCTCTTGAATTTGAACCATCAAGCAGTTATGTAATATGTAATATATACCTGAATTGAACCATATGTGAAGCCTATATCATGGAAGATTGTCCCTACACATAGACACAGTGCAATATAGATTGCAAGGCGAAGCCAATAATAGCCTAAGTCACGATACATGTTAATGAAGGACCTCTTCGTAAGAACAACGCATTGTGTAATGAAGCTTGCTTGGCTTCCTTTCTTCCCCAATATTTCTCCATTCTTCAATACCAAGAAAATAGAATATTAAGTGAAGTTTTATGTCATTAAATCCCTTTTGAACACGATTTTTCAACCATTTAAATTGACAGCTCTATATATTCATCAATATGTGTGTGTGTGTACCTTTTTCGATATATAAGCCACTTGGTGTTGAACATCCTGGTAAATCTCTGATGATTTATATGACTTGATAAGCGTATTAATAACATCCTCTGTGCTTCTGCAACCGCCAGGCCCTTGTTCAATGTCCTTATCATAAATATAAAAATTTAGTTAAATATAAGTTTTTTCTAAATGACGGAGAGGACTTGAACCAGGGTTTTTACATTTGCACTCTTAGGCTAAACCTATATGACTACATATCAATTGTTTATGTGAAATGAAGAGGATAATATTCAAGAGGAGAATATTCCATATATTTGTGCTGTTTATCTGAAATTAAAATTTATTTACCACATCGAAGTCCTTGTTTATGGTCCTAAGGTAGTGATCTGATGGATTCCTGAGAGTAGGGCAAGGGAAGCCATTTGAGGAGAAAAACTGCAACAAAATGAAATTTTATATAATTAATTAATTAAAAATTTTATATAATTAATTAATTAATTTCTTGAAAAAACAAAACTATATCCTTTAAAAAAAAAAATCAAAACTATATATATAGTACCTGTTCTGCCATTGTAACGGGACCAAAATAGACTGTCCTACCAGAAGACAGCAAGCAAAGATTATGAAATAGCTCAAAAACCTCAGTACTAGGTTGATGGATCGATGCAATAACGGTCTTTCCATCTTGCTTAGCAATTTTTACAATACGGTTCATGACATGATAAGAATGACATGATAAGAGGCTGCACTATCAAGTCCACTCGTTGGCTCATCAAGAAACAGAAGCTTCGGGCGAGTCAAGATTTCAATGCAAATGCTAACTCTTCTCTTTTGTCCACCACTAAGGCCTTTTGAGCTCCAACCTCCAATTCTAGTGTTAACTGAGTCTTGTAAACCCATTTCTCTTATTGTCGTTTCAGCCCTTTCCTTCTTTTCACATTTTGACATGGAATTTGGTAGTTGAAGCTGTGCTGAGTAATATACAGCCTCTTTTACTGTTAACGTTGACATTAGAGTGTCGTCTTGAGTCACGTATGCCTGAACGATCACAAACCAGAGTTACGAAGCACCAGTAAATATTAGTATATTTATTTGGTTAATTTAGTTTAGACTTAAAGTTTAAACTCGAGACTTTTCAGCTTAAAAGTTGACGCTGGTAATCAATAATTATAAAGTAAAAATTTATTTAAACCCAGTTCATGGTCCCATTTATAAATCAAACCAAATAACTCAAATTAAAAATTCTTATTAAAACGAGGTATTTCTTCGAGAGCGGAGTGCACATATTATACATTTATCAACTGTGATGATAAAATTAAAAAAAAAAAAATCAAGTCCAATTATTTAAAAGTTGCAATTAAACTTAATATGAAAGCAGCCGTTGTCCATTATCTATATGTATATATACCTGTATTCATATACTTATAAAGAGCCACTCAAAAACATGTTTGAATTTAGCAGAATTGGTAGAAAAATACTGACAGAAAAGGGTATATATAAAATTGCAAAATCTCGAAACAACGTTGTTCTCGTTATCAAAAAGAGTAAAAACAAATGGAAGTATATAGTTCATATAATATTATATATAGTTCATATAATATTATTAACTCCAGGCCCATTCAATCAACTTCATACTTCTTCTTTTCTGAGAGTCAAAATTAAGGACTGGATGTATTTTTTTGACGTTTATTTTAAAAATTGTGATTTGCCAGCTAAAAACATTATTTTTTCAATATGCTGGAATAATATTTTTAAATTTTAAATATTTGAGTAATTTTTCTTACCGATGTTCCAAAGGCAAGGGTCTCCTGACGACCATTGACTAGGATTTTCCCACTCTGTTTTACATTTGAGGTTAACCTCCCTGCAATAAGTTCTCCTCATTAGCTTCTAAACCGGCAACAATAAAATAACATTAGTAGTACGTAACAAAAACTAATTAATTGTAAATGACAAAAAAAGTACTTCCACCAGTTATAAACAAATATATAATCTTTTTTCTTTTCTAATTTATATATATGAATAGAATCTTAGTTTGAACGTGTATATATATCAAAATATGAAAAAAAGAATCAGATATATATATATATATATATATATATATAAAGAAATGAGCATTAACATAACCCGCCAATGCATCGAAAGAGTTGATTTTCCACAACCTGAAGGTCCCCTGAAGGTCCCATAATAGCCAACACCTCTCCTGGCTGAGCATATCCAGTTAAACCTTGCAAAATTGGCCGGCGGACATTTCTCCGGTCACCTGCTACCGTAACCCACAAATCGTTCCATGTCAAGAAAATACCCTTTTGCTGAATATCTCCTTTTAAGTTCCCAACAGCCGGTTCCATCTCAATACTTAGAGATGGTGGCTTGTAACTTTTACACTTAAAACTAAATGGAAATATTGATTCCTCGTTAAGTGAATGATTGCAGTCTTCATCTTCCTCAGGATCTAACTTATCGTCTTCAATTCTCGCCGGGCTTGGATTTGGTGTCCATATGGGAATTGTAGTTTTAGAATCCATTTTGCTAGTAATACTTTTAGAGCAGAAGATGTTTTAGAGATATTGAGCTTTCAGGTCATGTTTTCAATATTTATAGCCTGCGAGTATTGGAAAGTAAAATGCAAGCTGGCCAAATTCTGTCAAATTTTTAAAATAATTTTAAATGAAAAAAATAAAGAAGCTGTTATAAGAGGGAGGGGACACCAAGGCTGCTAGATATCAAAGAGAAAATTCAAAACAAGAAAGGGGACACCTTGGCTGCTAGAGATCAAGCCAAATCTATAGGGAATATTGGAAACAAGACAAATAGGTAGGCGTGGCCAGTGCATTGGAGTGTTAGATTGAAATTTCCTAAATGTGGTCCTTCAACTGCGTGTTCGGATCTGATTTTAGTTCCATCTGCCTCTGGTTTAGATTTATTAACCAACCGTTTTGATTACGATTTTTTACGATACAATTATTTTTCTAAAAAAAAATAAAAATTTGATTCTAAAGTTATGTCTTTCTTTTGAAGAAAATAACGGGAATTTTAAAAAGTATTAGTAAATTTTTATTTTAAATGACTTTTAGAATACTCATATTCATTTAAGAACTAAAATTAATTAATTAATTTTAAAAAAAATACAAAATAATCAAATAAATTATCGTTTTATTTGTTTAAAAGTTATTCATTAAATAAATTGTTAGAAAATTTTGAAAAATGCTTCAATTAATATAATTTTGAACTGAGTAAAAAATTTGAAAGGAAAAAAAAATGTTAAACTCCCATTTGTATCGAACGATATAATTTTAGATTAAATGCTTCACTTTTTTTACCATTTTATTTTTTAGATTTTTAAATTTGTAAGTAAAATGTATTTTAAAAATTTTTTTGAATAAAGTGTATTGTGTAGTAAAAAATTATTAAGACTTTTGGGTTGTATAAAATAGACTAAGTGATTATAAAATTTGAAAATAAAAATAGAAAATTTTTTTTTTCAACCAGATTGTAACTGTCTGAAATAACCCGAATTTTTATTTTTAAAGATTTTACCTTTAAATTTAATAAACTGACAGCGTGGAAAATGTATGTAAATATTTAAATGCAAATTAATAAGTTGTACAATGATAAACCGAACTGAAAACCAGCTGAAAAATCGAAAACCAAATGGAAATCGAGATTTGGGCTGAATCGAATCGGAATCGGACCGAATCAACCCGAACCATCTAGAAACTCTTTCTTTTTATCTCTTGCGCCTAACCCATTTTCCCACACCCACCCTTTACTCTGCGCCTCCAGCCACCCACCGGTACTGCCACCACCGCGCCACCTCCTCCTCCCTCTCTTCTTCTTCTTCTTCTTTTCTTTTCTTTTCTTTCTTTTTCTTTCCTTTTCTTTCCTCTCTTGCGCTTGCGTCTGAGTCCGTTCTGCACTGTGACTGGCGATTCTTTCCTTTTCTTTCCTCTCTTGCGCTTGCGTCTGAGTCCGTTCTGCACTGTGACTGGCGAAGCCTGAAGCAGCAGCGGCGACACCAGCTAGGCCGGACTTCCTCGCGCGCCACCTTGTTGCAGTTCGACGTCGCAGCAGCTCCGCCAGTGGTTCTACTTCATCCTCGGCCAGATCGCGCGGCGCCACCTCCACCAGATCGCATCACCGCCTTGATCTGTCGCGCCACTGCCTGCAATCGCTCTAGCGTGCCTCCGACCACCAGAGATGGGTCTGATCTGTCGCCGCCTCCGCCTCTCTGCCACTGCCAGTCGGATTCCTCTGCCTGCAGTTCCAGTGCGCATCCAGCACGCGTAAATTCCCGATCTAGCGAAATTCGATAAGAAAAAAAAAATTATATTTGGGTATGAATCAATTTTTGCTAATTCTCAGAAATTAATAAATTTTGGTCAATTAATTTTAGTAATCTCAGTTAAATTAATTTTAATAATTTTGGGTTAATTAATTTAATTTAAATTAGATATTGATTAATCAAAAACATTTGGTTAGTTAAAATTAAATTCAGTATTAAATAAATTATTAGAAAAATTTTGATAACAATCAATTTGTGGAATTGAATAAAAATAAACAAATAAGATATTGTTGCTGTGGAAACTATGGAGGATGGGAATAAATGACTGGATTGATTGCCCGATTGATGGGCTGAGTTAATTGTTGGTTAGTTAAATTTTAGAGGAGGTGCCGCTGAAATTTCGATAGGAATTAGATTATTTTTAGAACTTTAATATGTAGTACGACTACGATTATTATCGTTAGTAATATTATATTATCAATCATATTATTCTTATTAATATAATAATATTACTAATATTATCGTTATTATGGAACATTAAATTACTAACGACACATATGAAAGAGATAAACAAATAAACCAATAAATAAGAGTACCGAATTTATATAGTTTAATAAATTAAATATTGACTTTAATTATTTAGCGAATGAGGATTTAATTTCTTGAATTATAATTTTTCTTTAAATTTTCCTTCTAGATGCTTACGAAGTTCCAGAACATCAAAACAAAAGTCGAGAGCGGCAGTAATAAAGATAGTCCTTTAAAGGACAATAAAGAACTGTGAGTAGTGTTAGATAATTCGCCTCATTCGTTTGCATTCATGCATTCACGGCTAAATGTTCGCCTTCATGCGTTTGCATTCAGCATTCACGGCTAAATGTAAATGTTATCATGCATTATTGCTATATTGTGATGCACTATTTGTTGATATTAAATATTGCTTGATTATCTGTGAATGTGATATTGTTGTGCCTTGTTTGTGTGGGATTGGGATGAAGTGGGTCACCATGGGTTTATGAGACTGTTACTGTTATATGGATCCTGATACTGATTACTGTTAGTCGGGTAAATGGGAGATCGACGCCCCCGTGTGCACCTACTGTTACTGTTACTGTTAACCACAGGTTCGCTTCTTTATTTGGGCGCACCGGATAATCTAGGTTTGATCGCAGCCCCCCAGGGTGGCCTCCTGTTGTGAGCGCCTGATGATCTAGATTTGATGGAGACGACCGGGTTGCCTCTTGTTGGTATAAAAAAAAAAAAAAAAAAAAAAAAAAAGAGAAATGGAAAACAATGAGAGGGCTGGTCAAGTGAGGATGGAGACCGGTCGGCCAGAAAGGGGATCGCTCCCTGGTTGCACGACGTTGAGAGGATGGGCCATGGGAGGGACGGCTCATCGGGGTTTCGTGACTCTACTGACTATTTCACGTTTGTGATATGATTATATGAAGGTGGATATGATTATATGAAGGTGATAATAATTGTGATTGCTGTTGTATTGCCATTTGTGTGACCAACTGTATGTTCATAAAATTAATCGGCGACCAGGTAAACATATTTTTAACATCTGTGTGATTGTGTGGGGTGAGAGGGTTATCTAACCCTACTCATTGAGTTTGGCGCTCACCCCTGCCTACCTATTTTTTTTTTTCACGTAATAGAAGAAAAATCCTATGGAGTTGAGACATTAATTATAAAAGACTTTAATGATAGAAATGACGATGTAAATGTAAAGGTAGAGTTCCGCAATTGTATTCCAGTTGGGTTGTAAATGAATAATTAAAGTCCATATTAAATATATTGGGTTGTAAATGAATAATTAAAGTCCATATTAAATATACTAACTGTATTGGTGATACATAATTGAAATAAATTATTGGGCCTGCATCCACAGTTATGAATAGGAAATGAAGTTTGCATAATCTAGGCTTACTACGGGCTTCAGGGGCCTTAAGCCCATCCAGGTCTTAGTGCCGGTCCGGTCCATGGAAATGGGTCGTGACACCGTCATTAACCTCTGATTCTTAGCCGGTTCAAATTCATAGTGTAACATTCATATGAATCTTAGTTGGTTCCAGTTTAAAACTTTGAACCGATAATTTCAGTCTGATTTCAATTCATCTAAATATGATTTGATTTCAGTTCGATTACAATTTGAACCAAACCAGTGGTAGTGCCTACAAGTAGCTTTCCCACTTGTTTGGCAAATTGGATTCTAAAATTTATTGGGTGGTCCAATCTATCAACCCTTATTGGAAAATTATTGCGTGCTGCAATCTATCAACCCTATTGGATAATTGACAACAATAGCTTTCACCGCATTAAAAATTGCTTGTTAAATTTACAGAATAGTAAGAGTTATGGAATGTGATATTTTTATTTACTATTGTGTCCCAAAATATATTGGTTTAAGACTTTTGCATAATGATTAAGAAATCAATCAATTCTCTTAGATTATAAGAAAACCAAGGGTAATTTGACTAAATTATCCTTGATCTCTTAACTGCTAGTTACTTGTGAAAGTATTTATTGCATCTAATGTAAATAAGGGTAATATTGAAAAATATCATTTATTACTTTTTAAAATACTCAAAATAACTTATATTTTAGGACAAAATAATCACTCAAAAATGACTTATATTTTGAGGGAACATCATTATTATTTTGTCGCTGAGATTTGATGAAATTATTTAAGTAGTCATTACATTTTAGATGAATATCCAAAGCCTGCATCTGTCAATATAAATAGTTTCTCAGTTCAATTTTGAGGGGTTTTCCTATTAAGTCATAAAGAAAGGACGAAAATTACCTTGGACAATATGAAATCTACATACCCATCCTCTCCCTTTCCTTTCCTGTATCTTCTATCCCTTCAAAGAAAGCTAATTTTCCAATATTCAGAATGAGATTCAAAACCAACAAAATCAAAGGAGATTCAAAACCAACAAAATCAAAGAATTCGCCAGAAATTCAAAACCAACAAAATCAAAGGAATTCGCAGAAAATCAAAGGAATATATATTTACTTTATTTATTAAAGGAAAATACTGAATTAAGTCTAGCCAGAAGTCCAAAGCCATGAGTTGACAAACAAAAGAAATTTAATTTCCTCTCAAAAGAACGATATATATTGGACTACATTTTGTGTTTATTTCTTAAAATTCTAAGATTTTGGTTCCTCCGTTTTGAACTTCTATCTCATGGTTATGGTTTTACACCTTCTGTTTTTTTGGAGGTCAAATGCATATTCTGAACCTTGTACTTTTCCAAAAAAATCTTGTGGTCCCTTATACTTTATCGGGTCCTATAAGGTACCTCTATTTATTTTTTTTGTATTTAGTAGGTACCTCGCCACGCTGAAACTGTGTGTAAGTATCCACGAGAGTGTGAAGAGAATGAAAGTTTGTTTAATTGCCATGTTGTCACCTCTTTCCGTTCCTCCTCAGTAACCAACCCAAATTCTGATCGCTCAAAAAGGTAAAAAAAGAAGATATCGCAAGCGCAATCCAAGGAGAATTAAATTTAAGGCCACGCTAAATGGAAAACAGAAGCTTAGCAATAATTTTATTCCAATAAACTCCTCCAAGCTTTGAGTCAAGTTTGTCTGAGTCTCTCTTCACCTTCGGCACCTCGTCAAGGTTGGGCCGTTAGAGAAGTCGTTGATAGAGCCCTTGTTGTCGCTGCAAAGGGGAGAACAAGGTGGAGTCGAGCTATTTTAACTAGCTGAATCAAGCTCAAGTTCGAGAAGCAACACAAGAGGCAAAGAGTGGCAGCGACTATTGTTTCGGTGGCTGGTACAGGGAGTAGCCGATCGAAGAAGCCGAGAGTTAGTGTTTTGAGGTTGAAGGGAAGAGTTTACTAGCTGTGCAAAGGAAAGTGCGTGTTCTAGGCAGATTGGTTCCCGGTTGCCGGAAACAACCATTGCTGGTTATCCTAATCTTGAATAACATTAATAACTCATTTTCTGATTTTCTCGATTTTCTTGCCGGAAACAACCATTGCTGGTTATCCTAATCTTGAATAACATTAATAACTCATTTTCTGATTTTCTCGATTTTCGAGTTTAGCTTTCTTTTTCTAGTAGATCAAGTTCTGCTCTTCTAAATTAAAATGCTTTTAGGAAGCAAGAAGGTTTGTTCTTTCTTGCTCCCAATTTGATGGGTTTTGGAAGCAGAATAGGAAGACAGAAGAGGAGGGAGGAGGAGATGAAGTGTATGATGTGGCGTATGATGTGTTTCTCTCTCTCTCTGACATGTCATTATATTTTTGCCAGGCAAGGGAATTTGAGTTGCACTCGCTTCATTTGCCAGGGTATGTACCTATTAAATACGAAAAAAAATAAATAGAGGTACCTTATAGGAGCCTCGCAAATATAAAGGGCCACAAGATTTTTTTAAAAAAAATATAATGTCCAAAATATACATTTGGCCGTTTTTTAGGTTATCTCTTTTGGGAAATATGTTTTATTATCGATCTTACCGTAGAGGAACTTTGATTGTTTTCTCAAATGAGTATTATTCGCACAAGTATATAATTTTAATCAATAGGTTAATTTATAATTACTTATTTTTTATGACATATGTTGCATATTGTCGTTGTTTGTTATTTACTCATTGTTTATACTATTTCTTATATAATATTAAGTATTGGTTATAATCTTTCTTTTATATTGACAAGATTTTTATAATATCACTAGTCAAGTGCCACAGCGATGCGCGGATGGTAATATTTTTGTTATTATTCCTATTACTCTCCAATACTCACCTAAGTAATCAATAAAAAAAAAAAAAAAAAGATAAATAAAGTGTCTAAATTTCATTACGTTTTATTTTGAATTCAGAAAAAAATTTCATATTTATTTGTATTTATAGATCTAGCACTCTCCATAATAAAGCAAAAGGAATACTTGTTAATTATTTATTCTTTGAGTCTAAATCCAATTGCACCATATGTGAACCAATATATCAAGGGCATCGATTCTACCAAATGAGATAAATGATGATGAATAACTGATGCATTATGCATCGATTCTACCAAATGAGATAAATGATGATGAATAACTGATGCATTATAAAGATAAATAGATAGACAGTAGACATTCTAAATCTAAGCATTAAATTATGAGTTAAAAGTCAAATATGTATATTTTTTAAAAGGAACCTTAAAAAAAATACACACACAAATCATTGAGAATTAAGCTATACTCTATAGAGTCGATCAAATATATAGTAATACCCTAAATCCAAAAGAATAATTAATATTTTGCTGCTTATGTATTTACAAAAATTACAGATTATTGAACCATTTGACAAAGAATTTAAAAAAGAAAATAAACAAATCATAAAAAAAAATTATATTACATTATTGCAACAAAAAAAATTGCACTTTTAATTAATCTATGAATTTTCATTCGTGCGACTTTGGCTGCAATAAAAAAAAATAATCGTATAATATGTCTTATATAATAAATAAAAAATAAATTTATAAAAAAAATAAAAAAAAAGGAAAAGAGAGTGCAAAAAATAACAAAATACTATTTGTTAAAGAAAGAGGATTTAGAGCACATAAGCGTCCAACTATTTAAAACAGCAACATGAAAATAAATCAAAACTAATGAATATTTAAAACTTACTCTTTACTAAAGAAATGAGTTTTATTACTTTGCCTTCTCTATCATTAATTATTAATCTATATATTAATTGTTGGAATTGCAATGATTAGTGAGGAATGAACTCATGGTAGTGAGGTATTTGTATTTTTTTTTAATCATCATCGGTATCTCGATTCTATTAGTAGGGATTTCTTTAATTCGGTTCGAAGTTTAATCACAGTTTTCACCTTTCTCTAAAAGATGAGTTTAGATGGGTATTGCATATCTTTAATGCCATGGAAAGAAATAATTGATGCATAAATTGGTGCCCCTTTAAAAATGTATATTCTGGATTTTGGAAAGTCACGGGGGTGGAATTTTAGGAGTTGAGCAATGATATCTTAGGAGCCTGTCTTCATGCTTTCAATTATAAGGTTTTGATGCTTTAAGCTTACTTAATCAATCATCAATCTTATAATCTTTCATTTTGGAAACAAAAAATAGGCAGAGAAAAATAAATAATTAATTTGCAAAATATTGCCTTATTAGTTGTATTATTATTCCAAAAATTATTAATTTAATTGAATTAAAAAAAATCTCTTTTTATTTTCTTTTGTTTTTCCAAAAATTGTTTGAATTCTTGAATCTTTCCTTTCCTTTAAAAATTTCAATCTTGATTAATTAATTATTTTATTTTGTCTTTTTTTTTTCTATTGTTGTAGAATTAAATGTATTATTAACAAATTAAAAGATAAAAACCCTATAAAGCTTTTTCCTTTATTTTTTTTATGAAAAATATAGATTTAATTAAATTTTTTTTATTGAAAAATATAGATAATAAAATATTCTTTAATTTAATTAATTACATTTTATCTGAATTTTTCATTTTTTTATATATTCGATAAAATTAATTGTTTTAATAGATATCATATATTTAACTAAGATTTCATTGAATATTAAAAGGTGTAACATTTCATAATCCACTTCCTAAATACTAATATAAATCATAGATTACCAAACAATATAAACATTAGAGTTTTTAAAACGTTAAACGCTAAATTAAAAGTGGTTGCTAAAAATAACTAAAGAAAGTAAAATTTCATGATCATCTCCTTTATTAACGTATTTTCTCTATATAGTGATAGGAAGAATTACACTTATTAAGGTAATCATAGCAAGTGAAATGTTTTAATTCCAATGAATTAATATTCTTACTATTAATAAATTAGACAAATTAAATGGCTTTCTTAAGGGATTATAAAAGTGCAAATGTAACACTTATTTGTAGACGGTGACATAACAAATTGTATCTATCCAAATTCACATTTATTCTAAAATTCCAACGATTCAAATCCTAACAGATTAATCTGCCCAATCAAAAATAAAAAATCTTTAACCTAATATAAATTAATAAAAATATAAAATGGTCAAAGGCGAATTGAAAGCTAAGCAATGGTAATTCAAATTTTTTATTTCAAAGTTACTTTTTAATATAAAAAGAAAATCAATATTATAATATCACAACAAATTATACATTTTGCAACAACTTATTTATATTATTATACAATCAACTTAATTTAATTTTTATTATTCATTTTCTCCTGTTATTATTCATTTTTCTCCTGTTGCAATATTCATAAAATTATAATACACTAAACTAAGGTTGCCCCTGAAAACTAAGCTTGGAAATGAAATGGAAATTAGTCTCGTAGCAAAAAGTGGTGAAATACTTAAAAAAAAAAAAAAAAAACGGGAAACCTATTAGGAAACCCTATTAGTATTCTTAGAGATCTATCTCCACTGTCAAGAACGAGCACTAACAAAAGCTTTGATGATAGGCTTATGCTTCTCAACTAATTTTATGATACCCAAAAACATAAGACGATAAAGAATCACCATTCCAAATAAAATATTAAGATCAATCCATTTCGAGTAACCCATTTCTACTTGCCAAAAGCTTGTTAAAATTTCTTCACCACTAACAGTAGCTGGCCCGCCAACTTTATCATTAGGAAATGTCAATCCTTCAAACTCATTCTTATAAAATCCTTGATTTGCATACTTATGAAATGCAATATAGTACATTGGATATCTCCAGAAAGGCTTAGGAAGATCCTCAGGTAACCGAAAGAACCCTCCATTTAACATCATCACTCCTTGAATTCCAGCGCCTGTTATAATCCCCATCAAGAAATCTGGTACTATACTCGCAACAATCATCATCAAGCTCTCGACGAGTATCATGCATATGAAGAGTAATAATGCGAAGTAGACAAAGTGATCTATGCTCTTCTGAAGGCCAACCAAGTAATAAGCTATAGCTCCAGGGAAGCTATAGCTCCAGGGATTAAGGAGATCACTAAATAGATATGGAAAGGGAAGAAAAATGTAGGTTTCCAATGACGAAAGCACCAACACCAATAATGCCGCGTTTTAAATCTTTCTCGAATATCTGGTTTTTAGTAAAGAAAAAAAAAATCAAATCATAATGCTGGCGCGCGCGAAGCCAGGATTTAAATTTGAGGTGGAGAAATGAGAATTACCTTCATATCTTCGACAAAAGAAGGGAATCCACCAATTGCCATGAAAGTCAAGAATGCAGCAACGAACATAAGCATTGAGCCTCTAGCCTGAAAATTCAGTACAGTAGTGGATGTAATTAAAACTATGATGCTCTTGAATTTGAAGCATTAAGCAGTTATGTAATATGTAATATATACCTGAATTGAACCATATGTGAAGCCTATATCATGGAAGATTGTCCCTACACATAGACACAGTGCAATATAGATTGCAAGGCGAAGCCAGCAAGGCGAAGCAGTAATCAGCCTAAGTCACGATACAATGTTAATGAAGGGACATGTTAATGAAGGACCTCTTCGTAAGAACAACGCATTGTGTAATGAAGCTTGCTTGGCTTCCTTTCTTCCCCAATAGTTCTCCATTCTTCAATACCAAGAAAATAGAATATTAAGTGAAGTTTTATGTCATTAAATCCCTTTTGAACAGCATTTTTCAACCATTTAAATTGACAGCTCTATATATTCATAAATATGTGTGTGTGTGTGTACCTTTTTCGATATATGAGCCACTTGATGTTGAACATCCTGGTAAATCTCTGATGATTTATATGACTTGATAAGAATATTAATAACATCCTCTGTGCTTCTGGAACCGCGAAGCCCTTGTTCAATGTCCTTATCATAAATATAAAAATTTAGTTAAATGTAAGTTTTTTCTAAATGACGGAGAGGACTTGAACCAGGGTTTTTACATTTGCACTCTTAGGCTAAACCTATATTACTACATATCAATTGTTTATCTAAAATGAAGAGGATAATATTCAAGAGAAGAATATTCCATATATTTGTGTTGTTTATCTGAAATTAAAATTTATTTACCACATCGAAGTCCTTGTTTATGGTCCTAAGGTAGTGATCTGATGGGTTCCTGAGAGTAGGGCAAGGGAAGCCATTTGAGGAGAAAAACTGCAACGAAATGAAATTTTATATAATTAATTAATTAAAACTGCAACAAAATGAAATTTTATATAATTAATTAATTAATTTCTTGAAAAAACAAAACTATATCCTTTAAAAAAAAAAATCAAAACTATATATATAGTACCTGTTCTGCCATTGTAACGGGACCAAAATAGACTGTCCTACCAGAAGACAGCAAGCAAAGATTATGAAATAGCTCAAAAACCTCAGTACTAGGTTGATCTAGGTTGATGGATCGATGCAATAACGGTCCTTCCATCTTGCTTAGCAAGTTTTACAATACGGTTCATGACATGATAAGAGGCTGCGCTATCAAGTCCACTCGTTGGCTCATCAAGAAACAGAAGCTTCGGGCGAGTCAAGATTTCAATGCAAATGCTAACTCTTCTCTTTTGTCCACCACTAAGGCCTTTTGAGCTCCAACCTCCAATTCTAGTGTTAACTGAGTCTTGTAAACCCATTTCTCTTATTGTCGTTTCAGCCCTTTCCTTCTTTTCAGATTTTGACATGGAATTTGGTAGTTGAAGCTGTGCTGAGTAATATACAGCTTCTTTTACTGTTCAGGTTGACATTAGAGTGTCGTCTTGAGTAACGTATGCCTGAACCATCACAAACCAGAGTTACGAGGCACCAGTAAATATTAGTATATTTATTTGGTTAATTTAGTTTAGACTAAATATTAGTATATTTATTTGGTTAATTTAGTTTAGACATAAGTTTTAAACTCGAGACTTTTCAGCTTAAAATTGATACTGGTAATTAATAATTGTAAAGTAAAAATTTATCTAAACTCAGTTCATGGTTCCATTTATAAACCAAACCAAACTAATTAAATTAAAAATTCTTATTGAAATGAGGTATTTCTTAGAAAGCGGAGTACACATATTATACATTTATCACCCGTGATGATAAAATAAATAAATAAAAAATCAAGTCCAATTTTTTAAAAGTTGCAATTAAACTCAATAAGAAAGCAGCCGTTGTCCATTATCTATATGTGTTGTCCATTATCTATATAGTATATTTATTTCATAGGATTTATTTTCTACCGACTGCGTATCTATCTGTCTTGGACATGTTGGTTTCAATTTGCAGGGAAACCAAGAACTACTATCTATTTATCTGTTTTGATCGCAATGGTGATGGGGGCTTTACCTGTATTAATTACTTGAGTCTAATATGCATTTATTAAAATATTAAGGGGGTGAAGGTTACTTTTATTGCTTATAAAGAGCCACTCAAATTGTAAAACATGTTTTGGAATTTTAGCAGAAGATTGGTTAGAAAATACTGACCAGAAAAGGGTATATATAAAAATTGCAAAATCTCGAAAACGAGAGTTGTTCTTGTTATCAAAAGATGTGAAAAAAATTGGGAAAGGTATATAAGTTCAATATAATTATTATTAACTCAGGCCCTATTCCAATTCAATTTCATACTTCTATTTTTTTCTTAGAGTCAAAAATTAAGGACTGGATGTTATTTTTGACGTTTATATTAAAAAAATTTGTGATTTGGCCAGGCAAAATCATTTAGTTTTTTCAATATGCTGGAATAATATTTTTTTAAATTTAATTATTTGAGTAATTTTTCTAACCGATGTTTTCCAAAGGCAAGGGTCTTCTGGACGGACCATTGACTGAGGATTTTTCCCACTCTGTTTTACATTTGAGGTTAACCTCCCTGCAATAAGTTTTCTCCTCATTAAGCTCAAATTGGGCAACAAAAACAAAATAACATTAGTAGTACCGTAACAAAAAACTAATTAATTGTAAATGACAAAAAAAGTACTTTTCCACCGGGTTAATAAACAAATATTAATTCTTTTCTGTTTCTTCAATTTATTATATGAATACCAATCTTAGTTCGAACCGTGTATATTTATTTCAAAATATTGAAAAAAAGAATCAGCGTAACGTAATAATATATTATATATAATATATAAAGAAATGAGCATTACAATTACCGGCCAATGCATCGAGAAGAGTTGACTTTCCACAGCCTGAAATCGGTCCCATAATAGCCAACACCTTCTCCTGGCTGAGCATATCCAGGTTTAAACCTTGCAAATTGGCCGGCGGCCATTTCTCCGGTCACCTGCTACCGTAACCCACAAATCGCTCCATGTCAAGAAAATTACCCTTTTGGTGGAATAATCACCTTTTTAAGTTCCCAAACAAGCTGTTCCATTCTCAATACTTAGAGATGGTTGTTGGCTGTAACTATTTTACACTTTAAAACTAAAGGAAATATTGATTCTCGTTAAGTGAATTGATTTTTGCAGTCTTCATCTTCCTCAGGAGTTATGCTCTGTGCCTCTAACTTATCTCGTCTTCAATTCTCGCGGGCTTGGATTTGGCTCTTGTCCCATATGGGAAACTATAGTTTTTAGAATCCATCTCGCTAGTAATATTTTTAGAGCAGAAGATGTTTAGAGATATTGAGGCTTTTCAGCGGTCATTGTTTTCAATAATTATAGCCTGCGAGTATTGGAAAGTAAAATTGCAAGCTGGCCAAAATTTTCTGTTCAAGTTTAAAAAATTTAAAAACAAAAATAAAGATGCCGTTATAAGAGGGAGGGGACACCAAGGCCGCTAGATATTCTAAGTCAAAATTCCTATCTGGAAAATTTCAAAACAAGACAAATAGGTTGCATGGCCCGTGGCATGGAAGTGTAGATTCAAAAATTTTCCCCCCCAAAACGTGGTCCTTGAACTTCTTGTTCTGATTCTGATTCGGCTCCAGCGGCTGTGGTTAATATGAACGGACCGGTTCTGATTCACCAATTTCTGAACGATATAATTATTTTTTTAAAAAAATAAAAATTTAATTATTAAAATTTGTCCTTTTTTTGCAAAGTAACGGAAATTTTTAAAGAAAAAGTATTTGTAAATTTTATTTTTAATAATTTTTAAAATACTCATACTCATACTCATGTTAAGAACTAAAATTAATTGCATTAATTTTACAAAAAAAATACCAAAATTAATCAAATTAAATTATCATTTATTATTCTAAAAAAGTATTAATTAAATAAATTGGTTAGAAAATTTTGAAAAAAAATGCTTCGAACAGTGTAATTTTGAAATTGAGTTAAAAATATTTTAAAAGGGAAAAAAAAACATTAAACTTTCCCGTTTGTATCGAAAACAATATTAATTTTAAAAACTAAATTATTTCACTTTTTTTTTTACCATTTTACTTTTTTAGATTTTTAAATTTAGTAAGTAAAGTGTATTTAAAAAAAATTTGGTAAAGTGTATCGTGTAGTAAAAAATTATTAAGACTTTTAGCGTTTGTATAAAATTACGACTCAAGTAAATATAAATTTTGAAAATAAAATTAGAAAAATTTTTATTTCAACCAAATTGTAACCGTCGTTAACCTCTTGATTTCTTAGCGGGTTCAAATTACATATTGTAACATTCATATGAACTTTAGTTGGTTCCAAACTTTGAACTTGAGAATTTCAGTTCTGATTTCAATTCATCTAAGGTATGATTTGAATTTGGTTTGATTTTAATTTGAATCAAACCAGTGGTCATGCCTACAAATAGCTTTCCCAAACTTGTTTTGGGCAAATTATTTTTTTTTGATTCTAAAAATTTATTTGGGTGGTGCAATCTATCAAACCCTATTGGAAAATTATTGCGGTGGTGCAATCTATCAACCCTATATGGATAATTGACAACAATAGGCTTTCCACGCATTTAATAATTGCTTGTTAAAATTCACAGAATAGTAAGAGTTATGGAACGGGATTATTTTTATCTTACTTCTCTATGTCCCAAAAATATAATTCGTTTAAGGCTTTTTGATAATGATAAAAAAAAATCAAGTTCTCTAGATTTATAACAAAACTAAGGGTAAATTGACTAAATTATCCTTTATCTCATTAACTAATAGTTATTAGGTTGAAAGTATTTATTGCATCTAATTGTAAATAAGAGTAACATTTGAAAAAAATATTTATTTTATTACTTTTTAAAAACACTCAAAATGACTTATATTTTTTAGGATAAAATAATCACTTTTAAAAACGACTTATATTTTGATGAGAAAATAATTATTTTGTTCTAAAAATTTGACGAAATTAATTTTAAGGACGTAATATCCAATAAGCCTGGCATCTGTCAATATAAATTAGTTACCCATTTCCATTTTTGATGAGGTTTTCCTATTAAGTCATAAAGAAAGGACAAAAATTCCCCTGGACAATATGAATCTACATAGCCATCCTCTCCCGTTTCCTTTCCTGTATGGCCCCTCTCTTCTATCCCTTCAAAGCAAGCTAATTTCCAATATTCGGAATGAGATTCAAAACCAACAAAATCAAAAGGGAATTCGTTGAAAATTCAAAAGGAATATTTACTTTTTATTTGTTAAGGGAAAATACCTGAACATTAAGTTCTAGACCAGAAGGTCCAAAGCCATGGAAGGTTGACAGACAAAAGAAATTTTAATTTCCTTCTTCAAAAGAACGATTATCTATTGACTACTTTTGTGTTATTTCTTAAAATTCGAGGATTTTGTGGTTCCTCAGTTGAACTTCTATTTCATTGGTTATGGTTTTACACCCTTTATGTTTTTTTGGAGCCAAATGCATATTTTGAACCTATTACTTTTCAAAAAAAATCTTGTAAGTCCTTTATACTTTATGGGGACCCTATAAAGATACCTCTATTTATTTTTTTCCGTATTTAGTAGGTATCTCACCACGCTGAAACCGGTGCGTGGAGTATTCCACACAAGGTGTTTGAAGAAGAATTGAAAGCTTTGTTTAATTGCCATGGTTGTTGGACCTCTTTCCATTCTCCTCTTCAGTAACCAAACCCAAACTTTGATCGCCTTCAAAAGGAAAAAAGAAGGAAGAAATCACAAGGCACATCCAGGAGAATCAAAACTCAAATGCCACGTAAATGGAAAACAGAAGGCTTAGCAACAATTTTATCCAATAACTTCCTCCAAAAGCTTTGAGCTAAGTTCGTCTTAGTCTCTCTTCCCCTTCGCTTCCTCATCAAGGTTGGGGCCATTAGGAGAAGCCGCTGATAGAGCCCTTCACTATCCGCTAAGGGGAGAAATAAGGTGAAGTCAAAGCTATTTTGACTAGCCGAAATCAAGCTCAAGTTCAGGGAAGCAAACAAGAGGCAGAGAGTGGCAGCGGACTACTGTTTCAGCGGTTCCGGTACCAGAGCATCAGAGAAAGCTCCATAAAAAAAAAACAAGAACTGTATCGTAATACACAGTAAATTCCCAGATAGTGAGGAGTCACAAATGGTCTCACTAAACCAGCCAAGGGGACTTAAAAAAAAATCGGGCGGGACAAAACCAGAAGTAATATAATAATCACCAAAAATATTTTGCTTCAACAAATAGCTAATTTAAATAAATAAAGACAAAAGCAATTAAATAGAGAGACACCCCAAAACTTTAACGAGGTCGCCAATTTTGCCTACGTCCTCGGACACTACTAAATTTTATATTTCACTTAAAGACATATACAAATTGAGAGAGGAGAGGAAACTTGTCTAACCCACTAAGTATTGGAAGACAAGTTTGCGGATGTATAAAACTTAAGGAAGCTAGGCTCCTTTATAGCCAAACAACTCCCCACTCCTTCCCTTTTTTTCGCATGCTGGGATTTTGCAAAGCCACCTAACCACAATTTCTCCACCTTTGCCGAAAAATCCCACCAATGCCAAACTTTCTGCTCCTCTTCTTACAAAGTTGTAATTTCTTCAAATGTGCTTGGCTAGTGCCAAGCTTCAATTTTAAACAATATTAATCAAGTCCAAAAACAGTGTTTGGGAACTTGTGACAGCTGATCACCACTTTGGTCAACATATCAACAGGGATTTTCTCAGCAGTCTGAATCTTCTGGAGTTTGAATCTGTCCTTCCTCCAAGAATTTCTCTGAACAAAATGAAATCGAACGTCGAATATGCTTTGTCCTTGCATTGATAAACTTGGTTCTTTGCCAAGTGAATAGCTCTTTGACTATCGCCAATGTACCAACAATTGTTGTTTTGCCCAATTCCCAATTCATCAAGCAATCGTTTGAAGCCAAAATTGCCTCCTTAACAGCTTCTGTAACTGCCATATACTCTGCCTCTGTTGTAGACAAAAGCCACTGTTGACTATAAAGGCTAGGACTTCAACTAACTTGGTGCTTTGTAAGAAGTAAAACACATTAAACCAGTAGTTTGGATCGACGTTTATCTATTATCATCGGCATAATCAGGAATCACAGTATCCGACTTATGCGTTGACCACTATTCCTATCCCTGCTTCAAAAAAATTCAATCCAACATCCACGGGTTCAAAAGGATACCGGTAGAATCCATTTCACAGCTTGCCAATGATCCTTGCCAGGATCATGCATTTGTACCTTGCTCCACAACTCCAACTGCCTGTGACAATTATCTGGTCTTGTACACAAATAGCATACATCAAGCTACCCACAAACATTTGCATAGGGAACTTTAGACATGTATTCCCGTTCTGCCATCATTTTTGGTGACTGAGCTGCACTAAGTTGAAAATTGAGGAGGCAAGAGGGTTCTGTACTAACAGGTTTGGATTTGTCATCCATACCAAAACGCTTTAGTATCTTTTCAGATATTGCTTCTAAATTCAGGACAAAAGTCTCCCTTCAATTTCCTATCTCTGTTAATTTCCATTACCCGAGGAATCCTTTTTTAACTCTCGCCCATGATCTTTTTCATTTCAAAAAATTTCTTGATTTTAACTGATTCTTTCAAATTCTCAAATTCCTTATTGTTTTATTCTTTGGAAGCTATCAGCATATCCATCAAATACAAAAGAAGATAATGAAAGAAGCCATTCTTGTAGCCTTGGCGCAAATCTACTTAACAATGATCGTAATTTGCTTTTTGTGTACTTCTGCCTTTGCATAAACTTAATTAAATCGCGATTGTACCACTGCCTCGGAGATTGCTTCAAATCCATAAAGTGATTTTCCAAGTTTGCATACCATATTTTTCCTTTCCAACAACCTTGAATCCTTTTGGTCGAGTCATATAGATTTCCCACCAATCTCTATGTAAAAAATTGCAGTTTTAACATCCAATTGAACTAGTTTCCAAAATCAAACTGCTGCTACCAAGGGCTAACAAAAACCGAATGCGAGGAAATTGTTTTACAAACTGGAAGAAGCAAGAAAGGAAAAACACTTCAATTATAATTCAAATTCCTCCGGTTCTGAGCGTAGGCCTTTAGCTACCAACCTTGCCCTTATAGTGAAACACTGTCTACTATTAGGAAAATCCATCTTTCTTTGCATATACCCATTTGCATTCCTATTGCCTTCTTTCCCTTTGGTGGGATTAAACTTAAGTTTCCCACGTCTGATTCTTTGTAAAGGGACTTCCATTTCATCTTCTATTAGCCGGGTTTCTCCACTTTACTTCTTTCTGAACTTTTGAACAGCTTCATTAAAAGTGGATGGAATGCTATCATCTGCAATTGGAGATGCATTTAGGCCAACCAATTATCATCAAATACGAGCAGGCTTTCTTTATTAAACTCTTTCTTGGCCTTATCAAGTGCAATGTAACTCAAGTTGCTTGGGATGTTCTTGGAGTTTTGAACCTCATCTTTCCATCTGAAACCTCCTTCTACCTCAGGGATGTTTCTGTAGGTTCAAGTACTTGCCACTGGGGATTTTTCTATTCAAAAATCCACCCTTGTTTGAGTATTCCTTCCACCTTGTTGTGGAAGTACCATCTGACTGCTTCTTACTTATCACCTTTTTTAACATGGTAAATTTCATCAAAAAAGCTGGACCATCTCTTTGCTAAAGGGATTTAATTTTCTTTTTTGATTCTTGTTACACCATAGTCGATTAGCCTTTAACACCGGTTTGCTTTATTCCCCTATTTGAAAAATGACTTTTCTTAGCTCTTTAAATCTAAGGCCTTCGGATTCCTTGACATTTTGATTTTTAATATTGCAGTGGAAACCAAAATTTACACGTTAAGGGAATCCATTAATCATTTGGCAGGTTCTTCCCACACCACTACCCTCTATAGAGGTGTTTGTTTGCCACCAATTAGCAGTTTGATTGGGTATCGATTAATGAGATGGGCCACGCATATGAAAAAAACCTCAGCCCAAAAAAATTTCTTGGTCTAATCTAGCAATTTAGGACATTCATTTACACGGAACTTTTCCTCCAAACAAATTTCGGTTTTCATGTGTTCTTGCCACCCCCATTCTGCTGTGGTGTATTTCTAACTGGTTGGAAGTGCCGAACAATTGCCTTTCATCTGCGCAAGGACTTTATTCAAAAACGGCATCATTTTATCTACTCTCCTCCATTATTTTCTGGTTCGGAAGGACAATTTGATGGCTCTTTACTAGGTCTGATCTCTCTCTTTTT
>NW_023590879.1:77297-136402 GCF_014843425.1 Jatropha curcas
CAGTAATAATATTTAGTATATTTATTGGTTAATTTAGGTTTCTAGATAATATTAGTATATATTTTATTTGGTTAATTTTAGGTTTAGACTCAATGTTTTAAACTCGAGACTTTTCAGCTTAAAATTGATATCTGGTAATTAATAATTGTAAATAAAATTTATCTAAAACTTCAGTCATGGGTTCCATTTATAAACCAAACCAACTAATTAAATTAAAAATTCTTATTTGAAAGAGCGTATTTTTCTTAGAAAGCGGCAGTACACTATATTATACATTTATCACCCGTTGATGATAAAAATAAAAATAAATAAAAATCAAGTCCAATTTTTTTAAAAAGTTTGCAAAAATTAAACTCATAAGAAAGGCAGCCGTTGTCCATCTATCTATATGTATATATTTCATTAGATTTCTCTTTTCTACAACTGCTAATCTATCGGTTCTTGACATTGTTGGTTCAATTTGCCAGGGCGAACAAGAACTTACTACTATTTATCTGTTTGGATCTCGCAATGGATTGATGGGGGCTGTTAAAGTATTACTGTGGGCGTCCCTCCAAACATATGAGGACCACACGGTTTTTGAGAAATTAAAAGGAAGAAGAAAAATGTGTTTTCGAGTGGACGCTGTTAGGATTCGGTGGACGCGTTACAGTTTCGGGTGGACGCGTTAAACCTCTCCTATAAATAGGGGAGAGGATTTTTCTTTTATCTCCGTACAACACTAAGGAAATGAAATAGAGATGAAATAGAGAGTGAGAGCAATTGTGAGAGAGCGAGAGCAATTGTGAGAGAAAAATAGAGAGATTATTCAAGAAGAAAAATTAAGATATTCTTGAAAGAGTGCTGTGAGTGTATGTAAACAATATTTGTTTTTCTCCTATAAAAGATCTGTGGCAGTCCGGAGACGTAGGCAATATTGGCCGAACTCCGTTATCAAATTGTGTGTTATTATTTTCTTTTGCTCTTTCGTAAAGGGGATTTTGCGTAATTTTTTCCCAACAACTGGTATCACCGCCGAAGGTTTCGGCAGGTCCCGCTAATCAGAGCGGTACCGGATCCGTGGATATACTCTGAAAACAAATATACCACGACGATCAGAAAATTACGACGAGTCATCAGAAAATTACAACGAGTCTATTGGTGTTGTCCGCTCAGAAAGTCGTTGCAGAATCGACTTAGTGGTGAATAGTAAAACAGTAACGCAGGTGGTGAATAGTACTATTAGAGTTACTGTTGATAAGTCCGGCACTGTTAAGCCCAAGGACTATTCACGCATTTACGTATACGGTTACTATTCACATACAGTACTATTCACGTGTACGGTTACTATTTACGTGTACAGTTACTATTCACAGCTACTATTCACGTATACTAACAATCAAGGCAGAGTTAGACTCGAGTGGGAGCAATGGCTGCAGATGAAGGAAAGTCGAAAATTGAAAAATTCGACGGTGCAGATTTTGGCTTTTGGAAAATCGGACGTGCAGAATTTTGGCTTTTGCAAAAATGCAGATAGAGGGAATTATCATGTATCAGAAAGGTCTTTTCCAACCTCTCTCCGGAACGAAGCCAGAGGCTTATGAAGGAAGAAGATTGAAAATGTAAGAATAATAAATTAAAATGTAAAAAGAAAAAAAATAAATAACACTTCAAAGTTTTAGTTTTTGTGCCATGTTCACTTTGAGGTTTATATTATATATTATATATATATATTCATATAGTTCTATATATTCCATAATAAAGCAAAAGGAATACTTGTTAATTATTTATTCTTTGAGTCTAAATCCAATTGCACCATATGTGAACCAATATATCAAGGGCATCGATTCTACCAAATGAGATAAATGATGATGAATAACTGATGCATTATAAAGATAAATAGATAGACAGTAGACATTCTAAATCTAAGCATTAAATTATGAGTTAAAAGTCAAATATGTATATTTTTTAAAAGGAACCTTAAAAAAAATACACACACAAATCATTGAGAATTAAGCTATACTCTATAGAGTCGATCAAATATATAGTAATACCCTAAATCCAAAAGAATAATTAATATTTATGTATTTACAAAAATTACAGATTATTTAACCATTTGACAAAGAAATTAAAAAAGAAAATAAACAAATCAGAAAAAATTATATTACATTATTGAACAAAAATTTCATTCGTGCGACTTTGTGCAAATAAAAAAATAAATCTGATAATATCTATATAATAATAAAAATAAAAATTAAAAAATAAAAAAAAAAAACGAAAAAGAGAAGTGACAAAAATACAAAAATTACATTTTTAAGAGAAGAGGATTTAAGAGCACATAAGCGATCCAAATATTTAAAAGCAACTGAAAATCAAATCAAAAACCTATATGTTAAACTACTTTTTACTAAGAATCGGTTTATTACTTGCCTTCCTCTTCATTATTTTTATTAATACTATATATAATTGTTGGATTGCAATGATTGTAGGAATGATCATGTAGTGAGTATTGTATTCTTTAAATCTCGGTATATCGAGATTATATAGGATTCATTTATCGCGTTCAGCAGTAATTCACGAGTTTTCATTTTTCTAATCATGGCCTTTAGTGAGGTATTGTATTTAATGCACATGACAAAAATAAAGATGGATTAATTGTGCTTCTAATTGTATATTCTGTTTTGAGTCACACGGGTGAATTTAGGGTTTAGGCAGATGATAATCATTAGAGCTTACTTACATGTTGTTCATTATAACGGTTTTGTTGCTTTAGTTTAACTTATCATCATCATTCTAATTCTTTCATTTTGGCAACAAATAGGCCGAGAAAATAATAATATTGCAAATATGCTTATTAGTTTAATTAATTATTCAAAATATTATATTTATTGAATTTAAAAAACTTCTTTTTTATTTCTTTTGTTTTCCAAAATGTTGAATTCGAATATTTTCTTTTTCTTTAAAAATTTCATCTTGATTATTATTTATTTATTTGGTCTTTTTTTTCTATGTTGTGTAGATTACATGTTATTAACACATTAAAAGTAAAACTATAAGCTTTTGCTTTATTTTTCTTTTTTTTTATTGAAAAATATAGATAATAAAATATTCTTTAATTTAATTAATTACATTTTATCTGAATTTTTCATTTTTTTATATATTCGATAAAATTAATTGTTTTAATAGATATCATATATTTAACTAAGATTTCATTAAATATTAAAAGAAATAACATTTCATAATCCACTTTCTAAATACTAATATAAATCATAGATTACCGAACAATATAAACAGTAGAGTTTTTAAAACGTTAAACGCTAAATTAAAAATGATTGTTAAAAATAACTAAAGAAAGTAAAATTTCATGATCGTCTCCCTTAAACTACATTAACGTAAACGCTACCATATTGAAGAATCTAAAATCGTAGAAATATATTGAAGAATCTAAAATCGTAGAAATAGTGTTTTTCACCTAAGTCAAAATGCTAATAATTCCTTGCCAATGGCACCAAACCTTGACCTCCAATATCAGCAAGCATCATATGCCGAAATGAAATCAGATTGTTAATCATCATATGTTTCCTTTTTGGTGTACGTATTTTCTCTGTATAGTGATAGGAAGAATTACAATTATTAACGTAATCATAGAAAGTGAAATGTTTTAATTCCAATGAATTAATATTCTTACTATTTGCATTTTATCCTAAATTTGTATAAAATTTTCCTTCTATGTTTCATATTCATATCAATTTTAATTAATAATTTTCTTATCGTATTTTCCCAATTCATTCAAACTTCTTTTATTTTATTATATTAGTAAAACTAAACAATACCATAAAAATGTTTAAGTTAATATTTTGCAATTGAATTAATAATACTAATTATTTATTTACACGAATCAATTGAGTAGTAAAAACTTTACGAGATCATTTGAACCGATGGAATGTGAATCCTATAATAATACAAAATCTATAGAATGTAGAATAGAATCAATAAATTATGAAATCAATGAAACTTCACTTTTGATGGTTCTATTGAAAAGTATAATGCATGAATTTTAAAAAGACACTTATAGAATGAAATTATTTAATTTTAAATACATTATCAATGAAAACGGAAAAATTAAAAAATCTCATCTCTAAAGTAAAATTTCTTTTATTTCTAAAGCGGTAAAATTTAGGTCATAATGAAATTTATGAATTTCATAAGTTGCGATCTATTTTTTTTTAATCAAATAAAAAATCTGACAAATTCATAGGATTTATAAATTTTTTTTTGGTAAATATTAGATTTATAAATTTTATCAATCCACATCTATATTTACATTATTACCATTCCTTGCTGTAGTAAAATTGAATTTTGATTGATAGAAGTTTTAAAAAGAAAACACTGACAAGAGGAACCAAAGTCCACAGCCAGACAGACAGCTCACTCGGAACATCCGCGCACTTCTCTGTCCCGTTAATATCGCTATCAACTATAATTAACTGTGTTTTCCATAATCAAGGAATATTTACTTACGCCACATCACCAAAATAAGATTAATTCGACTGACGTAGCAAGCGGAGGACAGCTGGTTTACCGATGATAGTTTAAAACGGCATCGCACTGGATCATTACTCTGGTTCCATGATTGCGCTTTGCTGATTAAATTTTAGCTTTAGCTTCCTTTTTACACAATCACAAGAGAAGACTATCAAAGACTAGCTAGATCTACTGAACCACTGATCGCTCTCTCTTTCGTCCAATCGATATATACAGAAGAAGTTTCAGAGAGAGAGCTGTGCTTTAATGGCCAGTGGAGGAGGATATGGTGATCCGAGCCAGAAGATTGATTATGTGTTCAAGGTTGTGTTGATAGGAGACTCAGCAGTCGGGAAATCGCAAATACTAGCTCGATTTGCCAGGAACGAGTTCAGTTTGGACTCAAAGGCTACAATCGGCGTCGAGTTTCAGACTCGAACTTTGGTTATTCAACACAAGAGCGTCAAGGCCCAGATCTGGGATACTGCTGGACAAGAACGGTATTACTCTTTCTTTTATTTTCCTTTTATAGTAATATTTACTCCAAGTGTTTGTTTGTATTGTTGTAGGTTTTGCTTGTTTAATAATTCGTTGGTTGTGTGTGGCTTTGTTTTGTATTTGATTTTTTATTTTATGCGCATCAAGATATTAAGTTTATTAAAAAAAGAATTTCCAATTTTGAAATTACGTTGTGGTTGTGGGATTATTGAATTTACTATTGCAAATGCAATTAATGTTCAGGCAAAAAGATTTTTTTCTTTCTTTGTTAATTTTAGCTGATTGGATAAGCAGATCTAATTGACGACCATATGTCAACAACACTAATCAAGTAATTTGTCCTCAGTCCTTGCCCAATTACCATTGCTATTCCTTCACCTTTGACAAAATTTCAATCTGAGATAACATGCTCTAATGAAAATTTTCTGCTTTTGCCTTCTCTTCCTCTTTCTTTTCTTTGGTTTGAGTGGGAGGGTTGCATTTTGCGAGTTCTGATTGGACTTGATTCATTTTGAAAGAAGAAATAGTTTTGACTTGCTTAATGTTATTTTTGGTATTACACGTCAGGAGCGGTTCAAGTAGGAAGACGTGTTTGAGTGCAGCAGATGACCTATCCAAGGTTAGGTATTCGATTTGCAAAAAAATACTGGGGAGAGAGTTATGAACCCGAAACAAGATTACTCTTACATATAAAATGGGTGTGGAATATTCATGGAAAAAAAAAAGAATATTGGGGGGGATCCATCGCTGAGTGGGTTCAGTAACTCCATCGACCCTATTTTAACGGTGACCCACTAATTTTGTGGTTGAAGTCTTGTCTGTGATGTGTTCATTTCACATACTTCAATGCCTTGATGATGCTCTGTTATTAAATCCATGAGAATTTAGGAGTTCCAAAGAATTTCAGCATTCTTCTGTTTGGATTTGGATTGGCACAATGCGCAATGCCACTTAATTACTATATTTTAACTGTTTGCTTTTAGTATGTCGGAGCTCTATTGTTAAACAAATATCTTTTGAGCCATTCCATGTTTTGATTTTTATTAAATACTAGTATCTTTTTCCTGCATCAGCATCACCATTGGTAGAGCTGTATATTCTCAATATTGATGACTGATTCTTTTTTCTAATCATCCATTGGGACCCACAGAATTAAATAATATGCCGACTCCAAATTATCAAGAAATGAGATGTTTAACATCATGAGAATCAAGATTTTTTCTTTATTATTGTTGGAAGAATGGATGGAGCATTCCTTGTGTCAAATTACATTCTTGTAACATGTTAATGGCAATTGATGGTTTATTATGTGTAATTGCTGGAACAGCTATAGGGCGGTCACAAGCGCATACTATAGGGGTGCTGTTGGAGCAATGTTGGTATATGATATAACAAAGCGTCAGACCTTTGATCACATACCTCGTTGGCTGGAAGAGCTGCGAAGCCATGCTGACAAGAATATAGTTATCATTTTGATTGGTAACAAATGTGATCTTGAGAGCCAGCGAGTGGTTCCTACCGAGGATGCTAAGGAATTTGCCCAGAAGGAAGGACTATTCTTCTTAGAGACTTCTGCATTGGAATCTACTAATGTTGAGAATTCCTTCTTGACTGTGTTGACGGAGATCTTTAACATTGTAAACAAGAAGACATTGACTGCTGGTGAAAACCAAACAAACGGAAACCCTGCATTGTTGTCGGGCAAGAAAATTGTCATTCCAGGGCCCGGACAAGAAATTCCCGCAAAAAGCAAGTGTTGTAGCTCATTATAATTTGTTCAGACATGGATTTCAAAATATGTGGTTTTCTGTTCTATGCTCCTAATAGCAATTTTGAAAGTTGTGATGTGTTTTGTTATAAATTTTTCATTGCATCAGTTTAGTTTGCATGTTTTAAGTGGAGATGAGTTTCAGGTTATGATTCTACTTGGATATTCTCAAATATGAATTTCTCAATCTAATTTGATGACTGTTTATGACCCTTTAAATGGTTACAATGCGAATTACCCATGTGTAGCAACTCTCTCTCTCTCTCTCTCTATGAGGCGAAAGGGAAAAGATGGTCTCATATTATATATATAAGAAAGAATTAGTCCTGTCTCTAATCTTCATTCATATCTATTTATTAATATAAATATATACATATTGTGGTAGTTTTTCTTCTTTACTTGGCTTTTCAGGCTTGAATATTAGCTCGATTTTTGTTTCCTTTGTGAGTGCACTATAAGCACGTCAGATGAACATGGACAGTGACAGCCCAAGATTTCATTTTTGCAACGAGACTTTTCATACGTTGCACTGATATTAAAAGCAAAATAAAATGATTGTGTCGACCGAGTCCAACGCTACAAGGGAACTGCCATTCAGTAATTCAAACATTGTCATTTTCACTCAAATGTAATTCAGCTGCAAAAGTTTCAACCTTGCCAAATTTTAAATTTGCCTACAAGAGCAAAAACTTATGGTCATTTCCATATACAGGAAACCACCAAGAATATTGTAAAATTTTAACCCAAGGAAGTCAAAGGAAAGGAATGTTCTGATGTATCAATTGTAACAATGCCAATGCCTATCGCCTAATGCAAGAAAATTAGTATACAAACTCAAATTTTATAACAATATCAGACATCTATTGCTTTTTTAGTAGGTTCAGATTCCTCGACTTTTTCATTACCATTAGCAGCCTGCACTTCATTACCATTGACAATGTTTTCTTGCATCAAGGAGCCTTTTCCAGTCTCCATCCGCGCTGAAAGCCTTTCTAACAGTTCTTGACAGTCAATTGCAGTGACCATTACACTCAAACTGGCCCTACCCTTCCAGCAGCCAATGGCTATTGTAGAAGCATCTACCTGCCCAGGATCTGACAAATTTTTGCCATCTGTGAAAAAATAATAATGTTAATCACATGTTTACACACTTAATTATACATTTTACATTGTGATGTTACAGACCTCTCAAGACTATCACACAGCAACCCATCATTAGCTTTGAGGCCTTCTCTCCGAACTCAGAATCAACAAAGTCCATGAATTTGATAGCTTTATACTGCAAAAGATGCTTGAAGTCTACTGGAGAAGCCCATAAGATCTGTTTGCTGATGTGAGGAAGAATAACTGGCAATCCTTCAGATGATATCCGAAAGGAGCATGGAGCAGTCGTACCTTCTCTTGATGATTGTCTCTCCTTTAGAAGAAAAAAATGATGAAATAAGTTATTAATTCATCAATCAAACAATTCTTGAAGTATATCAGGCTAGCAGGTCTCTTTATGAAGGATGTTTAGAGAAAATAAGGTTTGGTAGGTTAGCAATTTTCATCATGCCCTTGGATTTGTAGACGATTTTTTTGAGTTTGTCAATCTACTTGGGAGAGCACCAACAAGCAAAGGAGGAGGACGAAGAAAGTAGGTAAGAGACTACAAGCATGACTATTGTGAGGAATATATACAAAACAAAATAAAATGACAAAACCAGCATAAAAGTTTACTTACAAACATTTTCAGGCCGACTGAAGATATCTTAAGCTGCTGGCCAACAAGGAGATTCAGCTCAATTACATCCTTGACTGACTTTGAAACATAGTAAATTCTCTTCACATGGTTATTATCATTATTTCTTGAGATTAGGTGACCCTCAAATGGAAATGACTCATCAATACCATAAAATTCCTTTATGCAATTGATAATGGCTTCATCTTTGAAGAAAATAACAGGGTCAACCCCTTTCCATTTTCCTTGAATTTGCAATTTTCTCTTCCCTACTGCCCTCCCAGATTGAGTCTCTCCATTAACTGACGTTTGAGCTTCCTCTGAACCATTCTCATCACATGTATTACAAGCATCAGGTTCTAAATCAGCCTTGTCCACCTCATTCTCAATTAAATCAGCCTCTGAAGCTGCTTCAGAAAACTTTTCTGATGCAATGTCTTCTGATTTTAGCTCTGGCCCATTATTATCTTCACTAACCTGATCTGATAACTTTTGTTGCAGCTCGTTATTTTTAGTTAACAAACTTCCTCGCCGACGTGGTTTCTCCTGAATGACTGCAAGAAAAAGATAATTAGATACCATATAATCATATGTCAAACAAAGGAAAAGCACATGCAAGCACAAGGGAGAGAGTAAATGAAAGAGGTGAAATAGTGGTTCTTCTCACAACAGACACATCATAATCTATATGAGGCAGCAAGAAAGCATTCTACAAATGCAAAGTGAAATATAAGCAAGGTTGAGCACTATCCAGTTGAAAGAAAAAAAAAAAAGCCAACCAAATTGATTTCAGCTTGTTCAGTTACTTCACTTTGGTTTTAAATATTTCCCCTAAAAAATCCAGGTATTTCGGTTTGCTTAATTTTGAACTGGACCATGTTCCCACTGCCACACACCCCCAAAAAATTTGAGTAGAAGGTTGCCATCCCCACAAACAGCAATGCATCCAAACTAGAATTTCCAAATTTCGTAGGGCTCTAATTGTCTTTCAGGGAAAAAAATTGCAGCCCATATTTTTGGTTGAATAGTGTCTTTTTGGGTATTATTGAGAAAAGAAAATCACTTCCAATTATAAATTAGGGATTATTTGAGAGGGTCTCAAGGCCTGAGGCCCCCTAAATTGAAAATTAAAAATTTATTTTCTTATACTTGGAATATACTTTAGTTATTAAAACTAAAGTTAAGCCCTCTTAAAAAAAGTGATTTTAGATACATTGACAACAGGAACTGATTAAAGTTAAAGGTTTCTTATTTTAACACAATTTAACTTTGAGAATTGCTTTTCCAATTAATCAAATTTCAAAACAATAGAATTAGAAATTTCAATTTAATGCTTCTCCCATTTGATAAATTAACAACAATAAAAACTAGTATTGGTTCATCATCTCCTTTGCAGATAAATTTTAGTTATCAAGTTTAACAATTGTGGGATTTCACTGAATTTGGTAAATTTTCTTTTAACTTCAATAATCTACTTAATTAGTGAGCTAAAGTTATTTGTTGTCTTCAGATCCTTTATTTATTTATTTTTTTTTTTTTGTTCTAAAGTCAAAATTGAGATATTAAAAAGATAGTTGATATTTAATTTTGTTTCATTATTTATTTTTAGGGTATTCATAATATTTATGTTTTTATATATCAGTTGGACCCCCCCCCCCCCCAAAGGAATTACTGGTAATATTGTGATGTTCGATAAGCCTACCGCTATCAACGAGTCTCCACTAATTCCTAGCAATACTAAGTTGCTTCAATAATAAAATTACCTGGCAAAGGTGAGAGTTTGTGGAGGACAGCAATGAAAAAGGCCCCACTATTCTGATCATGAGGCAATATCCTCATGCAACGTTCTAGAGGAAGATCAGAAACTTCCTCATCCAAGTCCTCTATTGAAGTCATAGGATCCTCCATCGGCTCATCTTCAGAATTCACATCACCACCATTCTCATGCTTATTATCTGCTGTGGCAACATAGCTTCTTCCTGAAGGAAACATGCTGGGAAGAATCCCATATCTACGAAATTTGGTGACATCTTTGTGGGAAGATAACCAGATACCTTTATCACGTACCTGTAAAACAATAATAAAGAAAAAATTATATGCAAGTATGAATCTGAAAGCAAAATGCTACCTGGGACAGAAACGCTTAAAATTCATCCCCTGATGTCAAAATTTCTTGCAGTTACTGACATTAGCTTAGAGGAGTAATATACTGGATTGACTTCCTTTTTGGAAGCTATTAGCCGCTTCAAGAATAGTTTCAATTAAGAGATCAAATATACCCCTTTCCAACTATCTGATGGGACCAAATCAATCAAATAAATATGCTAATATTAGACCTGACTAAACCTTAGTACCAAACTAGTAGAAGTTAGCTACCATAGCAAACAGATGTGATAAATGTTTTAAATGTTGATGATCACCTCTAATTACAATATGTTAACTTGAGAAAATAGAACATATTTTATACACTAGAGTATGTCATTTCTTAAATGGATATATTTTATGCCAAAAATGCATGCAGTAAAAACTTTAGCAGCTTCCAAGATGCTATAAGTTCTGAAATCTTTTACCTGCAAAATAATAATAATGCTGTTAAATTAGAGACACCAAGAGTCTAAAAGCAAGTACTTATTTGTCAAGTTGCTTTAGTTCTCATCAGGAAACATTGTGCCCATGGTACTCAAGATCTTAGGTGTCTTCTAGGAGACAAAGCCTAATATGTTTTGGTGAAAAATCCAGATGGTTGTAAGAAATACATCTTGAAATAGAAGTATTACAACAGAACAACCAGTCCAAGAAACGTTTTTAAAAGGCAAGCATCTTTGTCACATGTAACACTGTCAGTTTGACCCTTAGTTTCATCTGTTAGGTCCAAATTTATTTCATCAAATGCTCTTTTCTCTCCCTTTATTCCAACAAAAACTATTCTCCATTGAAGGGAATATAATATCCAAAGAAAACATAATTAATGTAATCATAAATTTCTTATTTAATGATTTGCATATTGCAGTTCCATCCTTAACTATTATAAAAAAAAAAAGCCATAAACCTCCATAATGAGGAAAATCTAGAGGACAGGCCCAGAAGTGGAAAACCCTTGCAATTTAGTGGTGGTAATACCATCATCAATAAACTGAGTGCTAAACTAATGTTAAACAAAGAAGAAATAAATCAAAATCCTTTAAACTGCATGCCAGAGGCATCATAGCAAGCTTCCTCTATGTTGTTTTGGTTTAGTCATCCTCTACAAGAAAGCACAGTATTCCATTGACAATATCCAGATGAACATATTCTTAGTTTTGGCATGTTTTTGAAATGAAAATAATCCTATTGTACCATATCATCACAATAAAAATAACAGTATCATTAGAAAACTTTGTTAAACCATAAACATTAATACAATTAGGATGTCAAATCTTCACCCTTTCACTAGAAAAAGCTCAGGATGATTAACAAACCTTCCATTTCCTTAGACCTGGCCGGCGAACAAGTTGAGGAAGCTCACCAGAGACGTCAACCAGTTCAACAGACCCTCCACACCTCCTTAAAATCTAAGAAAATTGGGCATGAGTACCAAGAAAAAGAAGATTTGAGAGTTAAAAAATTAACAAACAGAAAACCTCACAGGTATAGATATAATAATAATTTTCAAAGACATAATTACCTCAGCGACAACAGCCTCATCTTCTACAGGATTCATTGAGCAGGTTGAGTAAACCATTCTTCCACCAACTTTAAGCAATGATAAGCCTATAGGAATCAATATTTCCATTCTAAGTCCGGTATAGGCTTTGATTTGAAATAAATCCAGTCATATAAACTCAAGAATCCACCAATGACAAACCAAGATGGGAACAATCAGGGGAACATAACAGCAAGGCTTAAATCTAGAAACAAGCAGTCAAAATCATTTACAATTTACACCAGTCTAGCAAGGGTAGAAGTTCTAATAGTCTTAAGTATAAGTTGCATTAGAAGCATGACACACCCATTAAATAAAAGCAAAATACTGAACGATAAATGTAAGACATTCACATCTGTAACTAGCAGCACACAGCATTCGTCAGAATTATTTGATTTACAAATCAGCTTTTGTTTCGAATCTCACATCAAAAATATCATATGCACAAATTTCACATCCTTATATTTTACATTGAATTGTCTCACTTTAAGTTACCAGATAAGCACCTCGAATAGCATTGATTCCAAAATGAATAAATAAATAAAAGTTTGTTGATTTCAGAAGCATAGAGGCTAGAAGGCTCAAAAAAAGCTCTTTGGGCCACAACGACAAGTTACTTGGTCTGATTCTCTGGAGCAAAGATGACATAGCCATGAGCGAAAGAACAAGTAGCTGTGTTCTGTTAATTCAGTTTTATAGAAATTTAGGGTTTGTACAGGTAAAGCCCACATACAACCTGCTTTTTCCTATATTCTCTTTTTCTCTTATTGCGAACTTACTCCACTTCTATTTTCTCGAAAACATGGCTGCTGCTACGCTACCCTAGAGCAGCAGCAAAATAAGTTTTAAAATTTTGAAATATGCAACTGAGACATACTGCTAAGTACTAACAAATTACCAACCAAGAAAAGACAAAGGATATATCTTTAGAATTGTAGGGAAATTAAGAAATCATAATTGAGGACTTTCTTATCAAGCTACCTCGCATTGCTATCTGCACTTGTAGGCTATGGAGTCCATTGCCCATCCCTGAATTCCTGCATAGAAGGAAACACAAAACTCTTCTATTCTGAAGGAAATGTAAACTAGATGTGGACATTCAAAAGAAAGTTATTCTAACCATTTCCTCCACAGATCAGGAGCCTTGCGAAGGGTGCCATCTCCGCTGCAGGGAACATCACACAGGACACGATCAAAAAGAAGTTGATTGATGGGGGGCTCAAATTCAATTTCAGAAGCTTTAGTGGAATTCTTGTTTGCACGACAGCCAGGGAATTGTTGGGCTTCATTATTTGTGACTATTAAGTTAGCGGTGCACATTCTTTTTGTTTGGTGTATGAGAAGATTACATCTTTGGACATCAAGGTCATTTGCTATAATCTACACAAGCAAACAAAAGAATATAATGAATTAATTTCACAAAAAAGCAGAGTGAGGAATGCAACTGCAGAGAAGTTAGGGGTGGCCAAGATTCAGTTCGGAATCAGAAGCAGTTTGTGGAACCACCGGATTCCAGAACCAGTTCAAACCAGGTTTCCTGCTCCAATTCCCCAACTTGAGGAATAGAATCGCACTTCCAGATTGTTTTGGAACCTTGGCCACCCTTAAGAGAAGTTATTCAGACAATTGGAAGTTTCCAAATACCAATACTTTACGAAGCATAACAGAACCATGGATAAACATATATTTGAATACATCACTTGGAGATTCTAAAGTAACTTGATGTTCACAAGAAGCATTCCACATTTGTCCTCTGATGTATTGCAAATTAATCACTGTGAATGCTCACAATGGATGAATCATGGAAAACTCATCTTGTGGTGAAAAAAAAAGTGCAAACAAGTTACTTAGAGGGAACCATATGATTTAAAGATAGGAACAGGAAATTTAAAAAAAAAAAAAAAAAAAAAAAAAAAAAAAAAAAAATTATCTTCGAAGAACGCTCAGTTACTGTGGAAGACGATCTCACCCGCGGATGTTCCTTACCAGGGTCAAAACCAGCTCTCCGTTTCGTCGCGGGTTCCAATTCTCCCCAACTAGCTTTGGGAATCAGAATCGCTTTTTACCTCTTCCAGATTGTTTTGGAACCTTCGCGCCCCTATAAGGAAGTTTATTCAGACAAATTGGAAGATATCCAAAAGTACCTATACTTTCTATACGAAGCATTAACAGTAACCATGCGATTTCAAACAGTATAATATATGAGCATATATCTATTCTCTCTTGGAATAGATTCTACATTTAGCTATTACTTGATTGTTTCTTACAAGGTAATTCAATACTCTCCACATTTGATCCTCTGAATTTGTATTAGCCAATTAAATCACTGTTGAATGTCTCAGCAATCTTCGTATTCTCATTATTTCGTACATGAACTTTCATTAGCGAAATACTTCATCTATGTGAGTGAAAAAATAAAGTGCAAAAACAATATACTGTAGAGGGCGAAACATCTCTCGATCATATAAAGATTTATAGGGAACAGGATATTTAAAAAAATAAAGAAAAAAAATTATAAAAAAAAAAAATACAAACAAACCATCCCATCAGGCCATTATCCTATGTCGTTTATTGATTTGGTTTGTAATATATCTGTCCAAAGCAGCTGGCAAATGCTCTTCATTGAACCGTGCGTGCAGCATCACCACTGGTTAGAAAGCACTCAACTGCAGCATTTCAGTTTGAGGGAATTATGTAGTCGCGACGTGTAGTGAGGGAAAATAACAAACTAAAGAAATTTCAACTGCACCATTAAGCTGGTTACCTATCAAGCGATCAAAGATGGTTGACGCACATTCAAAAAAAAAAAAAAAAAAAAAAAAAAAAAAAAAAAACAAACCATCCCATCAGGCAGTGATCCTTGTTTTATTGATTGGTATATAATCTCCAGCAGCTGGAATGTTTTTGAACCTGGTGCAGCACACACTGGAAAAAGCACCATGCACATGTTAGGAATGTGTCCGAGGAGGAAAAAAGAAAAAGAATCATGCACCATAAGTTGCTTACTATCAAGCACAAAATGGTCTGGACGCACATCCAGGAAGAGAGGAGGCACCTACATGGCACAAACATTTAGCAAAAATGAATACAAATCGGGTAAAGGTATAAAACTTAAAAAAGAATCAAGATGCTCATGCTCTGAAGAAAGAGCAGCATGATATCAATAATAAACCCCAAAATACGAATTGCCCACCATGCTGACAGCCTCTTGTCTAGTGATGTTTCCAATTTCATTCTCTAGCTTTAGGAACTCATGAAACCTATACATTCGATGAGAAGTATTAATTGGGTGATAACTGGAGAAAACAATTACATTATAACAACACAACTAAGCCTTAGTTCCCAACTCGTTTGGGTCGGCTATATGAAAGTTGTTGATTCAATTGGTGGCAGCCATGACATATTATATACATACTTTAGTATTAGTACAAATCTGGAAACCAACAAAATATTTATGAATGAGGGTAGCTACTAGCTATGAATTCATGGTCCCTGTAAGTCATTATGGTATAAAGATGTAAAATTCAAAACAATTTTCATGTAAAACAGCTCTTAGAAAACATTGGAAACACAGCTCCAGAAAGGGACTAAAGAGAAAGTCTCATAGTAATGACAAATATGGAGAAGAAAAGCAAGGAACTGAATATATGATACATTTCATGTCATATTATCAACAAAAACCATGTACTCAACGTAATGAAAAAGTCTAAAAACTTGTAAATATGCTACTTCTGATTGGGCATGTTACTCTTCACGCTATGACAATTCAGCCAAGTCAAAATATACAAAATTCTAATAAGCTGCCCTCAGAATTGGCAGGTTACTCCTTACAGTGAAATTTGTGATTCTAAATGACAGTAACAGAGCATGTATCATGTATTATCCATTGTCCAAGACATCAAACCCACCTGAGCCAATTATATCTAATCTTGCCCCAAAGCCTGTCCTTGGAATTATGCATCTGAACCATGTTAGAGATAAAATAATTTAACACACCACAAGCTAATAATACCCCCATTATGTAAGACATGAAAAAGTTTCCAGTTATGCACAACCCTCAAATTTCAAAAATTGATTCAAAACTTAAGCATATATAATACTTCATTAATCAGTATTATCTGGCACTGGATATGATCTCATAAGGATTAATACCATCTAACAGGTTCTAATCTTTCTTCTGCAACAAATGCGTTGGAAATTTAGAAAACCTAAGGCATGGCTCTATATATTTATTTGAAAAAACTAGAAACCAGAAAATTTGCATAGTGCTGTTGGCAATAAGTAGTACATTGTTTTGCATCTAAGGCGTGTGAGCACTTTGCATGCACTGAGAAAAATGAGCAGAAACAGATTCCACATCATCTAACTCTTCTCTGATCCCTTCACTTCACCTCAAAAGGAATTTTATGTTGTTATTGAGAATAAATAATCAAATGTTCCCATAATTGAAGAAAATCTATCTGACTTCTCCATATGGTGTGCATTAATATCCATATATTGCCATATAAATCAAAAGATGGGAAAGAGCACACAGGAAAGCAAGTCTCAGGTTCACAAGATATGTACTTTAGTTAAACATTAAAAAAAAAAAAAAAAAAAAAAAAAAAATCTCCATATGGTGTGCAATTAATTATCCATATATTTGCCATATAATCAATAAGATGGGGAAAGACGACCACACAGGAAAGCAAAGTCTCCAGGTCTCACACGATATTGTACTTTACGTTAAACACTCTACAATACAAAAAAAAAAAAAAAAAAAAAAAAACATGTTATTGCCAGACAAAATCTGCAAACACAAACATAATTTCACAATATATGTTTACCATGATGTACGCTCTTCACAGGTTTCGGTTCCTAAAAAAAAAAAAAAAAAAAAAAAAAAAAATGTTTTCCAGACAAATGCAACAAAACAATAATTCACAATTATGTTTACATGATGTACCTCTCAAGGGTTTGGTTCTTCCTTAGCTGCATACGGGAAAAATTTGTATGCCATGCAAGATTATCAGGATACCAGGGCAATGGTCTGATAGCATCAACTTCTCCACCATTAGTGACCTGAAAGTGACAAAGAAGAGTGAGAGACAGCCAAGAACCAACAATTGGCAACAAAACTATCTACAGCAAAATAAATCATATCAATTTACCTCAGCTTGAAGAGAGTTCATAAAGTCATTCTCTAACTGCAGTCTAATATCTGTACAAAACTGGCTACTGCAAAATAGAGAGAAGGGAAATTTAAGAGTTGCGACAAAAAAGCTTATCATTAACTAAAACACTTTAAATAAATCAAGGAATTGCTAATTTTCCTTGTGCTGTTCAATTCAGAGGATCCATTATTTTATTTAAGCTTCATCATTTTTTGGAAGTTGCAGATCATCGTGGCTGTGAATTAGACTTTAAACATAAATCCCAAAATAAATCATTCATATGGTAGTTTCTTACTCACATTAGAAGCTTCTAGCTTCTGAATTCAATTGAACATATGATAAAGGACCCTAGTGTACTTGTGTTGGAAGGGGGGACAGGAAGGGCAGCCTCATCCATTCATCAGATAACATTCAAAATCATATAAACAATTATATCCCACTCATCTCTTTCTTTAAATCATGTTAAAGCAATTCTGCTCTTTCTACGCTGGATTCTACAAATTCAAGCCTTTCTCACCATACAAGTACGACAATCTCTACATTGAATTTTTGTACTCCATGATATATTTTCACTGATTTTCAAATAGGAAATCTATTTCTTGCAACAATAAGTTCACAACCCCAGAGTTTGACCTGCTTCTGACCCAAGATTCCAGTTTGAGGCTGAAGAGCCAAGGACTAATCTCCTGAACTAATCATGTTATACACACTCAACATTATATCTGAAAACTTTGCTGCTTATTGTTGCTAGAGTATGTTAGTTGACAATTTCAAGACCAACTTCTAAATCTAACCAAATCCAACAGATTAAATCTGTATGCCGCTACCAAATCAATATTTAGTTTGAATTTGAAATATCTTGAGTAACTTTTGCATTGGTCATATAGTACAAGTATAATCTATTTTTCTTGTCTAACAGGGAATATGTTTTGAGGTTATGTCTTCATAGCATGACATCTAGCAAGGATGGAACAGAAAGTAATAGCTAGGCCATGGCCCATAGCAAATCAAGCACGGAACTCAATTTAAAGTGCATCTGTTGCCAAAAGTTTCTACAAAATAACATATGTTAACATATAATTCAGAAAGCCAGCTCAAGGGACTGTAATTTAGTAAAGAATTCCTGCATAATTCCTCTAACTAACACTTACATAGGGAGTTCACTATTACAAGTTTATAACCATTTCGTTTTCTGTTTCATTTCAATCAATTTTGGAATTCTAATCACGATAGAGCAGAGGAAAGCACGGCATACCTCGAATTGATTCTGAAAGCAGCAGGCAACGGCGTTCGAAGAACTTCTACGAAGGTTTCCCATTCCTCCGGCGCCAATATCCCTTGTTCCTATAACAAAAAATAGCAAAAAATTTGCACTCATCATTTCTTAAACAAAGATACAACAAACACTTCCTATGATAGAAATAAGAGAAACATGTATACAAAGATAAATAAGTACTTTGTAGTAATCATCGAAAGCGGCATTTTGATTAGCGAAGGGCTGCCAAGTAGGATTATCGGCTGTGGTGGTGTTGGTGGTGGTCTTGTTGGGATCGGAAGGTGAGTCAGATTTGGGGCGTTTCCAGACGTTCTCTCGCCCATCTCTGAAGTGTTTTCTTTGAGTTCGTGACCTGTTTCCTCTTCCTCTGCCGCCGCCCATTATGGTTGCTGTGCAGTAAACTCGCCGCTGCTCTGTGCTTTGCTCGGCCTTATTGCTTGGTAAGGCCAACTGAAAGCTGCGATGTAGTCGGGTTCGTGCAACGTGCTCTTTTTGTGTCACCTGCTAGGTTTTTGCGGCATTTTCTTTTCCTTTTTTTTCTTTTGATTCTTTTTTTTTTTTTTTTTTGAAAATTTTGATTTTTTTAATTTATAATTTTATATAGTATACATCATAAAAGGACTAATATCAAATTCAACGTGGAATCCTAAATTTTGAACTTAATTACTAATCATAATATTAAAATAAAAAAGGATAAATATTTTTAGCTCTAACTTCTATACTATGTAGATTTATTATTATCATTATGTAGGAAGCTAAAATATCAATTGTAATAGCTAAAATATTAACAATAAACAATAAATATTAGTCATTTATATAACTAATAAAATTAAAAATTGTTTAATAATAATTTTTTGTTTTATTTATTAGCCAATCGAAATAGTAGACAATTTGTTGTTATGAAATCTAACTATATTATTTTTTGTTCATCTCAATATTCTTCCACTTGTACTTTTATATATATATATTATTTAAATACATTTTTCAAGAAGCAAAAAAAAAGAAAAAGAAAAAGAAAAAACAAATATAAACTTATCAAATTCTAAACTTAAACCACTCTAACTTAATAATAATAATATTAATAATAATAATAATAACAATACCCAATATTATGACTTTTTTGGAGGATCTACGATGATCCCAAATTCGAACAAAAATAATAGTAAAACATTATAAGTATGTTGCACGAATCAGATTTCAACAATTCTAATCTATTCACAATATAAAGGAAATAAAAAAAAATTATAACAAATAATCAATATCTTAAACTTTATAAATTATGTTGCTTAAAATTAATTGGATATTTCTCTTATAAATTAAAATGCAAAATGAAAGGTGCAATTGTTGATCTTCTAAACAAAAATAAAAAGTGAAATTGTTGATAGCATAAACTAGTTGTTTTAGTAGTTGTTAGTTATTACATTAACTGTTAGCCGTGCTATTAGTAGTTAGTTATTAGCTATTAGATTTTGGGTCTATTCGACAAAATTAGTTAGTTTTTTTAGTGATTGTTAATTATTTTAATAGAGTTTAGTTGATTGAGTTAATATTTTATAAAACACTGCTTAACATTTAAAAGTTAGTTTAAATGCTATATTAACAAACACTATAAAAAATAACATTTAGCATTTTGATAAAATATTTAAAAAGTTGTTACCGACCACAACCTTTAGCTGGTAGCTATTTGTATAGTGGTTTAAATTGGAAGTGTTTAGTAAAAAATAATTATTTAACTTAAAAGTGACAAAAATGGACATTAGTTTTTTGAGAGAAAAAACAATGGGGATGTTTAGAAAAATAATTTAATTAATCCATATGAAACGCTAAACATTACCATTTCATAAAAAGCTCTCTCACTCTTTAAAAGCTGTTATAAAAGCTATATTAACAAATAATACAATTAATAGAAATAGAATTTGACTTGGTTAAAATGCTAAAAGTTAGTTTAAAAAGGCGGGTGGATCGCCATAGAATTTTGTATTTAGTATTCACCTTTTTTTAAAAAAAAAAAGGCCATTTAGCGACGGTGTTAAAAATTTTGTCGCTAAATATAAAATAGCGACTGACTAGCGACAAACTAAATCTGTCGCACTAAGCCTTATCTCTAAAAATTCGACGATCTATGATTAATTTTATCACTAATTAGTGACACTTGAATCCATCGCTAAAGAATATAAATTGGTTGTTACCCTAATTTTAAAAGACCTGAAAATCAGTCATTAGTAAGTTGTTGATTCCGCTATCGTAAATCGGTTGCTAAACTGTTGCAGAATCGATCACAAATTCGTCATTCAATCTGTCTCTAATTTTGTTTTCAAATATTATAGTCTATCACTAAGGCTTATAATAAAAGAAATAAAAACAAAAATTTTGAAAAAACAAAAGCTTTTCACCTGTTAAAAGGTATATGTATATTACTAATTAAAATCATTCACACAAATTATTGCTACCATTGAATAAAATACTAAAATACCATTAAGATACACAGAATGCGAGCATACAAAATATTTTACAAGTTAGAAAAAAATGTACAAAATAAACATAAAATGTATGAGAGAAGGCTAATGTCACGATTAGTGGCACTTAGCATATCAAACAACTTTTGCACCGCTGTGTTTGATGACTCCTCCATATTCTCCTGATGAAAATTAGGATTAGCGATATCTATGACCATATATTGACGCAATATTAGATCTAACTACAAATCTATGCGCTGGACTGTCAATCCAAATTATTATCAATCCAGGTTTCACCATGATATACCATCGATAATAATTTTCCATATATCTATTTTTGTATAAATGAAGCTTAATTATTTCAACATCATAAAAAGCTATATTGTAATTTTTAAGTTTGCATGGATACCTTATGTCCCTTCTATCCATACAACGTGGATTACTAATTGTAAACTAAATAAAGGATTCTAGACCCTCCACGAATTCTTTTCTTAATAATCCATTTAACTCGTACCTTTAGTACATCCACATCCGATCAGTAGACATTTGTTATTGTTCAATTATTAGTAGCTAGATTTTTATTTTAAAATAATGGTGTATTTTGAATTTAACTATTACTCCTAAAATTTAAATGAGAACCTAACACATTTAGAATTCTCTTATAAGTATATGGCACAAACCAACACCATTACAATAAGCATCTAATGAAATTTCAACACTATCTCCCCCAGTTCTCCAGTGTATAATACAATATATTTATATCACACTGTGCACGCAGAGAACATAATAAGGTGATACAATTGAAATAAGCCAAAAAATGCTTAAGTAATTATTATATACGTTCGTGCATTTTATACTAAAAGACATTCCTAAACTATCTAACTTGGACAATTCAATATTTTCTTTTCCATCCGGATTGAGAAAAACATCAAATGTGCAATTAACGTTGACTTTGCATGTTGATCTTAATTAGATTGATTATTATCGGTATAATTTAAGATTCAGTTTATTAAATTTAATGTAAATTTCAAATTTAAAAATTATTGTTATTGGGTTGAATTAGTTTGGATTAAAATAATTAAGGATTAAGAGTAAAATAAGAGTTTTAATAAACTTAAGCAAGTTATAATTACTGCCATATAAATAAATTGTGAATTTTGATATATATGGATTTATGGAATGAGTTTTGGATAAATTAAGTGAAACATATAAAGTAGGTACTTGACCTTGTATTTAAGAAAAAAGAGAATTAGAGACATATTCAAATTATGTTGAACTTTAATTTTAAATATATTCATTTCTTAAAGAGGAATCCATTCCTTGATTTAATTTGAGCTAGTTAAGGAAATGAATGAAAGATTTTATTTGTTTACTGACTAGTTAAGGAAATGAATTAGATGGAGATTAGTCAGAAATATAGGAGGATTTATTGAGATTAGATTAAAGGTTATTTATCTATAAGCTATGAGTTAAACGTGAAATTATTACTTGTAATGATCGAATTCATTGATTGTCTAATAGATGGGCTATGTAAGCAATAATTGATAAGTATAGTAAGTTAATAGTATTTGGACAAGTGAAAAGTCCTATTTGAGGGGAAATACTATCAGAAATGTCAATAAGATTTAAATTAATTATGTAATTTTTTTAAAAGAAAATCATATGTTTAATGCGGTCTTTCCTTTCTATTTCTGTTTTATCTAGATCGTCGAGTTTGTTTACCACTCATGTTAGTCAAAATCCAAATGAAGGCTTGCTCCTTTTATCACTCTGAGTAATAATAAATGGTGTATACTATCATTTGCATATATGCATCGACCCTTTCGCATCTTATAAATAAATAAATATATACACAAAACCGATACCCAACCTTCACTATTATAAAAATAACATTATTTACATTATGATTTATCATATAAACTATAATATTATAAGCATACAAGAGTTATCTATTTATATGCATTCCATAATTATACTCGTATGTGCATAATGATCTTCTACGTGATTTTCTATATTATATGAGTTGATTGACTTACTTGAGATGTGACTATACTGTGCTTTACTTGCAGGTGAAATTGGGATGAAGTGAGTCACCATGGGATTGTGATGACAGTTCGGGACCGTTGGCCATGTATGGGAGATTGGCGCCCTATGTGTGCATCTAATGAATATGATATGAATGATTTGGTAAAATAACAAGGTGGTCTCCTGTTGGAAATGGAAAAGAAAGAGATAATGGAAAAACAATGTAAAGACTGGTCAAGTGAGAAATAGACCAGTTGGCCAGGTGAGAAATAGACCAGTTGGCCAGGTATGGGGATCGGCTCCCTAGTACACACATATGAGAGGACAGGCCATATGTGATGACGACTTGTTGGGGCTTTTGTGACGCCACTGACCAATTGTTGGGGGTTTTGTGACGCCACCGATCAATCTCCATTTAATGTGATTACTTGAAGGTGATATTATTTATGGATGCTGATGTTGTGACATGCAGTTGACTGAACGAGTGTTCATCATAATAAATATGGAAAGCATCCTGTGTGATCGTTTGAGTTATGCATTGTTTATTATTATTTACTGAGTTTGTGAAACTCACTCTCCCTTCCATAAATCTTTTCCCAGGAAGTAGACACTGTGCTAGTTCAGATAAGCTCTGTTTCTTTCTCTGCAAAGTTATAACAGTAATTTCCAGTTCGTGATGAATGTACAACATTATGTATAAAAATGTATCCATCTTTATACTGAGATCTGCAGTTAGGGAGTCATGTATTATAAATTATCATATAAAGGTTATTGGTGTATTATTTAATAATACCTGTGATTTTCTAATTGACTTTCTAAAAGTACGATTGACTCAATTTGCCTATATTATGAACGACGTGAATGGTATGTGAAATACAGGTTCGGACTATGAATTATTTAAAGAAAATGAAAGCTGGGCCAAAGGTATGATTTGATAGTATGATATAATATCGTCGTATTATGGGCTTATTATTCCTGCAATCAACTTTAAAAAAGTGGATTAATATGAGTTAGGCTTACTACGAGCCTCGGAAACCTTAAACTTACCTGGCCCGTGTGCCGGGCCAGCCCACGGTTTTGGATCGTGACAAGTTATTAAGTACAAATTGATTTTTCTATATTTGATTGCAATATTTATCTATTACCTTATAAAAATTTAATACTACCTTTAATTAATATGTTGATTTCTATATTTGGTTGCAACATTTCTCAATTACTTATATGAGAAAATTTTAATACCCTTTTAATGAGGTTACAAATCAAAAGAGTACGAGGGTAAAGTCAAATATGAACATAAAGAATCTACAAGATATTGATATATAAACGGATAAAAGATAAAATGGAATAAAATGTATGAAATAGGAAAATACTTACTAATGCTTAGTTGGTTTTACTTAAATATCATCATTAAATTTATTTAGTGTATATAAGTGTTTTTTATTGATATAACTCGGATAAGAGGTCATGTATAAAATCTTAATTAGTTATATTTTTACTATATTAAAGGAGATACATGTTTGACGGCATTAAAAAAAATTAAATGTTTTCAACAAATACCTTTTGTTTATTTTTTTTTTTCTTAACGTCAAAAAACAAGAAATAAAGAAACCGTTACCTTAATTTCTTTTTAAAGCAAATAAGATCATATATAACTCCTATAAAAGGACAACAATATCATAAGCCATGAACTACATTCAAGGCAAAACAAATTAGAATGAGGTTTCTCATTATATTTTGTTTCCTCTCCCTCTTCCTTTCAACCTTCCCTTCCTTCATATCTCCTCATTTATTATTTCAGGTATACATGCAAGCGTATCTCTTACACATATAGACACATAATGTATATGCAGGTTTGTGCACAAAATATGAATTTCAATTGTTCTTAAGATATTGATGGTGTGTATGATATTAATAGGGCTTCAATTGGGAGTCCAGTAACCAAGCAGGAGGATGGTACAACTTACTCGAGAACTTAATTTCTGATCTTGCTAATGCTGGAATTACTCATGTTTGGCTTCCTCCTCCTTCCCAGTCAGTTTCATCCCAAGGTGTATACATTTTAACTAAGTTTTTTTTGAAAAAAAATTTTCCTTTCTACGTAAAATTAACTAGCAAACAATCATGATTAAGAGTTGTTTACTTCCTCATGTAAATGTTTTGTCATCAGGATATTTGCCAGGCAAATTGTACGATCTCGATGCATCGAAATACGGATCCCAGGATGAATTGAAATCACTAATAGAAGCACTCCATCAGAAAGGAATAAAATCCATAGCTGATATTGTAATAAACCATAGAACTGCAGAGAAACAAGATAGTAGAGGAATATATTGCATTTTTGAAGGTGGAACTTCTGATTCTAGACTTGACTGGGTCCATCCTCTATTTGCAGAGATGATACAGAATATTCTGATGGACAAGGAAATCCTGACACTGGAGAAGGCTATGGACCTGCTCCTGATATTGACCATGTGAACACAACAGTTCAGACAGAGTTATCAAATTGGTTAAATTGGTTAAAATCTGACATTGGTTTTGACGGATGGCGATTCGATTTTGTTAAAGGATATGCTCCTAGATTTACAAAGCTTTATATGGAAAACACTTCTCCAGATTTTGCAGTTGGTGAAAAATGGGATTCTCTTGCTTATGGTCAGGATGGAAAACCTAACCCTAATCAAGACTCACACAGAGAAGCACTAAAAGATTGGGTTGAAAATGCTGGCGGAGTAGTTACAGCATTTGATTTTACAACAAAAGGGATTCTCCAAGTGGCTGTGGAAGGAGAACTGTGGAGATTGAAAGACTCAAATGGAAAACCACCAGGATTTATTGGAATTTTACCACAAAATGCAGTAACTTTTATCGATAATCATGATACTGGCTCTACACAAAAATCTTGGCCTTTCCCTTCAGATAAAGTCCTTCTTGGCTATGCTTACATTCTTACCCATCCTGGAATTCCCTCAGTAGTAAAATTTTTCTTCTCCTTCCTTTTCTAACTTGTTCATTTTTTTTAACGAGACTATTCTTGTTTTCAGGGTTAGTGGCTGCCCGTCCTTGGCTTGATTAAACTCAAATCAAAATTTGATTCCTTTGCCTTAATATTTTAATGCTGCATCAAGAAATTGCTTCAGATTTGTTGTTGTTGAGTAGATAATTTATTTATTTATTTGTTATTGCAGTTCTATGATCATTTCTTTGAGTGGGGACTGAAAGAAGAGATTATTAAATTGTCAGCAATCAGGAAGAACAATGGGATCAGTCAAACAAGCTCTGTGAATATTTTGGCCGCTGATTCTGATCTTTATGTAGCAAAAATTAATGATATTGTTATTATCAAGATTGGGACAAAGAATGATCTTGGAAACTTGATTCCCCCAGATTTTCAGGTTGCTGCCTCCGGAAATGACTATGCTGTTTGGACCAAAAAGTTAAAAAAAGAAAAAAAATAATAATACAGCCTATATTTGAAAGGGCTGTGAGAATAAACTTGTGATATTCGCAATTTAATATTTTGTAATGACAACTTTAAATTTAAATATGAGGATTCTTAATTAAATTTAAATATTAACCATTAATTATATTTGTCTTTTTATTAAATTTTATTTTAATAGTGAAATTTTTGTTATTTTTAATATTAGATACAAATATTAGTGATTATAGATAGATAATTACAGAGCAATAACCTATTAAATATAGCTTTTTTAAGACCTATTAAATTCTATTTGTTTGATTGTGGTTATGTGTATAGGTGGGCTTGTTTCATAATTTGTGGACCTAAGTTTCCAGTCTATAGCCAGTCACCATACAAAATTTGGCCTTCTTGTGCATTGAAATAGTTACACTATTTCAAATAAAACAAAAAAAAAAAAGATTTTTCTTTTTAAAATTTTTTATCAAGAATGCATCATGATTAGTTGATTACTCCCCAAATATATAATTTGAGTGGTCATTTTCACTCTAAATCTTTTAATAAACTCCATTATATTGCACAATTTTAAATTACAAAATATATTACTTTCTCTACTTTATAATCTTGATTAGTATGTTTTAATTTCTCAATTTGTTGAAATTTATAAATCCTTACACTCATCAATTGTTTTTTTAAACTAAACACATCAAATTAAACTATTGCGTCCTCAAATAAATATTATTTCAATTTATCATGCAAAAAAAAAAAATATTTAAGTACCATTAACCCATTAATGGATATTTCCTAATTAAAGAGATTACTTGTGTTAACCCATTGATTAATTAATTAATATATCATCAAATTATGGTTTGTTTCCGGAAGTACTCTAAAAAAAGAACATTTTCTTTCCTTAGCCATTTCAGGTTAAAAAGATGCCAAAGCGCCTCTTTCTATAAAAACGATGCATTCCAAAATTAATTAATTAATTAAATTGTTGCATTAAACCAGTAATTAATTAATTAATAAATATATCATCAAATTATGGTTTATTTCCGGAATTACCCTAAAAAAGAAACCTTTTCTTTTCATAGTCATTTCAAGTTAAGAAGACGTCAAGGCGTCTGTTTCTATAAAACGGTGCATTCCGAAATTAATTAATTCATTAATATACCATGAAATTAAGGAGCTGGCATATACTCTGAAACGAAGTAAGACGTTCGTCAGCATCTATAACTATAAGAATGGAGGTGGGGACCAGTACCTTGTTCCCCTAGCTTGGACATTCGGAAAGCGGAAGATATTTATTCAATATTGCATGTGGACCACTTGATGATATTAATAAACATTTCCTTTGAAATATATTTCCCCATAGATAAATGACATATATATGTTTTTCTCTCTCCTTTCTCTTCTATTCATCTAATCTTAACTTTTATTTGTAACTGCATTTGTTAATTAGCGTTAACCCCTTATTTTTCTTTTTTCTTTTTAATCCTAATTTTTTATTCACTTTTTATAAATTCTCTTTTCTCTTTTATTTATCTAATCCTAGCTTTTATTTATAGCTTTCTTTATTAATTAGCGATAGCCCATTATTTTTCTTTTTTCTTCTCGCTCCTAATTTTTTATTCGTTTTTAATAAATTCAGATCTATTTTCTTTTAATAGATCTATTTTTTCTTTGTTATTTTTGTTATCGTTGCTTTGTCTCCATATTTGAAATTCTTTTGTCCCTTCTTCTATGAGGATTTAGTCCATTCTTTGTAAATGTTTGTTCTTAAAATATATATGATATTTGATTTATTTGATTGGATAATTTAGATCTTGTTTTTATTAATATGTATCTTCGATCAATGAAATCTGATAGTGGAGCATGTTCCTCCATTAATGCTATTAACGCATAGTGACTTGAATTAATCCGTGTATGTCATACGCAATAAGTTTTTGAAAAAACAATTCAAGCATAGAAGATCCGAAAAAGTTATTTTATCGTCCAAATACCAGTTGCTACGATGAAAATTTATATTGGTCAAGGTTTTCCTTAAGCAGAAAATATCCAATATTATTTCTTTTAAATTTAGTTTTATTATTCAAAAAAAGTTATTTTATCGTTCCAAATTACAGTTGCACGATGAAAATTTATTATTGGTCAAGGTTTTTCCTTAAGCAGGAAAATATCCAATATTACTTTCTTTTAAATTTAGTTTTTATTATTCAAAAGATATTAAATAAAATTCTTTTATTGTTGAAAGATTAGCAACAACTTTCTATAATATATGAAGATTAGCAAACTTTCTATTAATTATGATAGTATGTTTTATGTCTGATTTAATTGAGTATTTATAATACTTGATTTTATTATTAATGAATTATATTTCTAAAAAAAAAAATAACATATCTATAATTCATGTGGTGAAAGATTTATTGATGTGATTATATTTTAATTCTAATTAAAAAATCATGATTTTGAGTGGAAAAGAATTACATGAACAAGTAGTTTTTGTTTCTGTTTTTTTCTGCAACGTATAGATATAAGACATATGTGATAGCATTCCGCTATTTATTTTTAAGCAACAAAATTTTGGATTACCTTTAACTTTTATTTTGAATAATTAAATATATACTTAGATTCTATTAAACATTTCAATTTATAAAATTAAATTGATTAAATATTAATTAAATAATTGAAAAATATATATTATTCTATAAGTTATACCGGCTACATATCAAATCAATATTTTAATTTAAAAATTAAAAACTCTAAAAATTGTCACTACTAACATGAAGAGATATGCAATAATACCTAAATTTATAATTCTAGGAACATAATAAATCTCAAAAATTGGGATATCACAAATTTTTTAATAAAAAAAAGGAGGTATATTTATATAATTAACTGGATAATTTATCATCTGAGTGATTATACAAGGAGAATTTAAATTTTAACAAATTTTTAATAAAAATTAGAGAAATATAATAATACGTTGATCAATTGTAATTCGATTGGTTTTCTATTTTTTATAAAAATATGGGATAAATTCCAAATACATTTAACCAAAAAAATTTTCATAATTTGAAAATATATGATAAATGCTTTTTTGGTATGAAAATAATCTCTCTGTCCCAAAATATAAGTCGTTTAAGGTTTTTATACAGAGATTAAGAAAACAATTAATTCTCCTAAATTATAACAAAATCAAAGGTAATTTGATTAAATTATCCATATCTCAAACCAAGAGTTATTTGTGAAGGTATTGATTGTATTTAATGTAAATAATAGTAATATTAGAAAAATATCATTTATTACTCTTTGAAATATTCAAAACGACTTATATTTTGATAAAGGGATTATTAGAGTGCCACAAAATTAAAAGTGTAAACATTAGGAGCATTTTTATGTATTAGACTATTTCTTAATAGCCTAATACATAAATACCGTTGGCAGATTCTCCTTATGGCTATCTAAATTTTACGAGAGATTTAATCATGACTCTGCATTTTTACACTATAATAATAATTATATACTCATTAAAATAAAATAATTTTTGTTGAGTTTATAAAATTATAGAGTTACGATGGGTCCCTCTCAAATTCAAAGAGGACACAAAATAATGGCTTAGAGTACGTGATTAAATTTATGCATCTAAACTTGACATCATGCATGTCAGAAACATTGGCCCAATCCTACATCAGAGGAAAATGTCTGGACCTGCATTTACATATGCACCTAAGTGCTTACCAAGTACTTATAATAATGGAAAATGGCCAAAGCAGAGTACCAAACAATTTTGCACCTATAGAAACAGTAAGAGTAACATTCTACCTCTATATATTGTCCATTTATTTTTTAATTTTTTCATATCAATCTCGGCCGACATTGTCATTCCTCTCTCACATTATTGAAAACAATACAAAAAAAAAAAAAAAAAATTCAAAAAACGAATACAAAAAAAAAAAAAAAAAAAAAAAAGTATGCATTCCTCAAATATTATATGGTGTATTGCTCAACAGCTTTTATTTATTTGTTTATTTATAAGAAGCATATTTGCTTTCTATAATTGATGGCTCCGCTTGCCATAATAACCATCCAATTGTTTCTCCTTCTGATTTATGAGCCAGTGCTCATGTCAAATGAGAAATTGTAGCTGCACATTTTGATGGAGAGATGTGGTGGTTGGAGCAGAGGTAGTGGCCACAACAATAATGGTGGTCGCCAAGAAAGCATATTGAAAATTTTTCCACGAGAGATGACCATAGGATAGTGTATATATATATAATTTTATGGAATTTTATATTTTTAGAAGTTATATTTCACTTGACTAACCGTAAATCATCAAATAATTAATTAAAAAAAATACTAAACAATAAGAAAAAAAAAATAAATTATAAAAATTATTAAGTTAACCTATGGAAAATGAAGAGTTTATTTAATATATTTTGTGCAATAGAAAGAGCAAATAATAATTTATTATTTAATAACTAACACTTTTAATAATAGGTAATCTATCAATTTTGCTAATCTATATCCCACTACACCTCATAGCCAATTGTCCTTCCTTGCCTCCTATTCTCATAGCATGACCTCCAATTTATTGACACCTATAAAACACGTTTAAATCCCTTTTTCTATCATCCTATACCCACCAAATAAATAATTTCATTTTTTTTTAACTTTGTGAAAAACAAACTTGAAAGCAATTGCTTCATGATTTTTTGATATTTTTTTAGATTTTACAACTTTTGTTCCATTAATTTTTTATATTTTTTTTTCTTATTCCATTTTTATGATTTTTTTAGAAAACCATTATAGCATTAATTGTTTTATTTTAACGCTACTCTTATTTAGATGTCTTCATTCAATAAATATTTATTTCATTTAATTTTACAATTTGGAGCATTCAATGTAATAATTTTACAAGTTGAAGTGTTTAACAAATATAATTTATAAAAGACAAAAAAATTAAATTAATCTCTGAATAATAGTCAAATTAATACATAAAGATCTTTATTTTCATAAATTAATTATAAAGTCTCTAAATTATTATTTTATTAACACTTAACAATGGGATCAAAATGTTAATTAAAATTATAAGCTAAAGACCTCATAGATCGTTTGATGATAATTTTAGGGACCAATTTTTCAGCTAGCCAATTGATAGTTAAAAGAGATTATTTTGGACGAAAAAGTCAATATATTAATGAAATCATAATTAGGGATCTCATAATTAGTCGAAAATTTAAAATTCTCATAGATTAATTTAACTGCGGTTTAAGGGCCAATTTAATTTTTTTCTTTCATAAATTAAAATGTTTAACCGTCAAATAAAATTTGAGTCATATTTTTACAAAAAGTAAAGGAGTGAAGTTATGCGGCATAATGCATAAATATGCTACTTTAGGCGAAAATTTAAAATTCTCATAGATTAATTTAACTGCGGTTTAAGGGCCAATTTAATTTTTTTCTTTCATAAATTAAAATGTTTAACCGTCAAATAAAATTTGAGTCATATTTTTACAAAAAGTAAAGGAGTGAAGTTATGCGGCATAATGCATAAATATGCTACTTTAGGCGAAAATTTAAAATTCTCATAGATTAATTTAACTGCGGTTTAAGGGCCAATTTAATTTTTTTCTTTCATAAATTAAAATGTTTAACCGTCAAATAAAATTTGAGTCATATTTTTACAAAAAGTAAAGGAGTGAAGTTATGCGGCATAATGCATAAATATGCTACTTTAGGCGATTATCCTTGTAGACTCCTGAATTTTACAGGGAACACATTATAATCATACACTTTCATATTTCAATAATAATTATACTACTTGCCGAAATAAAATATGAAAATGCAAGGTCATGATTATACTTTTGAAAAATTATTTCAATTTTAAGAGAAAGACAATTATTATTGAAATGTAAAAATACAAAATTATGAATGAACTCTGTAAAATTCAGCTGACCATAAAGAAAATGTAAAATTTAGAGTCAAATTTATGCGTTGGAGTGAAGTTATGCCTTTGGCCCAATCACTCCATGACAAGCGATCCATATGTGATTTGGTTCCATACTTTTAATAATTGCATACATACGTCTAAGAAATATATGAGCCCAAAGAAAACACCAAAATTAGACGCCTCATAGACTAATGCTCGACTGGTGCCTAAAAAAAATGTCTTCTCCTCTCTTAGCAGTCTTTCTTCTACTGATAGCCACCGCCTCTGCAGCGCCACTCCGGCCAGGATTCTATGCCGAGACATGCCCAGAAGCTGAATCAATTGTGAGGAAAGTGATGAGAAAGGCCATGATTAGGGAACCAAGAAGCGTTGCCTCTGTCATGCGCTTTCAGTTCCATGATTGCTTTGTTAATGTAAAAAACTAGAACATATCAATTCAAGATTTTGAATTAACATTTTCTGATTTGATTTTGAAATTTTGAATTCTTATTTCATTCGTTTATTTATTTGTTTCTTTGTGAAGGGTTGTGATGCTTCTTTATTGCTGGATGATACGCCAACCATGTTAGGAGAAAAACTTGCTCTTTCCAATATAAATTCGTTAAGGTCTTTTGAAGTTATCGATGAAGTTAAAAACGAGTTAGAGAAAGTTTGTCCAGCAACCGTTTCTTGTGCAGATATTGTAATCATGGCCGCTAGAGATGCTGTTGCTCTGGTAATTCTATATTTTCTCTTCCTCTTTCTCTCTATTGGGTCTTTAGCAATTAGGGTATTCTTGTTGGAAAGTGCATATCTCATTGTACAAGTCCATATCTCAAATCTTGATAATCTCTTTTATATTTTTCCATTTGATATGTATTTTTAAAAAGAAAATACATCAGAAGTACTACTTCAATGGAATTTTTGCAAAAAAGTTTGTCTTTTTCCAATATAAAAATCAAATTTCAAATCTTGACACTTTCTCTGATAATTTTCCTGATTTATGAAAAGAAAATTTTCTTGCCGGACATTCTGTGATGAGGGTCCTTTTGTCCAACGTTTGTCAATTAATTAATTAAAGAACAACCCACTTGATAAAATATTAAATGCCAATGTAACTATAGTAAGTTACAAATAGGTTTTGATTATTAGTATTGACTAATTAATTGTGTGGATTTTATTGAAACAGAGTGGAGGGCCAGATTGGGAAGTGAAGTTGGGGAGAAAAGATAGCTTAACGGCAAGCCAAGAAGACTCAAATAATATAATGCCAAGTCCAAGAGCCAATGCCAGTATTCTAATAGACTTATTTTCAAGATTCAATCTTTCAGTCAAAGACCTTGTAGCCCTTTCTGGGTCCCATTCAATTGGTGAAGGAAGATGTTTCTCTGTAATGTTTAGGCTCTATAACCAATCAGGAACAGGCAAACCCGACCCGACAATAGAACCAAAGTACAAAGAAAAGCTAAACAAGATATGCCCAATAGGTGGAGATGAGAATGTGACAGTATCTCTTGATTCAACTCCAACCGTGTTTGATAATATATATTTCAAAGACTTAAGTGAAGGGAGAGGATTTTTAAATTCTGATGAAACACTTTTCACCTTTCATCATACAAAAGAATATGTTAAGCTCTTTAGTAGAGACCAATCTGCCTTCTTTAAGGCTTTTGTTGAAGGAATGATAAAGATGGGGGATTTGCAATCTGGCAGGCCTGGAGAGATCAGAACAAATTGCAGAGTTGTTAATAGTGTTAGAAGGCCTGTTAATGTTCTAATGGAGTCTTGATTTCAAGGCTTTTAGGAAGTAATTTGAGATTATTAAACGAATGATATAATAGTTGCAAATTAGTTAATATATTCTGGGGATAATGTTATAGTGGCTGCTGATATTGGAAATTTGTTACTATCAATCAATTTATCTTTTTTTTAATGTGGATGAATGGATGAAAAGATGCCTTTGGTTGGAATCTTTGAAAAATCAAAAGGGAATTATATCAAACAGTTGGACGACATGCAATTTTAGTTGCTTTGTTTTGGTTTTGCTTTTCGTTTATTTATCCTTCTTTTATGGCTTGATAATTGGGATGTTTATCTATACAACTTAGGATGGTGATGGTGATGTCGATGTCCGATTAAAGCTTAAAAAGAGAAGAAAATGCAATTCTTATTTGACCATCATTGCTTATTTCTCAAAGTTAATTATTGGTACGCCCTCGTCTCATTTAAAATCTCTCTTTTTTGTCTTTTGACTATTTTTTTATACAATTCAATCACGATACAATTCATAAAGAAATAGTCTTAAGTTGTTTTATTAAATCAAAATTGACTTTTCTTCTCGTATATCACTTCTCGCATAAACAAAAAGATTAATTTAACATGCATAGTTACTATTATTTCTATTATTTATTACTCTATTTGTTCTCTGTATATTGAGAAAATAAAATTTGCACAAACATTAATGAAGTAGTTTAACTGGATATTTTGTCAATTTTTTTCCTAATTTGCGCTTGGAACGCCATTAAGTTTTGTTTTTATTTTTAATGCTAGCCAACTCACGTTTTCCTTCTCTAAAGGGTGCATTTAATGCATGTTTTACAAGCAAAATTGGAGGGAAAGAACTAATTGTGTTACAATCAACCATATTGCATTGAACGGAGAGAAAATATACCTTCAATTCTGCTTTGGAAACTTAAGAACATCAAATGCATTACACATCTTTTGTCTACAATTATCTCGTTTTTTTCATAAAATTAATGCAGGTAACAAAGTTAGGATAAGAGCATTATAGTCTATTTCCTTTGAATTAAATAAATTTCTCCACATAAAAAACACTAATTATAATTTTTCTCTATATAAAAGAGAACATACGGAGTATATTATTTGAAAGCATAACGCTTGTACTAGTGTTTTGGGAAAAAGATTTACCTACATACGGTTTATAAACTAATTTATACATCAAATCAATTACAAACAGTGTTTTGATTTAAACGAAAGTATTTCTGATCTGAGAAAAAGGATAAAATAGTAATATTTAAATTTATTTTTTTGATTTACGCCAAACTATCTATACACAGAATGTAAATAAGAAATTTACGTATTTTTAAAGGTCAAGATATAAAATGTTACTCCTTTATTTATTCCTCTTAAAATTTACTAGTTATCTCAAAGTGCGTTGCAAGTTGTTTCATTGATGTTTCATTGATTTTTTTTATAAATTGCAAGTAAATGTAATTCAATTTTATATATAAATTTTTATTATTTTTTTATTATAAATTATAATATTATGAACTATTTATATTATTAAAATTAATTGTATTTATAAAATAGAAAAAAGAATATTTTATGAAATAATAAAATAAAAAATTTAATAATTAAATAACCTGTTAAGGAAATAACATATTTATAATAATAATATATCATTATAATTTAACAATCAAATATTCATGATAAAATTATTAACCAAACAATTTAAATTTTTTTATAATAATTTAGATTTAATTAACTTAATTTTTTCGTATATATTAGAGTATTAGAAACTATCTATATTATTAAAATATGAGAAACTAATATTAGCTATTATAATAATTAATATATTAATAATCATTTTGGCGTGTCAGTTATAATTTTGGTATTCTTTTTAACTTTTTGCTAAAGTATATCAACATATTATTAATTTTATGGTTGCTTCTTTTGAGAAAAAAATTCTTTCAAAGTATTATATGATTTGCTAAAATAACAGGATATATATATTTCTCGTGATTTTTATTTTTTATTTTATATCAAACAATAAATCCTCTAATATATATTCTAAATAAATAAAAATAAATTATATTTATTTTTATACAATAAGTTACTTGTACCAAATAATTATAACTAATTAAATTTAAAATTTATTAAAATAAAAATTAATACCTCACATTAGAACACCTGACATTATTGAACAGAATTTTAATGTTTTAATTATAAAACTCTTACCTCTTCCCCTCCAATGATATCTAAATTTAAAAAACCGTTTTAAAGAATTTCAATTTTTAAAAGGTCTTGTGTAAATTTGCCCTTGAAGTTTACGTGATTTGCTATATGGCACCCTCAAATTTATCAGCGACCTATTATGACCAAAGAACATTAACATTTCAGTAATAACCATGCCCTCGCTAAAATGAAATAACTTTGTAAAAGTTCAATAATGACCCTGTACTTTATAAGGCTTAGGTCATGATAAATCCTTCGCGAATTTAAAGGTGTTCTAGGACAAATCGTGTAAACTTCAAAGTAAATCTATATATTTCACTACTTCTAAAATAATATATGACTCCATTTGAATGAATGTATATTTTAAACGATTGAATATTTACATTTTAAATGATCATCTATTCCTTTCAAAAAAATAAAATATCATCTATTCAAGCGAAAACTCCAACCATTAGAATTTGTTGAAGTTTCCTTTTTTTTTTTTTAGTATTGGTAGAAAGGAAAATTGAATCTGGATCTATTACCGGACTATGTATGTATTTACCGCTAAGTTATAGCTTTGTGTGCAAATTTGTTGAATTTTCTAATAAATGACTTAGACCAGTTATATTTATGCATATAGGGACAAACTAAGCTGTGGCTTTGGGCCACCGTCCCTCCAAATTAAAAAATATATATAATTTTGTCTTTTCTCAAAATATAAAAAATTATATTCTCTCTCCCAAAAGTTTTTTAAAAAAATTTCATTTCATTCCCCCCCAAACTTTACTTTTAAGTTTTGCCACTATTGCATGGAAGTGGACAGTAGGATTTGCCACTGTGTAATAGTAATGCATTGAAAAAATGTATGTATGTAGACATATGTTGAACTTTCTGAAGCAGAGAGATGACATAAAAATAGTAGAGAAAAGAGCATTGGACACATCACAAAACACAGTTCCTAATACCCAACATTGTTGGTAGCACATGGAATTGAGTAGAAACATGCAATAGAACCAAAGGTTGAAAAATCTTTGTTTGGCACTCATAAAGAGAGAGAACATATGGTGATGGTGATGGTGACTGTGACGGTGATGGTGGTCCATGCATGCATATGCATATATACCATCAACTAGCAAGTGAGGTGGGAACAAAGGCATTACCTTTGTCCACCACTAGCCTCTAAGAAATCCTAAATCTCTAATTTTATGCATACAAATATACTTGCTTTCGAGTAACGGAATCAAACTTCTAGGGATAAGACTCTCAACTTCTAGGGATAAGACTCTCAAATGCTGATGTTGGGCTTTTGGTTTTCAAGTGGGTCACAATATATACACTACAAAATGCTTTTATCACAAGCAATGAACTTTTGTTTTGGAGTTTTCTCTAAAATTATATGGTCGTTGAAACTCCAATTAGGACTATTATTTCTTTGTAAATTGTAGTATAAGTAATCATTTTGAATTTTATGTAACGAAATCAGTTGGATTAATAAAACTATGAATTTTTATCTTTTATCTATTAGGTTTGACTCTTTATAAAATCAATTTAAAAATATTATTTATAAATGCACTAGGTTGATATTTATTATAAGAAAGTTACGGTTTTAGAATTACCTTAAAAGGGTGCCGTCTAACGAATTGTTAAGTTCGGCTTGAAAAGAGTTCGAAAAAGTTCAGCTCGAATCGAGCTCGAGCCTAATGATATTTAGCTTGAAAAACCGTCGAGCGTTATCAAGCTTTTCTATATACATATATATGTAATATTATTTTAGGTTACTCAAGCTTCTAGTTTAAAATTTTTTGAGTCCTTAAGTTGGGTTTGAGCCTAAAATTTTCAAACTCGTTGATTTTCAAGCTGAACTAAATTCTATCGAACTGAGTTTTGAACCTAACAGATTTGAGCTTGACTCGGCTCATGCACACCCTTAGTGCTTAATTTGGTGTAAAAGATGATATGAAAATATATGGAAAAGAAAAAACACTATCTAAAGATAGGATATGAATTTCAATAAATTTACGATTATAAACCTTTTGGTACGATAAAAAAATTTAAGGGAAGATATATACAAATAAGGGTGTGTTTACTTACAAAAAATAATTTTCTATTTTCTATGAAAAAAGTTTTCTTAGAAAATGAAAATTAGAAAATAGAAAAGGAAAAATGAGTTCACATGGCAATAATAAAAAAATTTATATTTTAATTTGAAAACTTCACAACATTATTATAACTTTCATAATTAAAATAAAATATTATAAAATAACTTTAAAAATTTTTTATTTAAAATTTTTAAAATTTTTATTATCCATTATTTATGATAACAATATCAATTTTTGTCATTTTGTAAAATTGTTTAAACATAAAGTATACAATATATTTGTAATAATATAATTATTATATATTAAAGCATAATAAAATTTTTTTATGTTATTTAAATATTTTTATTTATTCAATAAAAATGTTTTATAGAAAAAATTATTCATAGATATTATAACTTCAATTATGAAAATGTCATTTTATAAAAATAGAAAACAGTTGGGAAACATGTTTTTTTTATAACTTAAAAGCCTTTTTTCAAACCTTAGTTAAATTTTAAAAATTGAAAAACTGTTTTTTAATCTTCCAAATAAAAAACTGACTGATTTGAACATAAAACTCTATTTTCCAGTTTTCTTAAAAAAATTTTCTAGAAAACTATTTCAGTTTTCTACAAGTCAACACACCCTAAATGTTTCCAATGTTTTCCGTATAAATTTACTATTATAAACCTCTTGGTACAATTCAAAAACTTAAGGGAAGATATATGTGATAAATGTTTCCAATATTTTCAGTAATAAATTCACCTCTAAACTTTTACTGAAAAATTTTGTGATACCTTCAACTTTTATTTTAACACGGTGAACCCTACAACTTGCAAAATTGCATTTATTAAATATTTCAATTTACAAAATTATTCAATCGCACATTTCAACATGTAAAATTATAAAAAAAGTATAAAAATTATTGCTCTAAAAATTATATTAATCACACGTCAAATCAATATTTTACATATAACAGTAAAAACTATTATTGCTAGGGTTAAGTGACATAAAAAATTCTTCGCGAAAAGTATCAAATATTGTATATACTTGGCCAAATTAATTTCGTATAAACCTTTTTAATTTTCAATTTGATGCAAATCATGATCCATCCATGAAATATAGGTCTAAAGAATGTCATTAAACTAAGATATCTTGAATGCATGTTGTAACAAGAAAAAGAAAAGGAAGATTTGGAGTTTATGGAGAAAAGATATGAGCAAATCAATTAAGATTGAAAATGAGCAAAGCATTGATAAGATTCCATTGGCATTGTTCTTTCTACATAATAATAGAAAGGTAAAGAAAATTAAAAAAAGAAAAAAAAAGAAAAAAAAACAGAAAACGAAGCAAAATGTGAATAAAGAGAATCTGAAAACATGATGATCGTTATCCTTCCTACCCACCAACAATACAAAGACCCATTTTGACAAGAGTTGTAGGGGCCATTCCATCTTTTGATGTTTTAACAAATCAGGACGATCGTTGCTGTCAATATCACATTGCTATTGCTATTGCTATATTACACCAAATGCATATTGATATGGCTTCCTGCCAACCATTCACATTTTTAAGAATTACGCTTTTACACAAACACGACTCTCTCGCTGATATTTTCTTTTGCTATTTCTATATTAGGCCATTTCCCACAACGAGCTTACTTGAATTAATTTTGATCACTCATTTAATTAATCTTCATAAAGTTAATATTACAATTAATAAAAGAATTCATGAATTTATCGAATAATTTTAAAATAAAATTAAATAATTTAAATTCCACAATTAATAAAAGAATATGGAATTGAAAAATCTTGATTCTAAAATACTAATTTCTTTTTGTAAATGGTGGAATTGAGGGTTTTTTTTATTTTTTATTTTTTATTTTTTAAAAAATGCACTGTAGAATAACATCAAACAAGCCTTTGGGTAGAAATTCCTATTTCCTACGATGTCAGAGCAAAGCAAACTACTAATATTAAGGTTTTTCAAAAATAAAGCTTTCAAGATAAGCTATCCAATCTACACATAATTAACTTTCCTTTTATATATGATTTACTAAAATTTGCCATGACATTATACCTATTTTCTATCAATTAAATAAAAGAATTTGGTGAATTCTTTAAATGTTTAAACTTCATCATTCAAATTTTATCTATTTAAATAATCTTTTTTTAAATGTAATTCATTAATAATAATATAAGGAATTACAAACACTCGTATATATATCAGACATAGAACTTTACTAGTAGTAACTAATAGAGTTCGTTGATCTTTTAACAAGAAAAAAGAGAATTTATATCTTTTTGAATAATAAAACTAAAATTAAAAACTATAATATTATATCCTTCTGTTTAGAGTTGATATTGACAAAAAATATAAACTCTTCATAGTAGAAACTCGTCCGTTAATTGATTTGGACAATAAAATAATAACTTTTCCGAGAATTTGCAACATATGAAGAACATAGATGAGTTTCCGCTAATATGCATCAATAGTATCAATGGAGGAACAAGCTACACTATTAGGCTACATTGATTAAAGATCCACACCTGAAAAATAAAATCTAAAGTCTCAAACCAAATAAAGCCAAATATTATATTTTTAGTAATAAACCCTCATAAAAAAGGGACAACTCTCGCAAAGAATGAACAAAAACAACTCCAAATATGAAAACAGAATAACAATACCAAAATAAGCAAAAAAGACAGTTATGTTTTAGAAAAAACAAATATGAGTTTATTAAAGTAAATAAAAGATTAGAAACAAAATAAGGTGAATCAAAAGAAAGAGTAGAAGGTAGGACTACCGATGATAAATAGCGGTAGCCCCAAAATAAAAGGCGCAATACATAAATTTACTCTTGTATTTTTCACAAAAATTTTGTGGCATCCTCAACTTTTATTTTAGCCCATTGAAACTTCAATTTATAAAATTGTATCTGTTAAATACTTTATTTGATCTATTGAATATCTCAACTTATAAAATTAGATCTATTGAATACTTATTGAAAAATTAAAAAATATATAATTATTGTTTCCAAAATTATACTAACCACATATCAAACCAATATTTTGCATATAAAAGCCAAAAAAAATCATAAAATTTTACTAATTTTAGTGTAAGGAGGTGTGAAATTGTCACAAAAGGTGAAATTATGGGTACCGCAAAGTCGATTTTAGAGTTGAGGGCGCCACAAGGTTTTTTTGTCAAAATTCAAGGGTTAAATGAGTATTTCCCTTAAAATAAAACTAGGGTTAGAAGACTAGAGACAAAGAGAGAAATAATCTTAAGATCTAATTGGTGTATCTATTTTATATTATAAAATATAATGTATTTGAACTTTAGGGCTATTAGCTCTCTGAAAATTTATAATAAATAAAAAAAAATAAAATAATTAATTAGTTATGGTTTGATTGGTCTTCCTACTAATAAGGAAAGCGAGAAATTTCGGGTTTGAATTCTTCCAACTATAAAAGTTTTCACTAATTTTGCGAGTTAATAAAAGGTTATAATTACTTCTATTGTATATTTCATAGTAATTTTTTCAGCCCATTGAACCTCCCAATCAATAAAAAAATCAAATCAAATCAAATCAAATTAATTACTATATTTAATTATTTACTATTTTAGAAAGCATTTTTTTTTTTCTATTAAACACATCCAATGAATAAAAAAATCAAATCAAATCAAATCAATAACTATATTTAATTATTTACTATTTCAGAAAGCAATTTTTTTTCTATTAAACACATCCAAAGTTTGGGGTTAAAACCTTGAACGCTCCTTCGTGAAATTAGTAAAGTTGACTTGTGTGTGGCCTACTGTCTCTTCTTCTTCTTCTTCTTCTTCTTATTCTTTTCTTCTTCTTGCAAATCTTTCTCTGTAACTACACAAACTTGAAAAAGAAATCTTTAAATTAATTGAGTAATCTTCTTTTTTCAATATAAAGGGTTGAGACTCAATTGAATTGTTTGCTAAACTCAGAAGCTATGAGCTACCAAATCCCATCAATAAATTAATGCCTAAATAAACAGATCCTAAATTGTTTGCTTGAACTCATATCTAATGCTATGTTTGAAAAGAAGAGCAAATAAACTAAGAGCGCAAGTAAAATAAGTTTATAAATTAATACTATTCACTTTCCTTTCAAAATGGAGTGAAAATTAGAAACGGATGACGTAAAATATGTAAAATTTATTATATACTTTTCTTGCCATTTTCAGCCAAATCAAATAATGGATTTTGAAAATCCTAAGATATTTTCATCATCTATTTTACATTCAGTCATATTTTACACGCATCCAAATAAGGCATAAGTTTATTGATGGTTTCAGTGCCGTGAATACCGGAGGATAGAGTACAGATGCAAATGGAAGCTAGAAACCATAGCTACAGATGCAAATGGAAGCTAGAAACCATAGCTAGTAGTACAAGTTTGTCACAAGCTACACTAGGGAAGGGCCTATGTCAATATGTTTTGCCAAACGGAAGCTTGTAGAACCATCAAACTCTATTTACCAAATGCATATTTTACCTCCCTCATTTTTCAACAGAAAACCTCGTGACTCTCAACTTTACAGGAAATCATTTATTCATCTTCAATTTTATTTTATGTTATAAGTTAACCATGCACCTTACCCCCAAGGGCGAAAGCAGAGGGAAACGAGAGCATGCCTTCTTTTGGAGTCTTGCTCCGCGCTGCTTGCCATATTGGCACAGAGAACATGCCTTCACTTGCAAAGTCGAGTTGGAAGGAGTTAATACACAGCAAACAAAACGACACTTCATGGAGTTGGTACACCTCAATTTTTTTTCTAATATTTTTTTTAGCTTCTTACTTGTTTCTGTGTTTAACTTGAATTTAACATTCAATATTGAATCATTGTTTCTTAGTTTCCAAACAGAAAATAAAGTAACTCATTAAGCCTAGAATACTAATCGATTTCAAAAAAACAAATCAAATTTTAAATATACACTAAACATATCCTCTTCATTCTCTTTCTTTCATTTTATTGATCAATTGAAACTTGTTTTTACACAAGCAAGTCCAACATATGGCATACTAAACAAAATAGCAATCTCTCCTTTTTGTTTTTTTTCCCCTCTCATCTTAAATTGTTAAAATTTATTTTGGAAGTGAATAAAAGATAACATATTTCGACAATAAAGAAATCCAAACCTTTAATTTGTGAATGGAAAAAATGAAATTTAATTTCTAATTCTCTTGTTTGGAAAAAATCCTTTGTTACAAACTTTGATTTCTAGAAAAAACTACTGATTCAAATGGCAATACACTTCCCAGCACAATCACCATCGTATATCTGAGCCACATAATTTGAAGAACGCCAATCGAAATTGAAGATCAATGATAGATATAGAAATCTTTTGGTTCATGAGGCATATCGCTAACTGGAAGAAGAGGGAGAGAAAATACTATCCTCCAAATCAATTCTTTATCATCAAATCTTTTTGTCCGGCATCTTTATAATTTTTGAAGATTAGTTAAATGACGAGGCAATGAGTTTTGATTTAATTCAAAGAAACCAGTAATTTAAGTATCATTTAAAAATAAAAAATAAAAAAATTACGTTCGATACTGAAACAGAAATTGAGAACTCGTGGGCCACTTATGTTGACCCCTAGGATCATCCTAAAGCTTATTGGACAACTGATTGGTTATATAGTTTAGGCCCGTAGAGATTGTATCTGAAGAATCTATAATTCTTTGGGCCGTCGAATTCTTTTAGTTTGTCATTCAAACTGGATCCAATTGCCAGTTAGTTGCATACCAAAAACTGGCAAGCTACCAAGCCTAAAAGTAAAAAAGCCACTTGAAAAGTATCACATTTTGGCATGCAAAAGATCAATAATCACTTGAAAATTAATTGAACTGTAACTGTAACCCAACTGATTTGCCCCCTACAAATGGTAACTAGCAATTAAACCCACTAAGAATAATCCTAACAGGATAAATGTATAAATACATAAAGGGGCAAAAAGCTCGATAAGGTGATAGGCTACAGAACCAAGGTACAAAAATCCATTTACTGAAACATTACACGATCAAACCCTGGAGGAAGAAGAAAACCCTGATAAACTTGTTCACTGCAAATAAAGAAACAAATTAAGCTTTCAAAATATCCAAAACATCATCTGCCATAAATCCAGCATTTCAAGCATTAACTAGCACCAGCACAATGAAATGGCTAACAATCCCACAATATGATAAAGATGAAAACAAAAATTCCAGGTATTTAAAATTGTTATAACATGAAACATATAAAATTCTCTCGCAAAATCCAAAGAACAATCAAAATTACCTCAACATATTTAAGAAATGACATCAATTTGACCAATATAAAATACCTATGCTGCAACAGAGGGCTTTGAGGCAGCAGACAATCTAGATCTCTTCTTTGCCAAGCTCTCACTGCGGCGCTCACGCTGCTCCTTCAATCTGGTGGCAAGGAGCTTCTGATACTCGGCTGCCTCAGCCTTGGCCTTTGAAATTCTCTTCTTCTTGTCTGCTATTCTAGCACGCTTCCTTTGCAAAGTCAAAGGAGTCACCAACCTCTGAATTTTGGGAGCTTTGCTAACCTTCTTACCTGCCAAACCAAAAAAAAAAAGCACCTTGTTATTGTTATTATTATTTGAACTCTTTCAAAGTAACCCAAAATCATCTCTCATTTAAGCTAAAAGGCAGTACTGACCAGATTTGGTTGTAAATGTTCGGCGGTAAGTGTTGACATACTTCCGGACATCATCCTCCTTGGAGAGGTTAAACAGTTTCCTGATCTTTGATGCCCTCTTAGGACCTCTCATTCTAGGCTTCTCAGTGTCTGTCAGTCCTGGCAGATCCTGTTCACCTTTCTTAACAATAACCAAGTTCAAAACTGAGAGATCCTGACTAACAATGCATCCACGAACAGACTTCCTTCTTCGTTCTCCATTACGCCTCCCATATCCACGGAAGCAAGGGGTACCTGTCCATACAAGAATTATATTCAGATTGGTTCCATAAAAAGCAAGGAAAAAAAAAATAGCATGGTAAAACATACCAATAACCTCTTCTCCCCCAACTTCCTCCCCTCCCAAAAAATAAAAAGTTCCTTATAAAACATGTATAATATCACAAACGAACCTCGGTGAAGCAAAAGTCGAACACGGCCTGGAGTTAGAACTCCCTGCTTCATTGGAAAACCTTGTTTGTCACAGCCTCCCATAATCTTAAATACATAACCTTTGAACTCCTAAATGCATACAGATTGATAAACGTAAGAATAACTAAAAATAACATCACTTAAAATACTGGCATGGATATCAACTTCCTAATTATAGCATACCTCACCCAGGGCATCTCCACTGACTTCTTGTGATATCCTCTTGTCAAAAAATGCACGGACCTTTGAACTCCTAAATGCATACAGATTGATAAACGTAAGAATAACTAAAAATAACATCACTTAAAATACTGGCATGGATATCAACTTCCTAATTATAGCATACCTCACCCAGGGCATCTCCACTGACTTCTTGTGATATCCTCTTGTCAAAAAATGCACGGCTGTCATGAGAAACCTTTGATATGAGTTACAATGAACTAAGCTATTAGCTTATGAATATAATGGTTATTAATGCAGCACAAAGCCACACAAAAAGAAAATGTTAAAAGGGTAGAGCTGCACCACTTTCGTTTCTCCTTTTTTTTTTTTTTTTTTTTTTTTCCTTTTTTTTTTTTTTTTTTTTTTTCCTTTTTGGTGAAATTGGCTAGGTCAGGATACAAAACAGCCAACAGATGCACATCTAAATGAATTCATCCACACTCTTGAAAGTTAGCATCATATTTTCAACTTTTTAAGTATTATAAACAGAATTAAATTGAGTGTGTTTACAGACAATGAACAAACACCCAGGTAAGAAAATGCTTGATAGCCTGCACAATATGCATCATTAGTTACTAAACAAGGACGACTTAACATTGGAATCCAAGCAAACTTCTATAATAGAGAGAGAGAGATTCGAAGGAGGGTTGAGGAGTTGGTTCTGAAATTACATTTCAAAAACATCTAAATTAACCCATGAGTTTGAGGTTCAAAGCCACAAGGGATATATTACATTCACATACAACACTTTCCTAATAGTCAGTTTCTGATTTAAGATGTATTATTATTTTCGCTTTTGTTTCTCACCATCCAAGCCAAGGTCCAAGTGATAGAAAGGAAAATGGCAGCATAACTGAGTTTTTCTAAGTTTTTGTATCTGTGCTAATACTACTACGCCCTCATTGCCTTACAAAATTAAATCATAACAGTCCCCATTACAGAATTCTACTACATTTGGTTAGCACAAAAACTAAATTAACAAATGGAGGCACTTATGTTTACTAAAACAAAACGAGTTAATTTCCTGAATAGTAAATTCAAAAAATTCCCTTATCCAATTACTTTAATTTCATCACCTCTAATGCATTTCAAAAAGCAAAATACACATCCCTTGCTTCATAACCATTCCCCAATCCAAAATTTTACTTTGACCATCTACATATCCGTGCAAAACCAAATCTAGCAATAATAATGAATAAAAAGAAAAGATCCATACAGTTTCTGGTCATCGTCTATCTCGAGTTTCTTCTGGCACCCAGTCGTTGGATTTGCTATATTGAACTGTCCACAGAGAAAGAGACGTAGCAAGATTGAGAATTTGGTTTTTGTTAAGAGACAGAAAACACTAAAGCGTACAAGAAAGAACCTTCATTTTCGATGGTGTAACTCGCTACTGCCCAGGTGTTAAATGGGAAGCGAAATGCTCCTCCTGCACTTGTAGCTCAAGGGCTCTCTCTTGCCTGTAGCAAATTAGGGTTTTTGAACTTTTTATAGTGGATATATATATGAATGAGGGATTCTTGGGTGTGATTAGAACCATCTACTTAAACATGTGTTATTTGTTAAGAAGTGAACACATGTAATCGTGATTGGACTTTAGTTCTCTAGAGTCGGTAGTATGATTACTATCTTGATAAGATTGCTTTTTTTTTTTTTTTTTGGGTTTTTTTTTTTTTTTTTTTGGGCTTTTGAGTGGCTTGGTTAATGGGCCTATTTTAGGGCGCAAACAGATAAAAATTATGGAAAATGGTTTCTTTGGTTCGGGATGGTTCCTTTTCGATCGTTTTCATTGTTTTTCTTTATTTTTTTTAGTTTTCTTCCCAATAATTTTCAGATTTGTGATTGGTTGAAGCAAATTTTATATTTAGTCTCTTAAATCTAATCATAGATATTTGAGCGTTTTTGCTACTTTTTTAGTAGGATTATATGCTTTTGATTTAACATGTTTTCCCTCCTTTTACGGGTTACTCCTAGTTATTATGGATTTTTTATCCATTTGTGATTTTTTCTTGATTGACATATCGGACTACAAAATGGATCATTACTTATGACGAAGACTTTAAATATATTCCTTACATAAACTTTGATATTTTAAATTCTTCTACATACGTTAAGTCTAGCAAACATCCGAAAGGACAAAATACAAAATAATGTTGCAGAAATTTTTTTTATTGTTGTCGTACCTCTAAAAAAAGAATCAATTTTTACGCGGAAGTAGAAGATTTCAATCTTTTACTTTTTTTTTAGAATCAATTTTATTTTGTATTTTTAAACATATGTGAATATCATGGTGTATTCAAATAATATCTTTTACTAATAAATTGGCAAGTTTCTAAAAAATCAGAAATATACAATATTACTAAAATTCGTAATTTTAGAAATATAATAGAATTTTTTTTTTCCAGGGTTTGGAGCGGTACGAGATTTTTAACTAAATTTTTAACTAAAAAAATATAATGGTGAAATTTATGTATTTGGCAATTATGTAAATGACAAGAAAACTAATAAAAGAAAAGAACGTACGTGTCATACATATGACCCAATAGAAGTGAAAAAAAAAAAGATATCATAGATCATAAGATACTAAACTTTCATGTATAGTTTTGCTGATCTCATAAAGGATATGATTTTCAATTGAGATTGACTCTTTAATATAAACTATGAGAAAATTGTAATATACGATGTTAATTAATTCATGTGCTTAACCATAGCTTATCCACCATCCACTTCATATCCTTGTCACCTAGGAACTATAGATAAGATTAATATAAATCACATTAATATTTTTGTAATGAAATATATGATAAGTGCTTCATATAATATGTAATTAATTTATTAAAAATTTATAATAAATATAAAATTAACATAATATATACATGGAAAGCGATTTGCAGTATGTGCTTGCCCTGTCCTATATAAGAATATGTCACCATACATGATAGTTTAGTCGTCTTTTTCTTTTTTTCTTTTTTTTTTTTTTTTAAATTATATCGGTGAATTTATGTCACTTTTACCATAAAGTTGAACTATCAAGTTACTGTTAATGGATGACAGAGAGAAAAGTAAAATGCCAGTTTTGTGTTCTGATTTGCTCTTAATTTAACTTTGTGGAGTAAGATTTTGCAACAACCAGCACTCTCAAAAAGCAGCCTCTAATACTATTGATTTTTTTTTAAATAAATATTTAATTTTCTAAAAAAAATATTTTTTATAAGCATTGAAGCTATCCATTGCATTTCAACACATAAAACTATTGGCATAGAGTTCCTTTCTGTATAATAATATCATAAATTTGCCTATCAAAATTAAGCGATTTGCCTTGTGACACCTTAAAATTTGTAAATAATAATTATTACAAAAATATAAAAATATAAGATCATAATAGATCTTCACAAACTTAAGCTGCAACAAGGCAAATTATGTAAATTTCAGAACAAATATATGCATTTGGCTTTTTTACCTTCTAGTATGCATCTTTATCTTGTCTTATTCCCAAATTGTCTTAAAGAAAAGAAAAGAAAAGAAAAGATAGGAAGAAAGGAAAGCAGAATTAAGAGAATTATTACAAATGGTCTCTATACACAAACCCAAAAAGAAAAAACACAATAACTTCCTTGGCTAAAGAAAATCAACTGACTATACGTGAAAATAATGGCTTTATATATCTTTAAACTGCCATTCTCAGTTACACTCATAGAGCACAAACAAAATCACCACTTGTCTCTATATCATCAATGTCAGCATCATCTATATCATCAAGATCCATGCTTCCTCCAATTAAATGTCCAATTTTTTGACCCTCTGCAGCTTTTCTTGCCTCTTGAATTATACCTAGTATATCTTCAATGCTTTGAGATTCTTCACCTTTATCATTATTTTGCAGGATTCCTTCCTCATCGTCCATGAATTCTTTAGGCAAGTCCTTCAGGAACCAAGGGTGCTTTTTGATTTCTGGTATCGTTATTCTCTACAATGCAAAAAGAGAAGTCTTAAATTTGTTGTATGAAACTAAAGAATTCTACAGTAGTTAATTTTATCAATGCAGCCACTTTTGGCATTACCTTTTCTGGGTTAGCTACAAAAATCCTAGACAGAAGATGTTTACATGCTGCAGAAACTCTAACATAATCAGGAATGGAATAGTGGACACTCAGAATCCTCTGCAATTAACAAATAATTGAATTTACTAAGGCATATAAAAACAGCTAGGATATTAAAAAATTAATGGGTCATTTTTATAATTAATGCAAAGTAGACCTGAATAGTTTTTCTGAAGTTTCTTGGATCTTCAGGATCTTCAAATGGATAAGCGCCAACTAGCATCACATACAAGGTAACCCCACAAGACCAAACATCTGCTATCTGTATATTTGACCAAATTAAAGATTAATATTGCAGAGTATTTTCCATGATACTCTCTAAACCAGATAAATAAATAATAGTTCGAATATTCAAAGCAATCTTTCAATACCTTCCCATCATATTCTTTCCTTGACAAGACTTCTGGTGCAATATAGGCTGGTGTTCCCACTGTAGACTTAGGTTGAGAATGCAATACAGAAGACTAAACAAAAACAGGTAAAAAACATTCAGCATTTAGGTTTATAAATGTAAAAATTTAATTTCATAAAAGACAATCAGTAAGTTCATTGCCTTGGAATAGCCAAAGTCACATATCTTGAGTTGCGGCGCTGAGCTTCCATCCAAAAGGGTATTTTCCAGCTTAAGATCTCTATGGCAAATTTGCTGCAACAATCAAATTAATTAGTGTCAAATAAGCATACACACTAACTTACCACGAGTCCAGTTGCCATTGAAGTTGAAATTGTTTACCCAAAAAGTACAATTTTAAATGTTGATAGAAACAACTGTTTTGGAAAGTTCTGTAGCTGTTTCAAGGTTTTTATTACTAGAATGCGAAACTTTAATAGCCTTTAATCAACATTTTCAACATTTTCTTTTTCTCCGAGCAGCAACTCAAATAATGCCAAGTAGAACCTAAATTGTTTCATAATAAGACAGGTAGAGAATAGTTACCATAGAATGGCAATAGCTAACTCCTGATATTAGTTGTTGAAAGAAAAATCGTGCCTGATTTATCAATTTACAGAAGAAGACAATATGAGAAAAAAAAAAAAAAAAAAAAAAAAAAAAAAAAGTGAAGATTGCAAATTATCTGCTTAAAGATTTTACATATATACCTCATCTTCACTGAATCTGCCAGCATTGCATATTCTCTCAAAAAGTTCTCCCCCAGCTGCATATTCCATGACTATGGCTAAATGAGTTGGTGTGAGAAAAACCTACACAATAAATTCAACTTTCATAAATCTGCAAAAACATAAACATACAAAATAAAATTGACAGTTCAAGATGTTTTCTACTCACAATTGAAAGCATCTTCAATCTGATAAGCAATTCCTTATCTTTTTGTCTCTTTATTATATTATCCTTTGCAAATTGACATAGTTTCATATTAAATCTATCTTGCCACATTTTTATTGGGAAAGCAGAGGATAAGGAAATCCCAGCCAAGCATATCTTTCTATCGCTTTGAGAAATGGCATAAGAGTAATGATTGAAGAAGGATATTTTGTCAAAATCTGGATGAATTTGGAAAACTTTTAGCCTCTTCTACTCCAAATGAACTTAAAAAAATGAAATTTGAAATAGAAAAATTATGATTGTGAAATATATTCTGTTCATGTCAATCACACCAAGAATTTGGGTTTGAAAGAAAAGTAGAATTGATCCCTGCAAATTAAAGACATGACTACACAAAGCATCTCCTTGAAAAGGGAATATATGAAACTCATAATTAGTAATTACCTCTTTGAATCTAATTATGTTGGGATGCTTCAATGACCTGTGGTTCATGATCTCTCTCTGCACATGCTCATCAATCTGGAAAACCCAAAAAAGGCAATAACACAAAAATGAATCCATGAAATTAGTGAAGACCAAAATTAACATTTGCAAAAAAAGAAAAAGAAAAAAAAACCTGGTAAGATCTTGAAGAAATATAATAAGAAATTATAAAATTATTAGAATAATTTAAACTTATAACCTCAAACTTCATTCTCAACCCAAAAGCAAACAAGAACAGAAAAATAAAAAATAAAAACAGCACCTTTTGGCCTCTCTCAATATACTTGACTGCATATAATTCACCACTCCAAGTATCTCTAACAAGCTTAGCAACACCAAAATTGCCAGACCCAATATCTTTCAATATCTGATAACGCTCCATCTATTAGCAAATGGGTATACAGAGACAGAGCTAATAGTAATTGACTTGAAGAAAATAATGGAACAATTAGTTTTGAATTTGATGTGTATATTTATAATTTATAATTTGAATGATGAAGATGATTGCTTCAGTTGGTTGTGTTGGCACTGTCCCTTTACTTGTTTGCGTTGAGAATCTCCATGGCTTTCATGGCCACGAATTTAAATGCTTTTGTGGGGTTGGTGTTATTTACCTATAGAATTGTCAAAATTGAGTCCTCGACAGCTGAGAATTGGAGTCAACGGACAGAGACAAGAGGACAAATCATTCCATGTGTCGTTTTTCTAGTGGCTTAAATTTACCAGTTGCAAACACTATCCTCTCTCATGCTTTGATTCACCTACGCGCTGTCTCTGCATTATATTTATTTTATTTTATTTTATTTTATTTTACTTTTAATATTCATATTATTAATAATTTAAATGTTTTACATATACATTTATAAAAAAAGTTTAACAATTTGCCCTAAAAAGATATGATAATTAATTCTTTGACTCTCTAAGATTGTTATACATAAAATGTTAGGTTTGAACACCTTTATCATTTTTAATGACTTACATTATCATTTTGGTAAACTTCTTCAAATTCTTGGTTTATGTTTTAAACAATTTGCTCCTAAAAGAATATGATAATTTAATCTTTGACTCTCTTAAGGATTGTTTTATACATAAAAATTGTTAAGGTTTGAACACCTTTTATCATTTTTTTAATGACTTACATTATTATTTCATTTGGTATAACTTCTTTCAAATTCTTGGTTTTTATATATATATATATATATATATATATATATATATATATATATTACTATATATATATATATAATATATATATATAAAGAAGAAAATTAAAAAAAAAACCTATTTAAAGATTTTACTTTCGTCATTTGTAAAACTGTAAAATCATATTATAACTCTGTTGAAAAAAACTTGATATTAATTTTTAAATTAATTAGTCATACTTTTGCCAAAAAAAAAATCAAGTCAAAAACAGTTTAGAAGTCAACTTTTATATTAAATTATTTGTAGATATGTTTTTATTTAAATTGAAGTAGTTCTAAAATTTAAGCTGAATTACATAATTTAACATCTAAACTTTATTGATTTTTAATTTAAAAAAAAAACTTGTGGTGTCTAAATTTTTAAAATGATTTTGTAGCGCTTTAAACTTATTTTTTTTGCCAATAATTTCGCTATCTTCTTTTAGACTTAAAAAAACAACAATTTTAAAGCTTTTAGTCTTTTTATATGCAAAATATTGATTTGGATATATAACATAAATACAACTTTTGAAATTAAATATTTTATATTTTTAAATATCCATTGAGTATTTTAACCGACCTTTTAATTTTATTAGCAAATTGAAATGTTTACGTTAAATTCAAATTAAAATTATTCAATAGATCTAATTTTATAAATTTAAAAGTTTATGTATTTAAAATTATAAGTTTGAGGGGTTGATATTTAAAATGTTTACATAAAAAGTACAAACATAAGGCTTAATGTCTTAATTAGCCCTCTATAAATAATATATTCTTCATCCCTGTATATTTATTTGAAATTTTAAATCTCTCTTTTTTCTTTTAATAAAAGATTTTGATGTTTTGATTTTTTATACTTTTTTCGCATAGGAAACAAGCGGAAAATGCACATTTTTGCTGACAATTTAATATTCTTTACAGATTAAGCAAAAGAAATTAAAATTATTTTTAAAATAATAAATTTTTTATCAATCCATAATCTGAGTAACTCTTTAAAATAAATGGAAGAATCCAATCAAAAAATGATATGTTTGTTTTTTTTTTTTTGGTAATTCTTTTTTTCATGCGCAAAAATTTTAGAGCTTTTTTCTATTAATATTAGATATGAACCTTTAATGAAAATCCAAAATGAAAATGAAGAAACAAATAAAGTCTATTAATAAAAAGAAAATAATAAATAATTACTCTATTTAAAAGCTATTTTTGTTGTGTAAATGGATGGAGAGTATAAAAAAATCAATATTATTAATATTATTAGGTTGAAATATTATAATGTGTATTAAATTTTATAAGAAGAATTGAATTGATTATGTTTAATTTTGATCCTATTATTATTTACTTCAAATTTATAAAAATCAGAATAAAATAAATACTTAGCAATTATAAATTTTTAATGCATTAATCAAAAATATTGAATCGAGATGAAAATTATGATTTCTTTGCATTTGTTTGTCATAATATCTAATGTTGCCCGTGTGTATTTTTTAAAATGCCAGCATTTTTTTGTCTCTTATACATCTATTGCCTTTAAAAATACTGTTTTTATAATCATTCTGGTGTCAATTTTTTTATGTACTTTTTTTTTCTTAAAAAAATGCTAATTTTTTTATTTTGTAATATATTTTTGAAAAAGATTTAACTTAATATGTTCGATTTTTCTATTAGTTACTATTCTTTGTCCATTTAGTTTTAAAACTTAAATTAAATTTAATTTAATCCTTTATATTTAATGGAAAGAGTATTTAAAAATAATTTATAAGGAGATAACAAAACAGAAGTTAGAGTTTATTCTATAAAAAACACAAGGAAAAAGTAAATATATTTTGGCAAAATATAAGAATAAAATTATTTCTTTTAGAAAATTATTATGGACAATTCAATATATTCAAGGAATTTGTGTTCTAAAATAGGAAGAAATTTATAATTATATAAACTTTGCCAAATTTAAAAAAGATTATAAAAGTTGACAAAATAAAAATATTTAATAAATTAAAATATTTAAAGTTCAGTAAAAGTTTTAAGATTTACCCAAAGATGTTTGTTTAGCTAGATCATCCTTTAAGATTTTGGTCTAGGATGAGTGTAGTTTTAGAATAAAATCTAGGTTTATCACCAATTCTTTAAGCATTTAATGTTTATTGTTTGGGAACGTAAGCAGAAAAACAGGGGAGTAAGGAAAAATAAAAGTTTTTGGTTTAGGATTTTACATGAATTGAAAATTAAAGAAAATATTTTGAAGATTCTTGAAAAAAAGCCACGTGCGCCAAATTGGCCTTTGAAGCCAAAATAATTTCTATAAAGATACTGAGGATGAATGAGGAATGCAGTGAACATGACAGGGCAAATTGGCACAAGGAAGAAACAATGACGGGCAGGCAGAGAGAAGAGAGGGCAAATTTGATTGGGTGGGCCCCACCCAAATGACAGACATGCTACACTGATTTTTTTTTTTTTTTTGTTTTTTAATGTACATGGCTACACCTGAATTGGGCGTTTCTACAAAATCACAAAAGCCAGAAAGCCCACAAATACAACTTGTCATGTCAGCCATTTATCGCACAATTATTTCATATCAATATCTTTTTTGCGTTTTAAAATTTATTATTTTTTATTTAAAAAATTTCATTTTCTTTCAAAAAAACTAAATTTCATGAAATATGATTCAATGTATTTAATTTCATATACTTAAATTCATTTTAAAATTTATAAATAAAAAGGTTGAAAATTTAAAAATTTAGAAAAAAGCTTTTGAAACCTGTTTTCATTTCAGAAAATTCAAAGAATTTAAATAATATTAAGTAACCTTTATCATATACTACCAAACAAGCGTCTGAATTAATGGATTGTTTTTAGTATTAAAGTGCTTTTTATTAACTTTTTGATGTTTATGATCAAATCAATAGTTCTTTTTAATTTGTTTTTTAATATTTATTCATAAAACTTAATTTATCACACTATGTTTTAATCACCGGAACACAAAGAATTGTTATTGTTGCCCGCACATAAAAGGGAAAAAAAGGATAATATATATATATATATACTACCTCCGTACCGCAGGAGTTATGAGAAAATAATTTTCTTGAATAGTATTATTTTTTTGTCAAAATCCTCGTAGTATACATTTGTCACTTTAAGAAAAATATTTGTTTAATTTTTTTTAAAATATTGTACACATTTATGGATTTGGAACAAGAAGTAGATTAAATTCATTTTTTTTCCATGTTTATCCTTTGTTATATGACCAATAAATATTATTTACTCACTCCGTCCCAATAAAATATCACTTTCTATTTTCACATAAATTTAAAGGGAAAGTTTTAGTAATTTTATGGTTAAACTACAATTTTTATTCATATAAATTTACTAATCATAACCCATATCTTTAAATAAAATTATGAGCAATTATTATATGGAATTAAAAATTAAGAATTAATAAATGTTATTGAAAGTTAAAGATGAAATTTTAACAAAGGTTATTTAGTTAGTAGACAATTTAAAATATTAACTAATAATGCAGGAAAATGAAAATAAACTATATTTTTGTCAGACGACCCGTCCGTTGGGACACGGGACCGGCACTAGGGCCTAGGTAAGCTTTAAGGGCCCCCGAGGCCCGTCCAATAAAAAAAAAACACAAACAAAAAAACAAAAAAAAAGAAAAACATAAAAAAGTAAGCCTAAACTTATTCAATACTAGTCTACATGATTTCTCCTTAATTTCAACAAAAACAGTATAAGCCCATAATTGACTAATACAGAGATATAAGAAGTTTATATAAAATTTTTTCAACAATCTGGACCCCAATATCAAATAATACATAAAAATTATTAACCAGGGCCTTTCACAATACTTCATTAATCACAAAAGGGCATTACTAGGATATATACCTAACAGTTAATAACACAATTATCTTTAATTTATTAGCGTAATTAGTGAACTAACAATTAAGACCAATATAAATACACAACCCATAAATATACTGCGAGAGAATTCAAATAATTAATCCTTTGATAAAAAAGAGTAACTTTATAAACCAACAAAATAAATAACAAAAATTATAAAAGTTTACATATTTATAACATCTTGCGGAGACAAGATTGCAGGACATGAGCTTATCAGATCGAATCAGAGCATGCTTCTTAAAAAGTACCTAGAGATGGTTTTGGAGAGAGAAGGGGCGTGAGTTTTTGCAACATCAACTAGTTGAAATAAATATATAAACTAATACACACCACATACAGGCAAGCAAAATGCACACCTAAATTAATACTGAAAACTGAAACACACAAACAGTCACTCATAATGTCATCATATCAGCACCCACAACAATATCACCTTCAACATAATCACAATCACTTAAGTGAAATTAGTCAGTGGCGTCACCTAACAATTCCACACGACCGAGCCGTAAACCTGCTTTCAAAACAGGCCCAATCCTCTCAAAAACATGTGCACCCCGGGGAGCCAAATCCCCAATATCTGGAACCGGACCGCGGTATTCTAATCCTCTACTTGAACACAGCCGTGCTCTCAATATATTTTCATTTTTACATCTCTCTTTTCTCATTTTCACTATATCATTCAACCATCATTTCAATGACAGTTCATCAAGCTTGGCGACACTGGGGCGGCCGATTCTCCCATTACCCGGCCCGACGATACGGTTCCTACTTTACATCAAGTTTCATCAGGTCGCTTATTATTCGACCGTCCTCTCACTCAAAACCCTCGTGGGTGAGATGACCCACTTACATTTCTCCATTATTCTCCACCACACAAACACCGAGCCACAGTATATTTACACAGCCTGCACTCGCATTATGGTCCCTAATTTAATCAAATACAATTCATTATCATAATACACACTAAATTTTCTATTCCAAGCAGTGGCATTCTTAGAAATATATGTTCATGCACAAGTATTAAATTTATAGTGATCATAAACATAATATATATTGAGAAAATTACAATATTGTAAATATAACATAAAAATTGTAATGTTATGCAAATGCAGTGTTGATTATGCATTATTTATTACTACTCACTTGTGTGTGTGTGATGCCAAGTTAGGAGGATGATATGAAGTTTTAACCAATAAAGAGCTGCGATACAGAAATGGAACGTCCTTAGCGTTGATTCCTATCCGGGAGGAGCACTAGATGGAACAGCCTGGAGCAGAAAATCCTATATAGCTCTCTCAATACCAACGAGAGAAAAGTTTGAAAAAATGCATATTATCTCACATCTCGCGGAAATTGGATAAAACAAAAGAAATAATATGTACTTCAAGATATTTTAGAATTATAATAATTCATCACCACTACTATTTTCTATAAACATTTAATATAATAAATTATTTTCTTATGCGAATGAATTTTACTCTCTATTAAATTTAATTAAAATTTCGGTCGTATACATATAAATTTTATTTTAGGCTACCAAATAATAAAATGTTTCTTCATCTTATATTTTTCCCACTCTACACTGATTACTGACCATATTTTCTCTTAGACAAGCATTCTTGCACACCATTTAAAAAATATACTGGACCTTTCCCAACCTTATAGAAATGAGTGATTATTAAAAATATACATCGTAACAAGAATTTTTCACTCTTGGATGTATAACGTACGCCTAAAATTCAACACACATGTGGTCCACAATTCTCCAGATATAGCGAAAGAAAGAGGCAAAAATTCATATCAATTTCCCATAATATTTTTCTCTAATCCTTCCATCTGAATATCAATATCAACTATATAGAGCTCTATAGAATTAAATTCCTTGAAAATTTTCCTGATCTTTTACATTTCGCATATACATAATCAATAAATTAAGTAAATCAAATAATTTAACCATCTCTCATTATAAATTAGTTATTTCAATTCATGGGTATACTGGAGATTTTTTAATTAGTTTTATCAATTACTCACCTAAAATTAACTGGAAATTAATTTGTACCATTACACGTACAAAGTGACGCTAAAAATTAACTTTTTTAACTGATATATTCAAATAAATAACGGAAACAATATATTCTAATACTAACTTAAATTAATTTCACTACTTAAATTATATTATAACTACGCCAAATAAACTTTTAAAACCTAAAATTTATAAATGATGACTTAATATACTTAATTAACTACAATATTAAAAATTAATTCAAGTAAACTTAAAATTTAATTTAAAAAAATTAATTTCTTTTACTAT
>NW_023590880.1:0-43753 GCF_014843425.1 Jatropha curcas
CAATATTATATCCAAGATATTGTATGGCTTCCATAAGGTTATAACGAAACCGAGGTGAGAAGAAAAACTGTATAAACTGGAATGAATACTGGTATACTTGGCTGCTATGCCCATATAATCATATCCACTCAACGCCTGTGCCGGAGTAACAAAACTGTATTAGGCGCAGATCTGCTACTCCATGTCGCGGACATTCGGCCTTATCGACATGGTTTCTACCTAACCTTCAATGGAGAATAATGTTGGTATGTCAAAATGTATAACACAACATCATAGTTAAAGTTTCATTACTTCATAAAATATTAATGTCATGTGATTTCAACATTCATTTGCATGCTTGGAATGGTTGTTTTGATAACATGTTTCTAATGTGGTCTTTTTGTTTTGAAATGATTGGATGATACAAGTGAGCAAAGAAACCCAATACATAGAAAAAAGAAAGTTCCCAAAAATGCCAAGGGAAAACCAAGTCGCGAGCGCGGCCTGGGAAGTCGCGACGCGCGAGATGCAGAAAATAAGAGACCAGTGTAGTTATCAGGCACAAGTCGCGAACGGCGTATTGAAAGTCGCGAGCGCGTGTGTGCAGATGAGAGACAGTGAGCTTTTCATGCCAACTACCGCGAGGCCGCACTTGAGGTCACGATCGCGTTAATATGCTAATTTGAGAGTCAGAGAGTTTTCATGCCAAACTACGCGAGCGCGCAGTTGCAAGTCGCGGAGCGGCTTTCCAGGCCAAGGGCCACTTCGCGATCGCGTCTTGCAAGGTCGCGAGCGCGAGAAGAGGCAAAATGGAAAGTTCAGTGAGTTTTGAAGTGGAGTCGCGCGGCGCAGTGCAAAGTCGCAGCGCGCGACGTGCTCCAGCCTACGCAGTACCAGGTCGCGACGCGTTTCCAGCCTGTGCAGTTCTTGCCTCTTTGGTCATATCTCTTCCAATATACAAATTCCAATTTGGGTGAGTCAAAAAACCCATGCAAAAGCTAACACATAGCAGGAACATAATAAACTCTTCTATGACACTTCCTAATTCCCTCATTAAAATGGGTCAAAATCAAAGATGAATCCTCCCTGTTTTCAACATAAACTCCAATACCTCCCCTGGTTTCATCACACACTACCATTCTCAACATAAAGCATATATTGTTCTCAATAGCCAACACACTTCACAAATTCTCATTGGCAAGAAGATGATAAAAATTCAAGAGATATCAAACCTTTACTCCAAAAAACGCGTGAGCTCTGTTCTAGCTTCCTTTCTGCACCTTTTTTGAACCTTTCTTCTCTTATAACACAGAATTCTCATAACTCAATCTCCAATAGAACTAAAATGGAATAGGAAATAACATCACACTTCAAGGAATTCTTACTTTACTTGGAGGAATGAGTTGCCTAATGGGATGGAGAAAGAAAGGAAAATGAAGAGAGATGAAGAGAGATGGCGATTAAGATAAACAAGGGAAAGTAAAAATGATGATTACGGGTAAGTTCATTCACAAAATCAGATAAATTGATTGGAAACTTACTACATGGTTACCTCAAGTGGGTAAAGCTACACTTGAATACTCAAGCTTGTCCTTTTTAATGCCATAATCCTAATCACTTACCACTTTGCTCTTTTTCTCTTCAATCAAGTAAGTCCCACTAATAATTCTCATTCAACCCCAAACCGGGTTTGGTTTTCAACTCGAACTCAACTCAATGCAGGACTCACTCAATGCAAAGACTCAACTCGTAGATTGTCACAATTCTCCCCTCCTAAATAAAAAACTTTCGTCTCGAAGTTTTTACCTGGGTTGAACAACTGCGGATACTGTTGTCGCATGGTTTCTTCAGATTCCCAAGTGCTTTCGTTCTATCTTCATGATTCCTCCAAAGAAACTTTTTACCAAATGCTTATTTTTCTTGTTCCGCAGTTCTTTCCATTTCTCTGCTAGATTCTGGAACTGGTTCTTCTCATAAGTGAGACCGGCCTGAATATCCAATCTCTTCTGTGCTGATAACACATGTGATGGGTCTGATCTGTATCTCCTTAAACATTGATACGTGAAAAAGACATTATGGATTCGATCTAAGGTTGAAGGTAATGCTTAGCGATAGGCCAATGGTCCGACCACGTTCAACAATCTCGTATGAGACCAATGAACCTAGGGCTAAGCTACCCTTTTTGTCCAAAACCTTAGGATCTTTTCTTCCATGGTGAAACTTTCAGGAAATACTTTATCACCCGACACGAAATACTCAATATCCCTTCTCTTTAAATTCAGCATAAGACTTCTGGTCGATCACTTTGCTTCTTTTCAGCCGTTTTCTGATAAATCTCCATTTCTTCTTCAGTTTCTCTAACCAAATTCTGACCAAAATCTCTTCTCACTAAGTTCTTGTCCAAACCACACAGGTCGTCCTGCATTGTCTACCATACAATAGCTCATATGGTGCCATTTTTTAATGCTCGATTGGTAGCTGTTGTTGTCAGGCAAATTCCATGAGAGTACATATCTGTCCCAACTGCCTTCAAATTCTATGACACATGCTATCATCATGTCTTCCAGGATCCTGATGACTCTCTCTGGATTCGGCCATCTGTTTGAGGATGAAATGCAAGGTCTGGAAATGCAATTTCGTTCCTAATGCTTCCTGCAGTTTACCCAAAACTTCCGATGTAACCTGGATCTTACATCAGATATAATGGATTTTGGAAAACTCCATGAGCGAACTTATTTCTCTAACATAAATTTCGGGCTAAACTTGGCTAGAGAATTAGTCCATCCTAACTGGTAAAAAGTGTGCAGATTTAGTATCTGTCCCACAATCACCCATACTGCATAATGCTTCCGCTGCGTCTGAGGTAATCCAGTAACAAAATCCATCAGTGATCTTGATCCCACTTCCATGTTGGCCACTGTTTATTGGATGAAGTAACCCGATGGCAGTATTGATGTTCTGCTTTTACTTTTGACATGTGAAAACAATCTTGTTACAACCATGTAACAATATCGTTCTTCATCCCGGCCACCAATAAGCCTTTCTTCAAATTCTTGATACATCTTGGTACTACGGATGCATTGTATATGGGACTGTTATGAGGCTTATGCAGAAATCTTTGTCTAAGCTTCTCCTGTCTGCGGCACAACAACTCTGTCCTTTCATAGAATTAAGGGACTCCACTGTTATCCCACTCTGGAAATTTCCCACCCATGATTCTTCCTGTACTTGTTTCACCATAGTGCTGTTTGTGCATCTTTCTTCTGTGGCTTCTGCAACTTCCGGAACCCAAGATGGCTGTATTTGCATCTGTTGCTAGAATCACTCCCTTGATGTTGCAACTCCATGCGAATTCTCATTGCTATTCAAAGCAAACAATGATTTCCGGCTAAGGGCATCAAGCTACCACATTTAGCTTTGCCCGGATGGTAATTATTGACATAATCATAATTAGCCGAACTGCATCCACTCCGTGTCTTGAATTCAAATCTTTCTGTGTTGGTTAAATACTTTAAACTTTGATGATCGTGTAAATGTACACTTTTCACCATACAGATTAATGCCGCCATACTTTGAATGCTAGAACAATAGCTGCCAGTCTCAAATCATGGGTTGGATAATCAATTCATGTGGCTTTAACTGTCTGGAGACATAAGCTACCAACCTTCCTGTCTGCTAGTACACATTTCCTAACCCAATATGAGAAGCATCACTGTAAATCTCAAAGTCTTTTACCTGACAACTGGCTGGGTCAACACTGGGCTTCAGTCAACTTTTTCTGGCAAAAGTGTCAAAACTTCTGCTGACATCTATCATCCCATTGAAAATACAAACTGCTGTTTTCTTCAATAATCTTGTTAAAGGTATGAAAATGATAGAGGAATCCCTTTACGAACCTTCTGTCAATAAACCGGCTAATCCAGAAAACTGCGAACTTCTGTAACATTTCTGGTTGTTCTCCAATAACAATAGCTTCAATCTTCTTAGAGATCCACTCTGAAAAACCCTCCGATGAGACCACATGTCCTAAGAAAGACAGAAACTTTTCTTCCAGCCAAAACTCACACTTACTGGAGCTTGGCATACAGCTGTTATCTCAATGTTCTGAAGTACGATCCCAAATGTTTATCATGTTCAACCCTGTCTCGGAGTGACCAAAAATGTCATCTATGAACACCACCACAAACTGATCTAAATATGAATGAACAACGCGGTTCACTGAGGTCCATGAAAACGCTGGTGCATTTGTGAGCCCGGAATGGCATGACCCCTAAAAATTCATAGTGACCATATTCGGGTCCTTGAATGCAGTTTTAGCGATATCTTCTTCCTTTATCCGCACCTTGATTGGTATCCCGACCTGAGGTCGATGTTTAGAAAACATACCTGCACCCTTTAATGATCAAACAAATCATCAATGCAGGCAATGGATACTTATCTTGATTGTCAGTTTGTTCATTGTTCTGTAGTCAATGCAACAATCTAAAATGATCCATCTTCTCTCTTTACAATAATACCGGTGGTCCCCAAGGTGATACACTTGGGTCTCCCGATAAGCCTTTGTGCTACAATAACTCCTGTAGCTGAATCTTTAACTCTTTTAGCTCGGCTGGTGCCATTCTGTAAGGTGCAATTGATACTGGTGCTGCTCCAGGATAGACATCAATGGTAAACTCCACTTCCCTCCTTGGTGGTAACCCTGGTAACTGTTCTGGAAATACATCTGGATAATCACACAATTCGCGCGCGCTCTTCCAGCCTGCACTGTCTTTACTCTTTTGGTCATATCTCTCAATATACAACTCCGATTTGGATGATTCAAAAACCCATGTTTCAACATAAACTCAATATTTACTTCATTTATTCAATACCTCCCCTGTTTTCTCACCATTACCAGTCCTCCCACTCAACATAAAGCAATATATTGTCTCACTAGCAACACACCACAATCAACTATAGCCTGATGTTTGGCTAGCCAATCCATACCCAGAATAACATCAAATTCTCTATCTAAATGGCAACTCCATCAGATCTCCTGGAAACTCTTTTCCATGAATAACAATTGGACATCCTTCAACCACTGTATGGGTTTTTACTACATCGCCTAGTGGATTAGTAACTACCATACCCTGACTCACATATGCAACTTCTAACCCTTTAACCCAAGGTTAGGTACGCTAATGTATGAATGAGATGATCCAGGATCAATTAAAGCAGAAACTGTATGATCACATAAAGAAAACTCACCAACTAGGACATCTGGAGCTTCCTCCTCTTCCCTGGCTCGCATAGCATAAACCCTGGCTGGACCATAGCATAAACCCTGGCTGGACCTCTAGTAATCGGGTCTGTCAACAAGTCTCTAGATTGCTGGGTCTTTGCCCTCGAGCTCTTCAACTCTACCTCTGGGCCTATTAAGAACTGTGTAGGAACGCTCTTGCCCTCTTAGGAAACAGTCTTTCTTCTGATGGTCTGATGCTCCGCATATCCAACATTTACCAGTCCACCTAACCAACACTCTCTCACCATGTCGTCTGCCACAATGCTCACAAGGTGGAAAAGGATAACCGCTGACTCTTGCACCCTCTACTGGTGCATCTAGCCAGTTCGCTCTGCCTGACCTTCGGCTATACCAACCATGGCCGGAACAACTGATACCGCTGGCGTGTTAGCACCCCTAGCTGCGCCTTGGCTAAAGGAAGGTCTAGAACTAGCTGAACTACTAGCACCTCTGAATCTCTTGCTATCTGACTGATAGGGACTGGGTGCACTCTGAGTCTGGTCTCTCCTTTGTTGAGACCGCTGGCGTCTGGTACGCTGACTGGCCTGAATTCGCTCTATCTCCTGAGCTGCCTCTACCTCCTGAGCTGCCTCTACCAAAGCTGAGAACTCTCTGAATCTGGACGCTACCACTCCCATCTGAATCTCATCGTTCAGGCCTTCCTGAAACTTTTTACACACCTTTCGGCTTTGTAGCCACTATCCGCTCACCAGTACCGGCTAAGCCTAGTAAAATTTCTGTTCATATTCTGACAACTCGACATTCTGTTCTCTGTCAGAAGGTATAAGAAGTCCTTCCTTCTCGCATCCTAGGTATGTCCTCTGTGATGAACTTCTTTCTTGAATTCGTCAAGAAGGATTGCCAGGTAGCTGTTGTTGATACTCGTGCAGAACATAATCACCATGGTATAAAGCTTCCATCTATTAGGCCAATGATGTGGCACAAATCAACTTGATTCGTCCTCTGGTGTACACTGTAATTGTTCCAAAACTCTCGATGTCCCATCTAACCAATACTCAGCTATTTCTGGACTATCATCCTTGTTAGCTCTGAATTCCTTCGCACCATATTTTTTAAGCTTCTCTAGTGGGGGCTTTCTTTCTCTTTCTACTACTACTGGTGCTTGAGGTATCACCCCTGCAATCTATCTAAAAGTGTCTGCAAGTTGCTTTAACAGCACCTCTTGACCTGGTGCTATTGGAGACTCACCCTCCACTGCTCTGGCTTGACCTGGTGCTACTGGAGCCTCACTAAGGAATAGAATAGAATTTGGAGCTGAAGATAATCATTAACAGCCCCCCCCTCAAGCTGTGTCGTAGGAGACCAAAGACGCAGCTTGTTGCAATGAGCTTCAAATAATGGATAACCCAAAGGTTTTTGTAACATTCCTTCTCGGTCCACCCGTAAACCCGAATAAACCGAGACGAGACGCTACAAACTGGTTGACTATATGTCCTGTCATGCTAACATCATCCTGTATGTGAACATACTAGCATGCTGATGCTGTTATATTAATACTGTCTATAATCTTTACAAGACATGATACTAGTTACAAAAAAAATGATTTGGGCCAACTGTGTGCCCTGTAACATGCCCTAAAAGAAACAAATCAGTTTTGTACCCTGAAGACCGAGTCTTCTACAGATGACGGCAGAGTTGTATAAACGGACCCTCTATGGACTAGTCTCAAAACCTGCGAGTTAAACAGGTAACTCGCTGAGCAAATAAAGCTCAGTGGATATCTCAACATGGAAAGAAACAATAAAGCACATACTTGTATATAAAGAATCATGTAGGCACACAAGGCACAGCACACATATCATGATATCTTTCATTTATCTGTATGATTTATGCAATGTTATGTCCAGATATCTGTATGGCTCCATAAGGTTATAGCGAAATCGAGGTGATAAGAAAACTGTATAAACTGGATGAATACTGTATACTTGGCTGCTATGGCCCATATAATCATATCCACTCAACGGCCTGTAGCCGGAGTAAACCACTCAACGGCCTGTAGCCGGAGTAACAAACTGTATGAGGCGCAGATCTGCTATCCTATGTCGCGACATGGTCTTATCTACATGGTTTCTACCTAACCCCCATGGAGCATAATGTTGGTATGTCACAAGTATAACACAACATCATAGTAATAGTTCATCACTTCATAAATCATCATGTTCATATGATTTCACATCATTTGCATGCTTGCCTGTTGTTTTAATCCATATTCTAATGTTGTCTTTTTGTTTTACAATGATTGGATGCATACAAGTTGAGCAAGGAATCCATTTACATAGGAAAAGAAAGTCCAAAAATGCAGGAAAAGCCAAGTCGCGAGCGCGCCTGTGGAAGTCGCGAGCGGCGAGCGCGAAGATGCAGAAAATAAGAAGACAGTGTGTTATCAGGCACAAGTCCGCGATCGTTCGTACTTGAGAGTCGCGAGCGCGTAGTGTGCCCACATGAGAGAACAGTGTAGTTTTTCATGCAACTACACGAGCGCGGCAATGCAAGTCCGCGAGCGCTTCCAGGCCAAGGGCCAACTTCACCGAGCGCATTTGCAAGGTCGCGAGCGCATAATGTTGCAATATGAGAGGTCAAGAGTTTTGAAGTGGAAGTCGGCGCGCTGGGCGCAGTGCAAAGTCGCGAGCGCGCGCGTGCTTTCCAGCCCTACGCAGTGCCAGGTCGCGACGCGTTTCTCCAGCAGCCTGCGCAGTCTGCACTCTTTTGGTCATATCTCTCAATATACAAATCCAATTTGGGTGATTCAAAAACCCATGCAAAGCTAACACATAGACTTTACTTTGTCGACACCACCGAACCCTTTTTGGAGTATCTCCTAGCTTCTTTTGACGTCTTAGCAGGGGTGACTATCTCGAACGCGGTTTCGTCGAGACCTTGATATATTGTGAACAAGGCCTTCTTCTCCCTCTTTCTTAGCTCCTTCAACTCCTCCTTTTCTTCTTTCTTCATTTGTGCTTCCGCCGTCGCGTCGGGTTCGGTGAATCCAGACTCCACGAGATCCCACACATCAAGTGATCCCAGTAGAGCCTTCATTTGTATACACCAAATATCATGATTGCTGTAACATCCCTTCTCCTATACACATCAAAATTCTTACAACTTATCTACAATATCACTCAAGTAGAGACTGAATAACAATAAGCTGCAAGTAACTCTACTTACTTGGAGAGAATTGAGGTTGCCTAAATTGGGATGGAGAAGTAAGGAAATTTTTAACGGAGATGAAGAGATGAAGATAAAGATGAAAACAATGGGAAAGAAAATGATGATTTACGCGGTAAGTCATCACAAATAAGATAAATGATGGAAACTTACTAAATGATACCTCAATTGTCAAAAGGCTATAACTTAATACCCAAGCTTGTTCTTTTAATGCCATTAAATCCTAATCTTTACACTTTGCTCTTTGCTCTTTTTCTCTCAATCAAGTAAGTCCACTAATAATCCCATTCTACCCCAACCGGGTTTGGTTCAACTCGACTCAACTCGACTCGACTCTATGCAGAGACTCGACTATGCAAAGACTCGACTCGGTAGAATGTCACAGTTTTTTCATCACATCAGCAACTTGATCAGTGCTTTTTAGAAAATGAATTTGAATTAAACCACGTTTCACTTGATCTCTGATGAAGTGGTAATCGATTTCAACATGTTTTGTGCGAGCATGGAACACCGGATTAGAGCTGAGATAAATAGCACTTACATTAGCTGAGATAAATAGCACTTACATTGTCACACCAAAGTTGTGCTGGTGATTTTAAGGGAAACCCAAGTTCTTGTAGGAGTGTCGTTAGCCACATGACTTCAGCCGTTGTGTTTGCTAGAGCTTTGTACTCACTTTCAATACTTGATCTTGCTATAGTAGGTTGTGTTTTTGAGGACTATGATACTAAGTTTGTTCCCAAATAAATGAGATAAACACCTGTAGAACGATGATCATCTGGGCACCCTGCCCAATCACTATCAGAGTAGCAATGTAAAACAGAGGAAGAGTCACGTTGTAGTAACAAACCATGACTAGATGTCTACCGTAAATAACGTAAAAGAAGTTTACAAGCTTGCCAATGCTCTGTTGTTGCACAATGCATGAATTGAGCAAGTTTGTTAACACTAAAAGCGATGTCCGGACGAGTTAAGGTAACATATTGTAAGGTAACATATTTGCAATGCTCCAACAATTTGTCTATACTCCATTACCACGAAGAGAGAAGTGGTGCCATTGGTTTTTTTAACTCAAACTTCAAACTTGGAGTTTGAGCCATTGGTGTACGACACCCCTTGCATGCTTGCATATTTGTAGCTTGTAAAATGTCCTCAATATATTTATGTTGAGAAAGCAGTAATCCTTTGACATGGCGTTGGATTTCAATCCCTAAAAAATAATGTATATCGCCAAGATCACGAACAGGAAATTCTTGTTGCAATTTATCCACAAACCATTAAATTAGTTGTGATTGATTTCCTGTAACAAAGATATCATCGACATAAACAAGAACAAATAATTTCTTAGTACCATTAGAATAAATAAAGAGGGAATGATCTGAATGGGAACGCTAAAATTTAAGAGTCTCAAGAAATGCTGTGAGCCGTTCAAACCAAGCTCGAGGAACTTGTTTGAGACCATATAATGACTTTTGAAGCTTGCAAACATAATCTGGATTTTGCTTGTCGATAAATCCAATTGGTTGTTCCATAAATAGCTCCTTATCCAAACATCCATGAAGAAAAGCATTAGATATATCAAGTTGACATGTTTCCCAATTTTATGATGCTGCAATAGATAATACAGTTCGTACAGTTGTAAATTTAACCACTGGTGAGAAGGTTTCTGAATAATCGATACCGAACTGTTGAGTAAATCCCTTGGCCACTAATAGTGCTTTGAAACGCTCAACTGAACCATCAGACTTATGCTTGATGCCATAAATCCATTTATTTTTAATGATGTTGGCATTAGAAGGCCGTGGCACTAATACCCATGTCTGATTTGTTGTAAGGCAGTGACTTCTTCCTGCATAGCATCTTTCCAAACCTGATATTTATTAGCATAAGTAAAACAAATGGGTTCTTGATTAGGCATGGAAGTGGCTATGTAGGAAAATTTTTTTTGGTTTAGGATGGGGCCGAAGGACCATATGATGGGCGCGAATGAGTTTGAATCGATCTATGGATTCTGGTGTAGATACAAGAAGTTGTAAACCAGGAGAATTAGATTTTGGAGATTCAGTGAGAGAAGATAAAGACGACATAGAAATAGTTGTAAGAGATTTTGGTGAGGTAGAAGTATTTAAATTAAGCGGAGAAGATAAAGAAACAGAGTTTGAGTTTTGAAGGTTACCTAATTCTGATGAAAAAGCCAAGTCTAGAGAAGTTTGACATGTTACAGTTAACCAATTTTGTTCAGCCTTGTTTTCATTAGAATGAGTAGCACGGCTAGCATAAGGAAAAACATTAGAGTGAAATCGGACATGCTTTGCTAAATAAATCCGACCTGTACTAGCATCTAAACATCTATATGCAGAATGATAAAATAAATCCGACCTGTACTAGCATCTAAACATCTATATGCAGAATGATAAGGACTTTGACCCAAATATATGCATTCATGAGTGCGATAAGAAAATTTGTGAGAATTATATGGTCTTAATAGTGGAAAAACGGAGCAGCCAAATGGTTGGAAGGCCAAATGGTTGGAAGGCCAAATATATGGAGAATTTTTGTTAAGAACATCAGAGGGTAAAACATTGATTAACATTGCACTTTGTTCTAAAGCATCATTCCAATATTTCAAAGGTAGACTGGCATGAGCAAGCAATGTTAAACTCGTATCAACAAGATGTCGAATTTTTCATTCTGTCGTACCATTTTGTTCATGAGTGTACGGGCAGGCAATTCGATGTTGAATACAATGATTTTTAAAATACTGATGAAGACGTTGATACTCTCCACCCCAATCTGAATGAAAAGCAAGAATTTTCTTTTTAAATTGTCGAAAAATTAACTATTCAAACTGCTTAAAAATATCAAACACTTCACTTTTTGCTTTCATAAAATAAATCCATGTAAATCTAATGAAATCATCAACAAAAATAACAAAATAACGATGACCTAAGCTAGACTGAATAGGGGCAGGACCCCAAAAATCTGAAAAAACAATTTCAAAAGGACAAACACTTTTGTGTTCCTTGGAAGCAAGAGGAACACGACTCAATTTTCCAAGACGACAACTAGCACATGGACTAAGAACAGAACTAGAGCTTGAAATTTTATTTTGCTTTGCTAAAGAAAAAATTTTCTGCACGTTTGGGTGTCCCAGCCGACTATGCCACTCACCCAGAGAAGGTGCAACATTTGCAAGATACACAGAAGGCTTAGAGAACTGAGGTTGACGAAACTTGTAGACTCCATCTTCACTTGGACCTTTCATCAGAATTTTCTTGCTGGTTTGGTCCTTTATAAGAAAATAATGTGGCCAAAATTCAAAAAACACAGAATTGTCAGTTGCAAGTTTTTGAACAGAAAGGAGATTTTTCTTAATCTCAGGAACACATCAAATTTTATTCATGCTAAATCAAATATCAGGAAAAGAAAGAACACTATTACCAGTATGGGAAATTGATAAACCTTGTCCATTACCAACAAAGAGTTGTCCATTACCAACAAAGAGCTGATCCGGGCCTGTGTATTCATTGATTTGAGTCAAATGATTTGGATCAGGAACAATATGATAGTTGGCTGTTGTGTCAGGGAACCATGTCACTTGTGCAGGAGATGCAGAAGATTGAACAGCTGCAACATTAGCTGTTGGAGTGGTATTGCTGGCATTAACATTTCCATAATTATAATTTCCAGTATTTTGGTTCCGTTGATATCGACGACGACAAGTAATAGCTGTGTGATTACGATAACCACAAATTTGACAAGCAAAAGTATTTTGCTGATTTCGATTTCTGTTATTCCCCTGATTATAATTAGCTCGATAAGCTGGACGAGATTGATGTTGAGAATGAGGAGTTGGGAGAAGAGGTGTTTGGGTTCTGAGAGTAAGATTGGCAACAGGCTCATGAGAATTATTTAAAAGAAGTTCATGGGCAACAAGGAAAGAAGTTCATGGGCAACAAGGTGACCATGAAGTTCATAGAATGACACAGGTTTAGGTCTCAAATTAAGAGAAGTAATTATAGAGTGATATTCATACCCAATATTTCTATATATTATGGCATTAAATTCAGCAGTGGATATTGGACGTCCTGATGCCTGAAGTTCATCAACAAGGGACTTCGCCTTTTGAAGATAAGCAGAGACAGAAAGATCAGCCTTTTTAAGCTCTTGAAGAGAAATATGGAGCTAAAGTTGACGATTTTGTGAAACCGATCCAAAGGCATTAGCTAGGGCCTGTCATACAGCATAAGAAGATTTAAGTCCAATAACTAATGGATAAACTTCTTCGGAAAGAGAGGCAAGAAGCCATGAGAGAAGAAGTTGATCTTTGTCAAACCATTTTTCATATGCAGGATTGGGTATAGGAGTGGCAGCAGGATCATATGCAGGATTGGGTATAGGAGTGGCATCTGTAGAAGAAGTAGGTATAGTTTGAGAAGGAGGTGGAATAGATCCATCAATGAAACCATTAAGCTTTTGAAAATTAAGGATGGGTGTAAACTGTGTTTTCCATGAGAGGTAATTCTTTTGAGTAAGCTTAATGGAAAAAGAAGAAGAAGAGGTGATAGAGGGCATGGAGGAGGATGATATTGGAACAAGGGCCATTGGCTCTGATACTGATAGAAGGCATGGAGGAGGATGATATCGAAACAAGGGCCATTGGCTCAGATACCATGTAAAATAAAGAGAAGAATTTGAGAATTTGTATTCACAATTTGATATCTACAAACATTAGCAGAAAGCTATATATATATAGCCTGTGCAGGAAGCTAATATAGAAAGAAAACAAATTACATTAATTTAGGCTATAATTTACAATCAGATTAGGTAACTAGAATATTTCTATCCTACAATTGCTCTTTGACAGCTCACATTGATACATATTTGTTGAGGTAAGGAATAGAATAGAATTTGGAGCTGAAGATAATCATTAACACAAGCAAGGGAACGCTTTAGACATTTGTCAAGGAAGGGGATCGAGCTTATTGCACTAATAAGAAGGAGAGGCAGTAGCTGTTTTACAACATCTAGGACATGGAGTCTAGGAAGAACAAAAAGGAAATCCAAGTATAATTTGTATCTCATGTCTTTGTCTCTTTATTTTTATTGGAGTATTTTGTTTTTTTGAATATTGTATTAGTATTCAAGCATGATTAAATTCTAAATCTGGTTATGGGAACTATGTATTAGTTTGTGTCCAAGAATGGTTTAATTTATTTGTATAATTGCCTATAGTTTTCTAATTCAATACGTGTAAGCTTAATGCATGTGGATATATCAGGCTCCATATTTGCATGATCTTAGACCGATTAGTATGATTGGAAGATTGACTTGTTAATCGAATCTCATGTGTTAAACCTAGAAAAATGGACCTAGGGATAGGGTAGATTTCTTTGAGGGCCAAAGGAATAATACCAGCTTATTCAGTTTCAATCAACGTAGTACCACGAAAGTATGTGTCATTTTGATTCCAACACGTCCATTTAATCTTGGCAGAGAAACTTGGATATTATAGGTTAGTCCTCCTTCAAGAACAGACATAAACCATTCAATCGACCATTCGCAATACGCGTTAAACTAATAAATATCTCATGTCTAGATTATCTTGAATATTGATTAATTAAATCCTTGAGAATTGTTAGCTTAATTTACTTGCTTTAATTTGTAGTTATTTAATTTTACTGCAGTTTTATTTATTGCCTGCCAAAATATTTATGATATTCCTGATAATTGTTAAACATAAAGATTAGTAATCAATTCTCCAATCTCTGTGGATTTGACAACCTTTTTCACTATATAACTTGTACGACCCGTGCACTTGTGGAATATGCATTCATAGCCATCACACACCGATAACTACTTCGCTTTGTTGTTTCGCTACGTTGCCCTGCCCTGAGCCTAATGTGCGATATTGCAACATTAGAGGGCGATCCACCTTGTGCTTGCGCAAACTCTGACGAGTTCTACTGCAACATCTTCCATTACGAATACATATTCGGGGTGCATATGATCATCGTGACCTAATCTACCGTATAGCATACACAATTTCACGATTATGGTGAGGTACGAATAGAAGTGGAGGTGGAGGTGGAGGTGGAGTTAGAGGCAGAGGTGGCAATGGAGAAGATGGCATGGGTGTGGATGTTGATATGGAGGCGACAATGGTGGAGGCGATACAGGCGAAAGTGACAGAGAGGGAGAGACCTTTGGCTTTCATATTGCTCACGGGTATTTTCGACATTTTCGTATAACTTAACAAAAAAAAAAAAAAAGAAGGAAATTGGACGGATGTATTACTTACAATGACGGATGCAAACGTTAGTGACATGCTGAATATTTATCCAAAATGAATGAACTACTTAAATAATTTCATCATACCTCAAGGATTAAATGATTAATTTTCCTATAATAATATTTATATTACTAATCTAATAAACACTTTTGTGTAAGGCAGACTTTTCCCCAAAATAGTAATCCAACGTAGGTTATCTAAACTACTCCATTAGAGTTAATTAACTTAACTATAACAATAATACCATTTTATTGTTAAAGAAAAAATAAATAAAATACTTATAAATTTAACTCAACAGTAACAATCAAATTAATTAGAGTATACTGTATGAATCCTTGGTTTCAAATATTTATACATTAAAAATAACCGAAAATAAACATGATATTTAAATATTAAACCTAAATAATTTTTTATCTTATAAGGATAAAGAAGATAATCTCAAAATTTTTTTTGAATGATCAGATATGTTTTTCTTTTATTAAGAAAAAAAAATAAAAAATTAGGATTCAAAGCGATGTTTATATTTATTACAAACGTTGGCTTTCCGTGTGGAGCGGTCTCAAATTTTTACATTTGTGCGGAATTTGCACGTCAAAGGTTCTCCATACGGCGTCGTACATTTAGACTCGGAACCCGCAAGACCTGATTCTGACAAAACAACAAATGCCATTTTCGTCAAAGTAAACGTCGGGTCTGTCAATCCCTCTCACTCCTCCGTTCAATCTCTGCATTTCTGGTCGATAGATCTCTCCAGCTCCATCACATCCACCACCACCATCGCAAATGACGAAACCACCCTTCTTCCCTCTTTCTTTCCTCATTATCCTTTCCCTCTTCACCCTCACCGTCGCCGAAATCAAAACCTTAAATATCAACAACGATGATCGACCTATGATCCTTTTCGAGAAATTCGGCTTCACGCATACTGGTCACGTGGGCATATCCGTCTCTTCCGTCTCTGTATCCTCCTCTATCAACGCCCCTAACCCTAGCCCTTCTCGTCTGGGCTTCTTTCTCCTATCTGAAGAGTCTCTCCTTCAAGTCCTCCTGGAGATCCAACAAAACCCGAATTTTTGCGTTCTTGAGTCTCACTATACCCTTCATCTTTTCACTTTCCGCGATCTCTCTCCACCGCCTCTCTCTTCATTCGATCGATCTTTCCCTGTAACAGCGCCAAATGAATACTCTCTTTTCTTCGCCAATTGCGCGCCGGAGACGCGCGTTTCCATGGCGGTGACAACGGAGCTTTACAATCTCGAGCGTGATGGATCTAGGGATTACCTCTCCGCTGGCCTTACACAGTTACCTTCCCTTTACTTCTTCTATTCGGTTGCATATCTCGCTTTTCTTGGCTTTTGGATCTACATTTGCCACACGAATAGAAGATCTGTACATAGGATCCATTTATTAATGGCTGGATTGTTGCTAATGAAAGCGCTTAACTTGATCTGTGCCGCGGAGGATAAGCATTACGTCAAAGTCACCGGTACTCCTCACGGTTGGGATGTTCTGTTCTACATTTTCCAGTTTATTCGCGTCGTTTTGCTCTTTACGGTGATTGTTTTGATTGGCACCGGCTGGTCGTTTTTGAAGCCATTCCTGCAAGAGAAGGAGAAGAAGGTGTTGATGATTGTTATTCCACTTCAGGTCTTGGCTAATGTAGCTTCTGTGGTGATTGGTGAGACTGGGCCTTTTATTAAAGATTGGTTTACCTGGAATCAGGTGTTCTTGTTAGTGGATATTATCTGTTGTTGCGCGATTATTTTCCCTATTGTGTGGTCGATCCGGTCTTTGAGAGAGACCTCTAAGACTGATGGGAAAGCTGCAAGGAATTTAGCCAAATTGCAACTGTTTAGACAATTTTACATTGTTGTTATTGGGTACTTGTATTTCACAAGGATCGGTGGTCGATCCGGTCTTTGAGAGAGACCTCTAAGACTGATGGGAAAGCTGCAAGGAATTTAGCCAAATTGCAACTGTTTAGACAATTTTACATTGTTGTTATTGGGTACTTGTATTTCACAAGGATCGTGGTTTTTGCTCTTAAGACTATTGCGGCTTACAAATACCAGTGGGTTAGTAGTGCCGCGGAGGAGACAGCTAGTCTGCTGTTTTATGCAGTTATGTTTTATATGTTTAGGCCTTTGGAGAAGAATGAGTATTTTATTCTTGATGAGGAGGAAGAGGAGGCTGCAGAGATGGCTCTGAAGGACGAAGAATTTGAGCTTTGAAAGGGAAACCCACTGAGATGCAACTTTTCCTGTTGCAATGTAATATTTCCCCGGTGTTTTTTAGCTGATAGAATTATATGGTTCGCTCTGATATCTCCCTTCCTGCTCTTATTTTGCATTTACTTTGATTTGATTTTGTATTAAGTTTCGGTTCAACTCTTACAACAAGTTTAATATTAATTGTGTAGTGGCTATAATATTGGTCAATGGATTTTTCATGTCTTAACCCGTTAACTAGTTCATCATATAGCAGTCCAAATCTTTTGCAACTCTTTTAACTGCTGTCTGGCTGGATGTACTGCATTCTTTTATTATTGAATTACTTAGATGTTTGTCTAATTGGTCTTTTACTTAGTTTGGATTTTGTTTCTTGCAGCATCAAAGCTGTTGGCATTGAGAATTCATGTTTTTTATTGTGCCGTCAATTTAACAGAACTAATCTGTTTAAGCATTGGCTACTGACTTGATGATGTGATTTAGCTAGCGTTATTTGTATTTTTTTGGTTGTTATTTGTCTACTTTGGTTTCCTGGAATATCGTTAGGAGGTGCTTGCTATTGCATGATGAAAGTACCTCTTTCCATCCTCCTGACAATTTAGGCCTATAAACGAGCGTGAGCTTGAGCTATTTAAAGTTATAGCTGGAACTTGATTTGAGCTTGAGAAATGGAGCTTTGGCTTGGCTCATTTATTGTTTGTAGTTTTGAAAAATAAAGTTACACCTTTACAAGCTCGGACTCATGCTCTAACTAGACTCAATAAGCTTATCAAACGACCTTTTTGTGAGTGAAGTCTTGAGCCATTTACGAGCTGCACCTCTTGTAGAGTTTATTGTACTCTAGATCCATACCGTTTACACCTCAACATGCCTCTCACAGCGGCAATCAAGAATATTGGTGCAACTTTCATTATTTTGGTTTGTATTTTATTCTTCTCTGTGTTGGATCTGCTTGCTCAGCTGTTAATTTATACGTACAATGTTTTCATCTAAATAGCCTTCTTTATTGAACACATGTAAAAATGTTCCTTACAGACTTATTGCATGACCCATTTATCCAGCCTGCACTTGCCCATTGTTCAGTGTATAGGAATAGGATGTTGTGTTAGGAATTGGACGTTGCGCATCTTCTTTGGTTAGGTGATAGTGGGAATAATATGGTTGTTGAAGCTGATCTGTTTTTGCCGATAACAATTATTGTTCATATATGCAAAATAAGTTTGATCTTGTGTTCTATGTTCTTCTATAAGGATGGCTTTGCACTTAACAAAGTGCTCGTTATTATCATCTGATTATAAACTATTCCCCAGATTTATTCTTATGTATGATTTTCTTCTATAAATATCTCTATATTTTGCTGGAACAGTCTTTTGGATTGAAGTGTCTCACACGCTGGATTTGCCAAGAGTTGTGATGATAATGTCTTTTCTATTTCCTAAAATTTGCACTTTGCTTTGAGACTGAGAATGTATGTCGGTTAGTTTCTTTGATAATCATATTTAATATTATTAGAAACTCAATAATTGGATTTTATGAAACAACAAATATGGTTTACAAAATTTTACTTTGTTTTAATTCTGTATATATTTTTATTTTTTCTCCTTTTCTAGAATTTTATTTATTTTTTAATTATCTAGTATCATTTATTTATTGTCCAAATAAATATATAATTATAGAATTTGAGTGAAGAAATCTTATTTGCTCCTAAAACTAAGAATATTAATATTGTTGCACATTTTTACACTTTTCATAATTCATATTACTAGTAACAAGTTTTTAGAGTTTTTGGCTTTTTTTTATGTAAAATATTTTGATGTGTGGTTAGTAAAATTTTTAGAATATAAATTTTGTAATTTTAAATTATCTAATAAGTATTTAATCCGTCTAATATATAAGTTAAAATATTCAGTAAAATGATTTTGCAAGTTGAAACGTTGAATAATTACAGGTTGAAGTTGAATCGTATAATATATTAAAATAAAAGTTAAGTTGGTACAAAGAGTAAAGGGACAAGATTCATAACTGAATGTATGCATTAGCCAATTACTCAAGTCACTGTTATTGAAATTCTCTGCTTTCTCTATTCTTATTTATTTATGCATAATTTTCTATATTTCAACTCTAATATAAATCTAGCTAAAATTTATTCTCGTTCAAGAAATTATTTATATAATAATTAATGGTAGTTCCACAAGATTTAACAATTTCTGAAATTAATAGTTTGTCTGAAATTTAAAAATTGGAGTGTAGAGTTTTTGTTTTTATCATGTTTATGTTAAATGATTTAATATCGGAACGTAATTTTATTTCATAATTTTGTATTTCTTTGCAATTGCTCTCCAGTATCCACTGAAAAAAAAAAAAAAAAAAAAAAAAAAAAAAAAAAAAATATAATCATGCTCTGTCTCGCTTGTCATGTCCAATACCGAAACCGGATGGGCCAAGTTTCTGCCACAATCGCATTACGAACATCTTGGACTTCATTGGTCATCTCTTGGGCAACCTGATTGCAAAAAAAAAAAAAAAAAAAAAAAATCATAATCATGCTTCTGTCTCGCTTGTCATGTCCAATACCGAACCGGATGGGCCAAGTTTCTGCCACAATCGCATTACGAACATCTTGGACTTCATTGTCATCTCTTGCAACCTGATGCACATCCAGAAAATCAAATAAATCAAATTAGTAGGGCAATGCATGAAAATAGTAATTTAGTGAATGTAAAATATAAAAATTCAGTAGAATAAGTACAAATTAACATAATTATATATATAAAAATGTAAAAAATTATAAATTAAACCGTAAAAAATCGGTGGGGCAGGTGCCCCCATTGCTTCAATTATAAATCCGCCTCTATTTGCAACCGAATTAATCCAATCCAATCCAAATACAATAAGCTCATTTCAAAGAACCGAGGACCAAAAGAATAGGGAGAGATGGAAGATGATAGTAATATTTTTACTCTTTGCAAAATTTCACTGCACAAATACTTATATTACATATGTTAAATTATTATTATATATTTAGGATCTCTATCAAAGCTTAAGAGCATAAATTTTTTTTTTCTGTGAAATAGTTATTCCACATCTAAATTTAAACCAAAACTAAGAAAAATTATTTATATGAAATAATCATTTGTTCTCTCTTATTTTATGCTATTTGATAGTCTAAAAAATATGATCTCGAGGAAGTGATAATACTTGTATTATATTTGATAGTTTGAATTGACATTAACCCTTTTTTAGGGTTGGATTTATCATTTTATACAAGGTATTAGTGTCGAGTTGGTTACTCAAATGATGGGGAGCAATATCCGGACATTATCTCCTAATATCAAGTTCACATCCCTTTTCTGTTATTCACGATTTTGGAAATCTGGGGATCTCGGTCAAGCAGGTGCTTATCAGATGTCCCCTCAAAAGGTTAGGTGATATTTATGCCATCAACTATCAATCTCGGTAAGTTCTAGTTCACCTGGAAGCATCGAACCCACTCGCGCTCAGTTTACAGGGTGTGGTGCTTTGTTTAAGTAAAAGGGAAAGGGGTTTGATCGCCGTGACTTGCTATGAGGCTTCTGCTGCATATTTTTGGGCCTAAAATTTGGCCCATACGGGCTGCGAGTTTAGACGTGGGCCCATTCCTGCAATAGTCGTGGGAATTTCTTTGTTATATAAAGTCTTGTGTCCTTACTTTTTGGGATTTTTTGTGATTGCTTCCTAATAATAATTCTCTTCCAAACTTAACAACTGCTTCTTTGTTCTTTAGGTAACTTCTATTACCTTTCTATTTGAGTTCTTACCTCGTTGCTTTTAGCTTTTTGCATTTAAAATTTCTTAGAAATGAGTTCTAACTGTTGAAATAAGGCTAAGGCCCCAGCTTATAAACCTTCAATCTCCTAGGTCTTGAGGACGAGCAAGTTGGTTTGGAGGAGGATAACCTCATTCTAGGAGTGGTGAAATTTGAATCGAGTTCGAAAGATGAGGTGCAACTGATTTGGAGGACATTGCAGGATATGTCTTCTTTCGCCCATAGGACTGGCTCAGGTCCGGCTTCTCAACCTGGGTCTATGCCTCCTATTCCCCAGCTGCGGGACAAGACTACACCTGAACAATCGCCAAAACCAAGGGAGAATAGGCCTACTCGCTCTAGGCAACAAAATGTGAGGGTCAGGGATTTAAGCTCTATATTAACCGAACGCGATCTTGAGGGTATCTGCACATGCTTCTTCATTCATTTGGAATATAAGACGAGGGTCCCTCCGGCAGGGATGAGAGCCAATACTGGGTTAGACCAACAGAGCTTACTTGTCTACATGGAGGACTACTAAGCGGGTGTGAGGTTTCTCCTTCAGAGGATCCTCTTTTCCTTTTGTAATGAGTGGGGGTGACCGTTGGCCAAATCGCTTCGAACAACATTTGAATGCTACTTGGTACGGATACTCTAGCTCGCCAATAAAATTTTGAGATTAATGTGCATCATCTGCATGCCATATTCAACTTTGTTTGGAGAGGGGCAGAGGATCATCCGCACCTTTCAGTTCGAAAAGCATACAACATATTCCCCTTGAAGAGCTCATCGATTAAAGGGAAATGGAAAGAAAATTTCCTTATTAACCACCCAAGGATTTTGGGGTGCCTTCTCAATGGGGTTGGGGGTCTCCCCGCCTTAGACGTCCTTGGGACCTAACTATCGCAGAGGTTAGGCAAGTTAAAGCGATGAAGCGGCACACCCTGAATCCTCCTCCTTTTCTTTCCTTGCTAGATTCCAACATCGCTGTGGGGGTGAGACCCCAAGCTTCAAGGAGGAGGAAAGTTGCGAGAGATACAGGGTGAGTTAGGTCTTCTAGGTTGTTTCTTGTTCTATTACTGACTTTTTTTATTTAACTTATTTTCCTTTTGTAGAGATGGCTTCAAGGCTTTCAAATGAGATGAAAGCACGTCTGGCGACAGGTTGGGATCAATTGATTGCCACTCGATCTAGGCAAAGTCCTAAGGGAGGCTCGGGGTGGTAACGACCCAGTTTAAGGCATTCTAAGGTGACGATAATAATGTCTCCTGTACGCACTTTCGTGGTCTAGCTATCTTCCCCTGATCCACTAAGTGTATCGGCTTTTATTACTCCAACTGCTCGTCCTGCCAACCAGAAGACTACTGAGCCAAGGAAGAAGAACAAAAGGCAGCGAGGTGGAGATAATGAGCCCTATTCTTCGGTGTCTGAGAAGGGGCTTAAGCTGTGGACCTCTATGAGGAGGAAGTATGGGAAGGATGCGTCGGCCAGCAGCGACCAAGTTGCATTGGCTATTGCTGCCCAGTGTGCTCTTCCTAACGACTTGGCTCGTTTAGAAAGCATGGAGGACGAGTTGTTCCTTGATCAAATTGACAGCATGTTTCTGTGGTATTTCCTCTTACATTTCTTCTACTTTGCATTTTTCTCTCCTCTCTCTCTTTGCTTATTTATCTTCTTATTTATTTTTTTATTTTCCTATCTACTTTAGTTGGTGAGTGACCCACAATGATAACCGCTGCAGTGTGAGGGAGTTACCGGAACTAGTTGCCACCTTGATCGAGGACCTAAAGGTCGAACATGTGACATCTCGACCCGGCAAAGCAATCCTAAGAGGACAGGTAGAGCAAAGCTCCTGGCTAGCTTCTAGGATGGCAAGCTAGCTATGGATGGTGAAATGTGGGACACATGAATGAATAGAATCATATATCGAAAAGGGGGAAAATAATCATCAAAGACGCCTTTTGGTGGAATGGCTTGGAGAGTTGGAAGAACTCCAGGGTTAAGTATGCTTGCTTAACGGAAATCTTAGGATGGATGACCACCTGGGAAGTTTCCCATTTCACCTACGGGACAAAACTGTGTGGATCTTGCCAATCCAGTATGGGATAGAATTGGCTTGATCCGAAGCAGAAAATTCATTTAGTGGTTGATGTCGGGCGTGAAAGAACATGCGAAGTTGGAAAGGTAGAGAACTCCGTTCAGACCCAAGCGCTAGAGCATAACTGTTATGTAGGGGTTCAAACTGACCTCACTCAAGCAAAGGATACTGCAGTTATGGCCACTCGCTTGGTCAATGATATGTTACTGCATCAATTAGACCTTACAGTGGCTAAGCTTCGATCTAGATTTCCCGATAAGGATTGAGGCTTTGTTAGCGAAATCGATGCATATCAAGACTTGAAAGATGACGAGGCGGCTGTGGATGCTGGTGTATTGGGTGGAGATGCACAGAATCCTATTGGGGTTGCATCCTCTGGACTTGAGAGGGGTCTAGGAATGTCAAATGCACTTGAGTCCACTACTCTTACTGACTCAGGTGTTGTTGTGGACGAGCCTACACTTTCAGTGTTATGGGGAAGGCTCGACACAACAACACATCCACCGTCAGTTAGTTATACATCATAGTGCAAAAATTTGCCAAATGGCTCTGGGGGTCAATGGTTCCGTCGTACGTTTCAAAAGCAGGCATCTTGAACTTGTGTGGGAAGTGTACTGGCATGACTTTTGGGGTTAATGGTGAATCATTCCTCAACTCAAAGTCAGTGTTATCACTTGTCTATCGGAAGTTTTTCAAGATTTGTAACGTCTTCGCTCGGAATTCCTCCTCATCATTATAACTTACGTTTCCAAACAGGGAAGTGGACTGCACATGGGTTTACGTTTTGTTCTAGGTGTCTATATGCCAAGAGGATTCTTCATCTGCCATCTCTTCTCCTACTGGTGTATTTGCCATATCACCTTCATCGGTTGTCATGTTGACGCGGCGTCCACCCTCCGGGGAAATTTGCGTCACGTGCTTATCCATTATTCTCTCTAGGACAACTGCAAAGTTGTTATGAGCCTGAGTGAGCATAATAGCTACTTGTGGGTCTAATGCCGACACGTCTAGGGGTGTGGACATTAACTTTTCAACCGAGTTGTAGGCTCTATCGACTTCTCCAGCTCTTGCAGTGGTTATTTTTTCCATTGTGTTGTGGGAATGCTATAATGCTTGACATAGTGAGAGAGGTGAGCGAATGCTCTAAAGATATTGCGGTTTTGCTCGGTTTATGCTCACTGCATCAATTTGATAGTCTCAAAAACATGATGATCTCCAAAAGGTTATAATACTTTTATTGTATTTGATAGTTTAAATTGATATTAATCCTTTTTAGGGGATAGATTTATCATTATATATAAGTTATTGGTGTCAAGTTGGGGGAGCAATATTCAGACATTATCTCCTAATATAAAGCTCATATCCATTTTCTGTTATTCATAAGTTCGAAGGATCTTAGTCTAGCAGGTGTCTGTCACCAATCAATAGTAGGACTGAAGTAAAATTGACCGAATTAGATTGAACTAACTTATTCGATTTGATTTCGTTTTAAAAAATTTAGTCCAGTTTCGGTTTTAATTGAAAAATCAAAAAATTATTTTAACTGTGGTTTGATTTTCAAAAAAAAAAAAAAACATAAAAATCAAATTGGTTTAATCCAAAAATAAATCAAAATAAAAAGATAATCAAATTTAATATATTATAAATATTTATCAAGGATAAACTGTAATTTATATACATTACAAATGAATAAATTTCTCCAAATAGACAATAAAGAAAAGATTTTATATATACAACCTTAACCTTCAAAAAACGGAATCAAAACCCAAAACAAGTAACAAAATCCTATTGTTCTCTCAATAACCCTCTTAGATTTTATGAATCTATCAAAACTGGTTTGATTATATAGATTTCAATTTGATTTTTCTTACATAAAATTTTGATTTGATTAGTTTGTACTAGTTTGGTTCGGTTTTTGTTAAACCAAAAAAATGCTGACTCCTAATTCAAAATGTCAGTAAGGTTCGAATTCTGCTCTTTTTTCCCTTGAGACAAAGGAACAACTATTTCGTTTCCAACCATCAAATCAAAAAGAGAAGCTAAAACTAAAGCACGTTCTTGGTGGCCACACAATGAACAAAAGCTATCATGTTCTATTCACCTTCTTGTAGGTAGCAATAAGAGCCGTGACTGTGGGGTGAGTAAGGGAGACGTTTTTTTTTTCTTAGTTATTACCAATATGACTATCCAAATTAAAATTGTGTATCATTTTTATTCATAAAGAGTTAAAAATCACAAAATGCATAAGTTTAGTTATTCACTTTTTGTAAACAATTTTTTGTGGCACTCTATACTTTGCAGAAATCTATTTTATTATTTTAAAAAATAGGGATTTTAATAGCATTGCACACATCTTCGCGCTAACAATAACAGTTAATTTTTATATGTAAATGTTGGTTTGAATAACTTTTGAAACAATAATTTTTATATTTTTAATTATTCAATATATATTTAATCGGTCTAATTTTACATGTTGGAGTATTTAATAAAATGATTTTATAAATTTAAAAGCTTAATAGTTTAATTTAATAAATTAAAAGTAGATAAAAATAAAAATTATTGAAGCATTATAGAATTTAAGTAGAGGGTGTATTTAAACATTGGGCCTCAACTATATGGTGAAAACTTTTATCATATATGCAAAAAGGAAATTTATACCACAATCATGAATAGAGGGACTCGAATTTGAGTTACGCATTCGTTGCTTGGGACGGAAGCCGTATGAGTATTTTAAGTTATTCGCTCCGCTTCTATCCGTTTAAAGAGGATATAGACATTTATAAATAAGTATATAACATGTATGTATAGTGAAATTACTAACTTTAATGGATATGAGTAGAGAACGAGTATAGATCTTTGAATACTTGCTATCTTTTACCCACTATACTAAACGAGTTCAGTAATGGATACTTGCACGTATTCTATCTATCCATTATTATAAGTAAACAATGTATCTTAAATAAATGTATCCCGCCCTACTTCTATCCCTAATTATTACCTACTATTTTTGTGTTTTAAAATAAGAAAACAGATAAATCAGACGTAATTGGTGAAAAAATAATGGGTTATATCTCAAGTTTTTTTTTTTTTATTAAACTAGATTTCTCAAATATGCATTGCACATTTTTTGTTTCTTTGATTTTTACTTGCAATTTGATTTTATATATAATTTTTATTAACTTTTTGTCATTAAATTATAATATTATTATTAATTTATATTATTAAAAATCTAAGAGTATTCATAAAATAGAAAAGAAATATTTTATGAAACAATAAAAGAAAAAAATTAAAAATAGAATAAATTGTTAAGGAAATAACATATTAAATAATAAAATATTATTTTAATTTGATAATTAAATTTCAATGAAAGTAAAATTACTTATCAATCAATTTAAATTTTCTAATAACAATTTAAATTTAATCGACTTAACTTTTTCTTATACCATAGACTGTTTATATTATTAAAATATAAGAAACCAGTATTAGCATATAATAACTAATATATTAATCATTATTTTAGAGCATCATTTATTATTTTTGGTATTTTTCTTTTTTTTTTTTTTACTTTTTGGTAGACGAACATAAAACTAATTTATGGTTGATTTTTTGAGAAAATTTTTTTTCAATATATTAATATCATTTGCTAATAAAACGAGTTATATCAATTTTATATTATATATATAGTGAGCTTTATTTTCTATTTTATACAAACAATAAATCTTATCATATATTTCTTAATAAATAATAATAAATTTTCATATATTAATATCATTGGCTAATAAAACGAGTTATATCAATTTTTATATTATATAATATAGTGAGCTTTAATTTCTATTTTATACAAAAACAATAAATTCTTATCATATATTTCTTAATAAAATAATAAAAATAATAATAAATTACATTTATTTTTTTAGAATAAGTTATTTGTAGGAAATAATTATAACCAATCAAATTAAAGATTTATTAAAAATAATAATTAAACATATGATATTCTTACCGTATTTAATATGTACCTTATTAAATATTTAATATTGCAATATTTAATATATACTTTATTTAGTATCCATTAAATAGTATTTATCATACTATATTACTATATAATACATAACCTTATAGTATTATCATATTATATTATATTATATTACCATATTTAAGCTATACGTTACATATCTTATTTAATATTATATATAATATGGTTTTGGTCAGTTCCGATTATAAATTAACCCATAAAATTAAAAATTTATTAAAAATAATAATTAAACATATATTATATTCTTACCATATTTAATATATTAACATATTTAAAATATATACGTATTTTAATATCGCATAAATAGTAGGGTTATCAATATTAAGATATATATTATAATAAACCTAATTTTTATATTATATGAGCTTGGGTTCGTTATGAGTCTTTTCGAATTTCAAAAACTTGTCGGTTTGCATTTATAAAATTTATTAAAAATAATAATTAAACATATATTATATTCTTACCATATTTAATATATACGTTATTTAATATCCATAAAATAGTATTATCATATTAAGATATATATTATATACCTAATTTAATATTATACTATATGATTTCGATTTCAAAACTGTCGGTTGCATTTATAAGAAAAAAGATGAAACTGAATAGTATTTTCATATTTTATATATACCTTACATAATATATAATACAAGTTTTTATTTCATCTAATAGAATTTAAATTTAAATAAGAAATTAATATGACCAATCAAAATTAGATTATATTTATTTTTTTATCCAATTAAATTAAAATCTTTAATCAATACATAAATTTAGTACGAGCATTTTTTTGCAATCCGAATATTCCACCACTCATTCTCACTTGTATATATATTATAGATAATGATTCTTATTTTTTTAAAAAAAAACTTCCTATATAGTTTTTTACTTGATGAACATATTTTAGTTCTCTATTAAATAAGAGGAGGATCATTTAAAAAGTTTGAAGTGATTTTTTCTTCACACGTGTCTCTATGCTCGGAGTAGTATTTATGTAAAAAGCTCTCAATAGAAAGGTCTTTAAATCTTGAACTTTGACCTTATAAATAAAGTTAATTTAGACATGTAGTTCAACTATTTGTGATAAATTTAAAGTGACTTTCATAAAAAAAAAAAAAAAAAGATTTTAACGCATATTTCTCTATTTACTATCTCTTTATATAATTTTTACCTTCCCGAATTTCAAATTAAAAGAAACAATCAATGATTTAATTTTGAATGATAGATAGTGCATTTTAGTGCCTCGCTGAAATTTATGACAAATTAGTAAAATTAACCCCTTAGGAAAGGCTTCATCATGAGAAAAAAGTCACGCCAGTGATGATGATACCCCAAATTGCTTTCTTACCACAAATCAACTTTTACTTGGATTAATTAATACATTCATCTTCAATGGTGTTTCAACTTTAAGGACATCAATAATGAAAAATCTCAAATTCCATCCATTTTAATTACTGGAATTCTTATTAATTTAGTTAGAGTTGTTAAAAAAAACTTGATAACGGCCGGATTTAATCGTAGAATCAGCAATTTAGAGAGAATTTTTAATATAATCGCCTTATGACTGAAATGATTAATTTCTCATTTGATAGTAAAAATTACTCCATCCGTCCCACATATAAATCATTTTTTGGATGATTATTTTGTTTCAAAATATAAGTTATTTTAAATATTTTAAGGAGTAATAATTTATACATTAGATTCAATAACTGACTCTATGAGTTATTGTTGGTTTTGAAATAAAAGAGTTTAGTCAAAATATTATTCGTTTTTATAATAATTTAGGAGAACTAATTGCTTTTATAATATCCATATAAAAATTTTAAATGATTTATATTTTAGGACAGAAAGAGTATACGAGTACTAATTTCACTTTTTGTAAAGCTAAATATATAAAAGAAAAAAGAGAGAAGAGTTTCAAATTCGATACAGTAATTATAAAAATTTTAGTAAAAGTTATTCAAAGAGGAGTGTTTTACATTTTTTATTCACAATATTATTTCTACTTATTTAACTTTTATGAAAAAGAAAATTAAAAAAGATAATTAGTGGTAATTAAGAGATGTTTAGTGGAAAATGAAGTTGGTAGTCATTATCAAAGGTCTATGTGAAAATGTGAAGCGGTGATGATTAGGTCCATAGAAAACAATATTTGGGAAGCACATTGATGATTAGGTCCGTAGAACTGAAGTTTCAGCAATGCCAATGCGTTCGGTGCTCCCTATGATTGTTCCTTATCTCATTCTTTCCCATTCCTGTGGACTACTCTCTACTCCGTCCCTGTCCCATTCCCATACAAACACTCTACTCCATTCTCTTCAATTTCAAATAATATTTTTTTCCAATAAATGTTTTAATGAGCATTCCATACCCAATACATGTGATTCCTGGTTTTCTCTCTTTATAAATGCTTTTCTTCCATAGATCCATTGAACTTCAATTTACCTTACTGCTTCAGCTACTATTTATAAATTAATATAACGTTAATTTAATAATAAGACTAAAGTCAAAATCTTAAATCACTCAGGTATATTTTAATTGTTCTTCTCACTTTCTATGAGAATATGCGAGCGAAAGACTTTGAACTTGAGTTTTTTGACTATCAAAATTATCATTAATATAATATCTCAAAAGGAGGTTTATTTTACCGCATGTTTCGGAATGTTATATATTTTAAAAAGAAAAACTGAATATATATTTGGTGGACGATAACGAAGGATATAATGGAATATAAGGCATTTCTAATATAAATTTTACTGAATTAGTGGTATTTGGTAGCATTACTTTGCATAGGAAAAAAAGATGTCAGGTCACAGCAGACTCAACAGTATATTTGATAGCGCGACATTAGGCTTTTTGTAGTTTCTTCACATTTCAATAATTTTATATTTCTCTTTTTTGTTAAGGAAAAATACATGAAGTGGAACCCTATGTTAATTCACATGTCATTCACCAATATATAGCTACCAATGTCAACTAGTTTCACAATTGCATCATTGTTTGTCTGTGTTATAGAACAATCTAGTATGAAACTATGATATTTCTATTAAGTTTGTCTGTATCGATCATCATTTAAATGAATTTAAATTTAAATGCGTAAATACTCCATTTCGAGTGTTTAAAGAAAATTTATATCTAGAGATCGAACTTGAGACTCTTGGTTAAATTTTTTATTTTTTAATTTTTTATTTATATGGAATTACAATGGATGTGGGGCTTTAAATTTATAGAAGGATTTCAAATATATTAGCAGTCCAGATTATAGACTATTTGATGTACAATACTATATAGTACAAAAATTATTGTTTGGCACACCAAATAATAATTATATGTTGGCTTATAAAAAGATGACAGCTGTTTATGTCATGACATTTTCTTGATCAATCTAATAATAGACCATGAATTATCATTCCTTTGGTCAAAAAAGATTTAAGAGCAGGAAAAATTAGCTCAACCACCAACTGGATTCCTTTTAACTGTGTAACCTTTTAACACTCAGTGCTCACTCACCAAATGTGAATGAGGAAAAAGAAGAATGATTGTGTATCTCCTTGTTTGATTATAAACCAAAAAAAAAAAAAAAAAAAAAAAAAAAAAAAAAGAAGAATGGATTGGTGTATCTCCTGTTTGATTATAAACGACAAAAAAAAAAAATTAAAATTTAAGAATAAAAACAATACCACTATCCCTGTCTGAGAAGAATGATAAAAGTATTGCAATCATCTTTCATTTTAAAAAGTTTAGTCCTATAATTATCATACTTGACATTAAATAAAATAATTAAAAAAAAAAAAAAAAAAAAAAAAAAAAAAAACTACCTGTCTAAAAATGATAAATATTGCAATATCTATTCATTTTTTAAAAAATGTATTAGGCTCTTAATACACTTTGATTATTAAAATATTTCATATATAATGATTATATACCAAACTTAATATTAATTCAACTTGAACATATTTGTTATGTAAAAGGTGATTTTTTTTTATTAATATAATCACACTTTGTGATATTAAATAATATTTTTTCGTCATTTGGGTGATTAAATGAAATAATTTATTAATTTAATTATCATGTTTTTTTTTGAGTATTGGAAAAAAAAAATTCGAAACTGAATCTATTATCAGATCATATATACACTTAATACTAGGCTATACCTTGGTGTGTAATTAATCATGTTTTAGATTATAGAACAATTAGAGAGAAAAAAAAGGGAAAAGAGAAAAAAAATATATGTATGTAAAAAATCGAATAGTTCTAACTATTTTTAATATCACTTGCAAGAAGATGAAGTTAATAACTAAAAAATTGGTCGATCCAAAATATGCAAATATACAACTCTCTGCCATATATATATATGTTTCTTCCTCTAATTACCCTCCCTCACAGAATTAATTCATCACATGCCCATATTTATATATTTTTTTAAAGAAAAAAAACACAAAAACATACATTAACACATATATGTTTAAATAAACAAGAAGAAAATGATGAGAATTCAAGAAACTAATGAAAAACCATGTTGATGATCAATTAGCCACATCTACACTAGCACCACAAGATAACAACTTATGGAAGATCCTAAACAAGGCACCACAAGAAAATTCTTTCACTTTCCTAAATACCAAACACTTTCTTTTCTTTCCCTTTTCCTTTCTCTTCTTTCCATGATTAGTCACTTTCTCTTTCACTCTACCAAAGCATTTCTTTGTCTTCTCAGGCACAGTTTCTTTTCTTGAAAATGTATAGCTCCTAAGATACATCTGCCTGCAGGAGATACTGTCCACCACCCTAGGCTGGCCATGCAAACCTTGGCCTACACGGCGGACGGTCTTTATGAACTCTGCATCGGATTCCGGCCACTTGTAGAGGTTCACATAGGTGGCGCGTACGGGCACGCGGGGGTCTCGTGTATCGTTGACACAGTTTGATATGCAGACTGAAGCCATTTTTCTCTGGAGGGAGAGAGAGAGAGAGAGAAGTTAAAGATGAGTAATGGGTTTTGGGTTATATACTGCTACAAGGCTTTGATTGGAAGGAAAGGTAAGTGGGGAGAGAAAGAGAGAGAGAGGGAGCGGCTAATTAATTAGGGATGTAGAATTTTATCATGTGTTATGATTTAGCATAATTAGTAGCGAGTGTGTTTGAGCTAGCATAGTCTTTTGTGTTGTTTAGTTACTGTTAGGTGAAGCATAAAATTGACTAAAAGAAAAAAGTTTATGTAACCCAAGAGTGAATTTGCTTACCACTTTCCATTTTTGCGATTTCGGTAAAATTAACTGTTTTAATAGCGTTTAGTTATTTAAGTAGTAGCTAATAACTATTTGAGTATTTTTTTCATAAAATTCTATAAGTTAAACGTTATAGAAATTAACTTTTTATAAATTATTACTTTAATCAATAAAAACTAGTTCAAATAATATGTTATTAATTATTATAAAAAATAACATTTAAATTTTTAATCAGCACTTAAAAAACGGTTATCCAACACAACATTTATAAAGAATAAAATAATTAGATGAACTTCGTTTTTACTAGTAAAATATACTAGTGAGAATCTTTACTTGAGAATTTAATTATAGTTTTTATATTTTTCCATTAAATTCATCATTAGTCGGAATGATTAAATAGTGTAATATAAATAAAATAAACAAAGATTGTTTAATTAGACTTTACACATAAAAGATCCTAATTCTTTATATATATATATATATATGAGAGATTAAACAGTAATTAATTCTTTTAAACAATTTTAAATGCGATATAGTTAGTATGTACATTTCATTAGAGATAATTTTACTAGCAATTATTGGAAAATAACAATATAATAAATATAGCCAACAAACCGATCTTGTTTTATATTAAGACCCTTTACAATAAAATAGATCTCAATTTATTTCTATATATATATATATACATATGCAGGAGATTAAACAGTAATTAATTCTTTTAAACAATTGTCTTAAATGTGGCGAATATACGGTTCGTATTTACCATTTCATTTAGAGATAATGTCTTACTTCTCAATTATTGGAAATAATAACAATATTATATATTTATAGCGTATATATACTATTTTTACTACTATATCTATCTATAATATATAATCACGAATGTTTATTGATGATTGTAAACAGCAGTAATTTAACTAATTTTCCACGACATTTTAAAGTGACATATACGCATTCTATAGTATGTACCTTTCCATTTATGAGCACTAATTTTTGAACTAGGCATAGTGTATCAGGAAAATAACAATTTATATATATACTAGTTATTTATAGTTATAGTAGGAAGAGTGCTCCGCCCGGGCCGTGGGTATTCCTTAGAATAAGCTTATATAACATGTGTATATTATGTAATTCAAATATACCACTAACCTCCCATATTTACATAGCCAAATCCGTGTATTCCTTTAGAATCAGTCCTTATATATACATAGTGTAGTATTATGTAATTCCAAATATCGACTAAACTCATTTTTACACTAGCGCAAAATTATACACCCTCAGTACCTAACGTCTAACAATGATATACTCCATTTCTTTATATATACCTATATTATATTGTAACATCCAGGCTCTACCGAGATATTGTCCGCTTTGGGCCCCAGGCCCCCACGTATGTTTTGTTCCTGGGCCCAGGGAACACCTCCTAGCCCAAAAACGCGTCCTCGGGAACTCCCAAGCGCCTGCTTACTCCTTATGTACAGTACTTCCACCTGTGCTTAGCACCGCACTGTGGATTTTCGCCTAAGTGCAGTCCCTGACATACACCCTCCCGGTTAGGGACCAAAGCGTTCCTCGCTAGAGGTTTGTCTCCCACCCACGGAGCCATAGGGAACTACAGGCTTTGGCTGATACCAATTGTTTGTACATCCCGGCTAGGTATCCGAGATATTCGTTCCGCGTTTGGGCCCCAAGACCCGCATCGGTTTTTGGTGCTGGACGCCAGATGGAAAATCACCTCCCTAGCCCCCAAAACGCGTCTCGGGAACTCAAGTGCCTGCTACTTACCGTGTATGTAACAGGTACTTCCACCTATTTTTTTTTTTTTTTTTTATTTTTTTTTTTGTTTTGTATTTTTTTCTTGTGCACTTTAGAACCGATGTGGGATTAATCGCATAAAGGTGCAGTCCTCCACCTTGTGCTTAGCCGATGTGGGATTTCGCCTAAGGTGCAGTCCCTGACATATATATATAAAATGAGAGATTAAACAGTAATTAATTCTTTTAGACAATTTTAAATGTGTTATAGTTAGTATGTACATTTCATTAGAGATAATTTTAATAGCAATTATTGGAAAATAACAATATTAAACTACTAATACAAATAATTTGTAGTGAATATGTTTGAGCATTAATCTTGTGTCGTTTATTTACTGTAAGGGAAAAGCATAAATTGACAAAAAGAAAAGGTTAAGGTAACCCAACGACAGTGAGTTTGCTTCCACCACTCATTTTATAAAAAATAAAAAGAGTTGGAGGAACCTTTTTTTCTTTTTTTTTTTTTTTTTTTTTTTTTTTTTTTTTTTTTTTTTTTTTTTTTTTTTTTTTTTTTCAAATGGAGGTGGAGAATTTTTCCTCAGATTCCAATAATAATAACTTTATTTTTAGAGTAAATTACCATTCGATCTAGCAGTTATACATCAAATATAATTATCAGGACCTTTATTTCTAAAATTCAATTATATAGTCCTTTAAATATATTTTTATTACACTATTTATCTTTTTTTTTTTTTTGTCAAATTTATCATTAGTGAAAAATGATTCAGGAATGTAATATAGATAAAATAAAAAGACCAAATAATTTAATTTTAAAAATTAGGGATTCTTTTATTTGACTGTAATTGGAAGATTATATAGTAATCCATTCTTTTAGGTGTTTTTACATGCCATATTGCATTTGCATGTGCATTTCATTAGAAACAAAGATTTTCATATTCAGCCTAACATCAACTAGGTGAAGATAGAAGGTTAAGAATTAAAGGGTCAAACCAGAGTCTAACTGGTATTTAATTAAAAAACATAAAAAATAATTTTTATTAAAAATAATTTTGTCTTTAACTGCAATAAATTAAAATTAATAAACTTTATTAAAATAAAAATATTATAATAATTAAACTTCACTATAATAATAGTTTTAGCAAACAATTCCAAACATATGGTATAACTGTACTATTTTAATTGTACTAATAAAATAAATAGGCAAATATTTTGAAATAATAATAATAATATTATTAATTTCTGTGCTAATAATATTGGAGTAACTTCAATGGATTTCATGCATGATAAATTTAATAAATATATTTTTTAACTTATAAGAAAGGTGAAAGTATTGAATAAAATTATTTTTATAAATAAGAGTAGAATATTTAATTTTATAAATATGATTCTATTGTAAAATGATATATGGAATAAATTATAATTATATTATAAAATGTTGAATAAATTGATATAAATTTTAATTATATTATAATTGTTTAAGGAATTATCTAAGGTCGTATAGTATATCTTACATTAACAAATATATGAATGGATTTAAAAAATCATATAATTATTTTCTTTATGTGTAATTTAATTTCTTTTACTAATTAAATTTTAATTAGGAATTCAAAATTTAATTAGATAGTTTAAAGATGTTTCCAGTTTTATAGTAAGATAATGGATTTTTAGTCTACTATTAATAATTTAATTTTATAATAGGACAAGAGTTATTTCTATGCTAATTTTTTTGTTTTAATATTGATGATCCAATCTTAAATATATGAGATAGGTAAAATTTAATATCATATAAGAATTGGATTACTGAAAAAAACATATAAAAATAGATATGTAAATAAAATAACCCTAAATGAACTAATTTGGGAAATCTATTAGATTATGAGCTAGTTTTCTAGTTTTCGATCCAGGAAAAAAAAAAAACAAAAAAAGGACAAAATGCCAAAATGAGGTTCAAACACCAAGGAAGCAATGTGCTCAGCGTGCAATATTTCTCCTTTGTTTGGCAAAATTTACAAATTAGAACCTCTTTTTTCAAAATCAATTAAATAGTCCTCTCTTGTTGTCATTTAACGGGTTTTTCTTTACCAAAATAGTATTTAAAAAAAAAAAAAGTAGTTGATATAATATATGAAAATAGAACGGTTTGCATTATATAGAACCAAGTAAAAACGTCTAAAATTGCCATGTGTGAAGAGGAATAGTAGAGACCAATAAGTTTAATTAATTATTAAAAGTTAAAACACTAAAAATAGGAACAGTACGGACTAACAATTGAATTTTGACCAATAATTAATTATCACAAATGTTGTCTACAAAATCAATCAAACTAGATCTTTATATTTTCTACTGTAGGGACCAACAGTAATATATACTTACAAATTTTTATTTTTTTTATTTACCACTTTTTATATTTTAACATTTTATCTTTTTATACGGGACACGAGATACATGAATATAAGAGATACGATAATTTTTAAAAAATGTAGGACATCTATGTAACACCCCTTCCCGGTCCACCCGTTAACCCGAATGAACCGAGCCGAGACGCTACAATCTGGTTGAACTTATATCCTGTCATGCTGATTATCTTGTATGCTGATATCATACTGTATGCAAAATATGAAATAAAACACTCCCAAATTACACTCTAAACTATCCAACATCTCCAAGGATCATCATAAACACAATAACCCTTTATATATATTCTTTACATAATTGTATAAATCCTCAAAGCATTTATATCTTAGCAAATAATTTCCATTCAGAATCTATATCAATTTTCCATGACCTTAATCATACCAACTATAGTAACTAATTTTTCATCTTTCAATCATTTCATAAATATTAATTTCTTATTCTCCAACTTACTTACACCAAAAAAATTACATGTTTCACTTTATTTTTACATCACATAAGCTCTAACAATAAAAAATTATACATGCCATAAATCTTTAAACATGCCATAATTTTAATTTCTACATCTCTCAATCTACTATGACCAAATTAAGCACTTCTGCTTTGATAGTGACTCCTCAAGTCTTAAGTAGGCAACACGATCTTCAACCTGCGCGTGATGAAAATCGACGCCGCTGAGTATTTAAAACTCAGTGGTGCTCATAATTCACATTGCTTTACAAAGTGTGATGGACAACTAACTGAAACCCAAATTTGCATAAAAGCATTTATACTTCATGATCTTACCTGATGTTCTTTATGTTTTGTATGAATCTGCAACTTTGATTAAACTCAGTGAAATATCACATGAATAAAGAAACATTAGAACATATAAGCACAATACATATGTAGTAATTAAAATGTATCTACATATGGAATGTAAGCACACATATCATGATATTTTCCATTTTACCTTGATGTCTTTCTTGCTGTATAGTATACTGTATGATTCATGCAAAGTTATGTCAAGATTATCTGTATTGGTCCATAAAGGTTATAGTGGAAACCGAAGGATTAAGATAAACTGTATGAAAACTGAATGAAAACTATGCTATAGGCCCCGGAACCGGGATTTGCCTATGCCAATATTGTCCGTTTTGGTGCCCTACCGGATTTGCACCGCACGGTTTATCATATTCCACTCACGGCTGTCAGCCGGAGTTCCAAACTGTATGGAGGCGCAGATCTTGCTATTCTACTGTCGCGACATTAGCCTTATCTACATGGTTTTCACCTAACCTCAATGGAGCTTAAGATTAGCATGTCAACAATGTAACACAATAGCACATAAATGGTTTCACAACAAATGATTGCATAACTTTATAGTTCATCATATTGATTTGATTTCACATCATATGAATGCTTGTATGTTGTTTTAATCCATGTTCTTATGTTGTATTTCTGTTAAACAATGATTGGATACATGCATGTTGAGCAAAGGAATGTAATTGTATAGAAAATGAAGTCCAAAATGCATGAAAACACAAGTCGCGAGCGCACAAAGAGAAGTCGCGAGCGCGAGATGCTTCCCAGGGAGAAGTCGCAAGCGCGTCTTCAAACCTCGCGAGCGCGAGATGCACCATCTGAGAGTCAGAGAGTTTTCTGGCTCAAGTCGCGACCGCGCAGCACAAGTCTCGAGCGCGAGACGAAGTCGCGAGCGCGCTTGTGTGATTCGCGAGCGCGACATGCGCAAACTGAGAGTCAGAGAGTTTTTGGCCAAAGTCGCGACCGCGCATGTGATCCTCGCGAACGCGAGTTGTGCAATTGAGAGTCAGAGAGCTACCTGACTCAAGTCGTTGTGCATGCCTGTGTTTCTTTTGGCCAATAAACTCTTCAATATACAACTTTCAAATTGAGTTGATTCAAAAGCCCACGTAAAGATAACACATTAGTATAACAAATATATCTTCTATGACAATTTCCTAGTTCCATCATTTACTGGGTCATAGTCTCTATATGAATATTGCTTAAACCAGAAACTCTGGTTCATAAACTCATTTCCCCCCTGTTTTTCACATTCATTTTCAAATTCCTCTCACCTCCATCTAATTTCTATGAGCAACAATCCACACATATCATATAATGGGAAAATAACAAAAGATATCAACCTTGTTTTCAAAAAGCTGGGACTCTGTTTTTAGGCCTTCTCTTTTCTTGCTACTTTTGAACTTCTTCTCTAACATAGAATTCTCATAAAAATCATCTAAATTATCAAATGATTCAGTATGAAATTCAAGAAGTTTACTATGAGCATAGAAGTTTGAATTAATGTTTAACTCCATGAAAATCTTCACCACCATTAATCTAAATAAAAAGTAAAGGAAAAAAGAGGGAAGAAAGGAATATGAAGAAGGAAATGAAATGAATCACGGGTAGTCTCTAGAATGTCTATATGAAAATTACCAAATTGGTACATCAACTTTAGTGAAAATCAAATCCTAATCCTATCTCTACCCAAAGTCCACTTTCTTTTCCTTAATTTCAATACATCCCATTCTAGCCCCACTCTAGATCTAATGGATCGAACCGGGTTTTGGATCAGCCGACATCGACTCTAAGCAACGACCCCGATTCTCTCAATAGAAAAAATGGGACGTTACAGTTCTATTCCTCTCCTCCCTTAAAGAATTTCGTCCTCGAAATTCACTTACATTAACACTTACAACTTCTCCTAATAGTTCCAACTCCAATTTTGATTCTTCATCACGGTTAGCACTCACTAGGCCTATGTTCTCCCACATGAATCTCTCAAATATAATAATCATCCATTACGTAGCTAATATAATTCAGGTCTATATCAACCTCAATCCAAGACCGATAAATCGCCTCAGTCTCTAAACATATCAGCAATAGCATAGACATATCAATATCATCTCATATACATATCAAGGCATGTCATTTGTCATAGCCTATGCAAAGATTTGCTATGGAAGTACATTCTCATAAGCATGATGAGACTTATAGAAACCATATCCTGATATCAGGATAATATTTATGTTCATAACTGTTATGAATAACTTCATCCCGTGTATCACATCATGGTCTTCTTCTTCCACTGTCATTGCATAATACATATAATCAATATATGCATACTTGGCAAGTTCCACTTAAAAGAACAAAATGAAACCAAAGTTACCAATGGCAATACATGAAAGTAATATAACAACAATCACAAACTATGGCAAATCAACAATTGCCATATAGATTATCTTCAACTTGACCATTATATCCATAATGATTTTGGTAGTTCCATCCAAATAGAATTCTAAGTGATAGCAATCACTCTTTTTTTTTTTTTTTTTGAACTAAAACTCACATAAAATCTAAAATCATCCATGGACTTATAAATACTTCTTAAATGATTAAAAACCAATCCTATTCTGTCTGAGAATGATCAACTTATAAAATCTTGAATTCAATTTTGGCTCAGAATTCATTCTCATACCACATATATAACACGAACCACAATTTTGTACATATCATAACCCTCAACGGATAGAAGCGATAGTAAGTCTGATATTGTATATACTCTGATGCATCTTTACTTCTATTTCCATCAAATCTTAATAACCATGATTCCTAACTTGTCACAAAAACTCTGACTGATTATCATCTCATTTAAATCATCCTAATTTCTATTCCTTCACCTCTTTAATTGATATTTTTCTAAATCTTAATTCACTCACATGACTAGATCCATTCTTACTTACTTAATTTCTTGGTATAACATCAATTCCATGGTTGGCTAACTATCTCTCCATGTCCAATGTCATTCATCATTTCACTTAATCATCATGGTCCAATATTTATATAACATAATTATCTTCATTTGGTGTTTAAGAGTCGTTTACCCTTTTTTCTCGGATCATAAACTCTCTCAATAAACACAAATCCTTATGTATAACTTACATAACATCTAGCATTCAACAAATATTTTAAACCTCAAAATTCAAATCTTGTTCAATATAATTCACACTTATACCAGATTAACCCTCAAGGTGCTACAATGCATATAGTTTCACTACGAGATCATCAAGAGTTAAATAATTGACTTCATCCTAAGAATCATCATACTTTTCTTATAACCATAGTACTTTATATTATTCCTGATAGTCATATAGTTGCAACATAGCTGATGAACACCACAATATACTTGATTCCACCAAATAGTAAGTCGTTCTCATAAATATAAATCACTTCTCCTAAATGACTTGAAATACTAACAGTAGTTCCTATGAAAAATACTCATCACCCCTTCTTCGAGCAAATCACATCAAATCATTCATCATTAAGATCATTTATATAAATACACCAATGAATATATGTATATGTGTAATCTATCCAGCAAAAGGCTTATCTCAATAGTCATTTTAGATTCCATTAACCACAATCATGTAAACTTCTTCGTAAATAGATTTCTAATGTCCTTAAATCCGAATTCAGGTTGTTTCTTATTATTAGATAAGACTAGCAACTCATCCTCAACATACTCCTTCCATAGGCACATGTACACACATTCATGCATTTTATGCAAGCATTTCACACTCACATCATTTAACGTCAACTTAACCTGTATAATCTTAATCATGCATAACGTAACATATCGTTATGCATACACCACCATACAAGTGTACACTTCATCTGACATACTTAAATATATACATATATGTTACTTCCATGTTCACGTCACAAACCATTATACTTTCATAGCTCATGAATTTATACAAGTGACTTCATTGTCATGTATAAAACAATCTTTCATTTATCAAAACTTTAAAAAAAACCACACTTGAAAATATATATATATATATTTATTTTTTTTTTTCTGAGAAGAAGAATTTTCATAGCAAAATCATTTGTTAGTCATAAACCAATATACTTCATAGCTCATGAACAAACATTTTTACAAAAACAAACATTTTTACAAGTCATTCACGCCATCACAATCATGGATAAAAATCCGTTTCAAAATACATCTCATAATACTGATAACATGTAGAACTCATGTCAACTCACGAAAGTACACAAATCCTTAATACCTCAATAATCTTTCATCTCGAATAACTACTACATCGAATTCCCTATCCATTAGTCTCTAAGCATATCCTCCATGAATAATGGTCTATAAGGATATAACCAGTAATCATCAATAGTAACCTCAATATATACTCCATTTACCATGACACCATTTTCCAATGGCTGGTTGTTTCCAATCAAACCAATATGGCATGTCTTTACCTTAAATTACTCATACCAAAAGCATTTAATATCTAGCAATTAATTTCATTCAGAATCTATATCAAGTTTTCATGACCTAATCATACCAACTATAGTAAACTATTTCATCATCAATCATTTCATAAGTATTATTCTTATCTCCAACTACTTACACCAAAATAATTACATGTTCTTTACAATCACATAAGCTCTAACAAACATAATACTTATACATGCCATAAATCTTAATACATGCCATAATTTTTAATATTACAACTCTCAATTTACTATGACCAAGTGAGTCACTTCTGCTTTGAACGTACTCCTTAAGTCTTCAAGTAACAATCACGATCTTCAACCTGCGCGTGATAAAATCGACGCGCTGAGTATAAAACTCAGTGGTTCTTATACTTCACATACTAAACAAAGTGCGATGGCAACTAACGTCAAATACCAATTTCATAAGGCATTGATACTCATAGAATCAGTAAATTTCAACATGAAAGTCTCTTTGTAGCAACGAATAAACTTCTAACTCATAAACATAATTAATCTATTTCTCTCATAACTCCTTTACATGAACCATGGTCTTACCTGCTGTTCATTGTGTTGTACGCATGAAATCAATAAATATGTAAGAATACATAACCGTATATGTTCATTGTCTTACTTGCTATTCATTATGCTGTATGACTTATGCACTTTTAGTCACATCAGATAAGTTATGATTAATAACAACTCATGACTGTATGGCTCCTTAAGAATTAAATAAATAAACATATGAGCATATATAACATTATACCTTCATGATCTTACCTGATGTTCTTTATGCTGTATGAACTCTGCAACTTTGATTAAACTCAGTGAATATCATAATGAATAAAGAAACATAGAAACAGATAAGCACATACATATGTAGAAATAAACATGTACTTACATATGGAATGTAAGCACACATATCATGATATTTTCATTTTACCTTGATTTGATAATCTTTCTTGCTGTATAGTAGACTGTATGATTCATGAAATGTTATGTCAAGATATCTGTATGGCTCCATAAGGTCATAGTGAAACCGAAGTGATAAGATAAACTGTATGAAACTGGATGAAATTGTATGCCATAGGCCCCAAACCGGATTCGCCTATGCCAATATTGTCCGTTTTGGTGCCCCTAACCGGATTTGCACCGCACGGTTTAATCATATCCACTCAACCGGCCTGTAGCCGGGTTCGCAACTTAATGGGGCGCAGATCTTGTATTCTATGTCGCGACATAGCCTTAATCTACATGGTTTTAAACCTAACCTCAATGGGAGGCTTCATATTAGGCATATCAACAATGTAACACAATTAGCCACATTAAATGGTTTTACAACCATAAATGGTTGCATAACTTCATAGTTCATCATGTTGATTTAATTTCACATCATATGAATGCTTACATGTTGTTTTAATCCATGTTCTTATATTATAGTTTTGTTGTAGAAGGATTGGATGCATATATGTTGAGCAAAGAAATGTAATTACATAGAAAAAGAAGTCCAAAATGCATGAAAACATAAGTCGCGAGCGCGCAGGAACAAGTCGCGAGCGCGAAATGCTTCCCAGGGAGAAGTCGCGAGCGCGTCTTCAAACCTCGCGAGCGCGAGAAGTGAAATCGAGAGTCAGAGAGGTTTCTGGCTCAAGTCGCGAGACCGCGCAGCACAAGTCGCGAGCGCGAGATGAAGTCGCGAGCGCGGCTTGTTTGTGAGTTCGCGAAGCGCCCGAGATTGTGCCATTGAGAGTCAGAGAGTTTTTTGGCCAAAGTCGCGACCGCGCTGTGAAAGTCGCGAGCGAGCGACTGCTTTTTCCAGACCGCGCGGCGCGGCGACGTCTTGTTTCCAACTTGTGCAGTCTGTGTTCTCTTTTGGCCATAACTCTCAATATACAAACTTCAAATTGAGGTGATTCAAAAAGCCACGTAAAAGATAAACACATAGAGGAACATATTAAACTCTTTCTATGACAATTCCTAGTTCCATCATATTACTTGGGGTCAAAAATCAAGATGAAGTTGCTGGGTTAAAATTTCCAGGCAAACTCTGGGGTTCATAAAACTTCATTCCATTCCCCTGGTTTTCACATCATTTTTCAATTCCTCTCACTCCACAATAAGGCAAACATTAATTTGATCTCATTGAGGCAACACTCCACACAATT
>NW_023590880.1:44253-90059 GCF_014843425.1 Jatropha curcas
GTGAAAATTCAAACTCTAACTTATCACTTTGATGCTTTTTGCTTCCTATCAAGTAAAGTTCTCCACTTTCTTTCTCTTATTTCAATACATTCCCCATTCTAGCCCACTCTTACAGCGACTCTAATGCATCGAACCAGGTTTGGGTATCCAGCCCGATCGACTCTATGATTCAACGAACCGATCAATAGAAAAATGGGGACGTTACCACAGTTCTACCCCCCTTAAAAGAACTTCGTGCCTCGGAAATTCACTTACATTAAACACTTACAACCTTCCTAAATTAGTTTTCCAACTCGAATATTGATCTTCATTCAATCGGTCTAGCACTCAAACTTAGCTTATTTCTCCAACATGATTCTCTCAAAATTAACAAATCCATATCTAGCTAATTATATTCAGTCATATATCCAACACTCAATCCAAAAAGGACGATATACTGCCCAGGTTCTAAACATTCGCATACATAGACATATCATATCATCGATTCATATACATATCAAGGCATGTTCATTGTTCATAGGCCTATGCAAAGATTTGCGTCATGAAATACATTGCTCATAATAGCATGATGAGATTATAGAAAACAATATCCTTGATTATCAGATAATTATTGTCTCATAACTGTATGGAATAAACTCATGTCGTCATGGTAAACTTACTTTATCATTGACTTCTTCTCATTCCACTGGTCATGCATATCATTACAATAATTCACTATATTGCATACTTATGCAAGTTCCATTAAAAAGAAACAAAATGAAACCCAAGTTTTCCACAATGGCCAATACCATGGAAAGTATACTTATACACAATCACAAAGCTTATCGCAAAATCATAAACCCAATGTGCATATAATTATCTCAAATCTTGACCAATTATCCATAATGTGATTTGGTAGGTTCCATCCAAATAGGAATTCACTAGAGTACATAGCAATCTCACTCTTTTTTTTTTTTTTTGCAATCAAGATAACTCACATAAATCTATAAACTCATTCCATGACTTTTCTATAAAATACTTCCTATAAATGAACTAACCAATATTTCTTGTCTGAATGGAAATGATCACTTATAAAATCTTGATCATTTTTGGCTCAGGAATTCATTCTCATCACGGCACATAGTTGAGTCAACACGGAACCACAACCTTTGTAGCATTAGTTACATGAACTCTCAACGTGATAAAAGGTCGGATCGTGCCTGTATTATGACTCTGATGCATCTTACTTCTATATTCCATCAAATTCTTTAATAACCAATGATTCCTAAAAGTGTCACAAAAACTTGTCGAAAGATTGATCATCTCATTTAAATCATCCTAATTTATTTCTCCATTCAGCCTCTTTAATTGCTTCACTTTTCTTAGATCTTTATTCACCACATGACTGAGCTCTCATTCTTACTTACTTCTAAATCTTAATTCACTCACATGACTAGATCCATTCTTACTTACCTAATTTCTTGGTATAACATCAATTCAATGGTTGGCCAACTATCTCTCCATGGCCACTGTCATTCATCATTTCACTTAATCCTCATGGTCCACTATGTATCTAACATCATTATCTTCATTTGGTGTTTAGGAGTCGTTTACCTTTTTCCTCGGATAATCCTTATGTATCACTTACATAACATCTAGCCTTCAACAAATATTTTAAACCTCAAAATTTAAATCTTGTTCAATATAATTCACACTTATACCATATTAACCCTCAAGGTGCTACAATTCATATAGTTTCACTACTAGGCTCATCAAGAGTTACATCTACGAGATCATCAAGAGTTAAATAATTGACTTCATCCTAAGAATCATCATACTTTTCTTATAACCATAGTACTTTATATTATTCCTGATAGTCATATAGTTGCAACATAGCTGATGAACACCACAATATACTTGATTCCACCAAATAGTAAGTCGTTCTCATAAATATAAATCACTTCTCCTAAATGACTTGAAATACTAACAGTAGTTCCTATGAAAAATACTCATCACCCCTTCTTCGAGCAAATCACATCAAATCATTCATCATTAAGATCATTTATATAAATACACCAATGAATATATGTATATGTGTAATCTATCCAGCAAAAGGCTTATCTCAATAGTCATTTTAGATTCCATTAACCACAATCATGTAAACCATTGTAAATCATTCAATACTCTCTCGTAAAATACAGATTCTAAGGTCCTTAAAATCGCGAATCAGTTTTGTTTCTTATTAGATTAAGAACTAGCAAACTCATTCCTCAAAATTACTCCCTTCCTAGATAAGACTAGCAACTCATCCTCAACATACTCCTTCCATAGGCACATGTACACACATTCATGCATTTTATGCAAGCATTTCACACTCACATCATTTAACGTCAACTTAACCTGTATAATCTTAATCATGCATAACGTAACATATCGTTATGCATACACCACCATACAAGTGTACACTTCATCTGACATACTTAAATATATACATATATGTTACTTCCATGTTCACGTCACAAACCATTATACTTTCATAGCTCATGAATTTATACAAGTGACTTCATTGTCATGTATAAAACAATCTTTCATTTATCAAAACTTTAAAAAAAACCACACTTGAAAATATATATATATATATTTATTTTTTTTTTTCTGAGAAGAAGAATTTTCATAGCAAAATCATTTGTTCAGAAGCAACATAAACTGTGCTTCTTCATGAACAAACATTTTTACAAGTCATTCATGCTATCACAATCATGGATAAAAATCAGTTTCAAAATACATCTCATAATACTGATAACATGTAGAACTCATACCAACTCACGAAAGTACACAAACCCCTAATGCCTCAATAATATTTACATCGACTTCCCTGTCTACTATTTTCTAAGCATATCCTCCATGAACAGTGATCTAAAGGATATAACCAGTAATCACCAATAGGAACCTCAATTTATACTCCGCTTACCACGACACTATTCTCTAATGGCTGGTTGTTTCCAATCAAACCAATATGGCATGTCTTTAACTTAAATTACTCATACTCTCACTGTATGTCTTTAACCTACATAGTACCTTTGTAATTTACTTCATACTCTCACACCCTATCTGCAAAATAGGAATAACTTCCACATAGGATAACACATATAGTCGGAAGGAACCGCCCTAAAACCTAGGCTCTGATACCAAAAAAATTGTAACCACCCCTTTCCCGGTCCACCCGTTAACCCGAGATAACCGAGCCGGAGACGCTACCCGCAATACTGGTGAACTATATCCTGCATGCTGATATCAGTACTGTATGGCAAATCATGAATATAAACACGTCCCAATTACACTTCTAAAGCTAAATATGAATACAAAACACTCCCAATTAAACTCCAAACTTCCAACATCTCCAAATAATCATCATAACACAATAACACTTTATATATTGTCATAACTGTATCAATCCTCAATAGCATTTAATATCCAGCAATTAAGTGCATTCATTAGATATATCAAGTCTTCATGAACTAATCATACCAACCAAATATTTCATATTCACTCATTTCATCAGTACTATTCTTATCTCCAAATACTGATGCCAAAATAATTACATGTTTCAATTATATTTCCAAGTACATAAGCTCTAAAGAAAAATGTAATAATTATACATGTCATAAGTCTTAATTATACAACTCTCAATCTACTATAACCAAATTAGTCACTTCTGCTTTGAGATAGTACTCTTCAAGTCTTCAAGTAGCAACCATGATCCTCAACCTACGCGTGATAAAAAATCGACACGCTGAGTATAAAACTCAGTGGTGCTCATAATTCACATACTTAACAAAGTGTGATGACAACTAACTTAAAATACGAAGTTCATAAAAGCATTGATAATCATAGAATCAGTAAATTTTAACATAAATGTATCTTGATAGCAAAGAATAAACTTCTAATTCATAAACATAAATAATTTACTTCTAATTATCTCATAACTCCTTTACATGAACCTTTAATCACACATATCATGGTACTTACATTAATGGAATGTTAACACACATAATTCATGATATTTTTCATTTTACCTTGATTGATCTTTCTTTGGTATAGTTATACTGTATGATTCATGCATTGTGTATGTCAAGATATCTGTATGGCTTCCATAATCGGTTATAGTGAAACCGACGCAGGCATCACCACGACTGCGCTCACTCGCAGTGGATAAGATAAACTGTATGAAACTGAATGAAATCTGTATGCTATAGGCCCCGAACCGATTGCCTATGGCCAACTTATTGTCGTTTGGTGCCCCTAACCGGATTTTGCACCGCACTGTTTAAATCCATATCCACTCAACGGCCTGTAGCCAGAGTTCCAAACTGTATGGGGCGCAGATCTGCTATTCTATGTCGCGACATAGCCTTATCTACATAGTTTCTACCCAACCTCAATGGAGCTTAATATTAACATGTCAACAATGTAACACAATAACATATAAATGGTTGCATCATAAATGGTTGCATAACTTCATAGTTCATCATGTTGATTTAATTTCACATCATATGAATGCTTACATGTTGTTTTAATCCATGTTCTTATATTATAGTTTTGTTGTAGAAGGATTGGATGCATATATGTTGAGCAAAGAAATGTAATTACATAGAAAAAGAAGTCCAAAATGCATGAAAACATAAGTCGCGAGCGCGCAGGAACAAGTCGCGAGCGCGAAATGCTTCCCAGGGAGAAGTCGCGAGCGCGTCTTCAAACCTCGCGAGCGCGAGAAGTGAAATCGAGAGTCAGAGAGGTTTCTGGCTCAAGTCGCGAACCGCGCAGCAAAGTCGCGAGCGCGAGATGAAGGTCGCGAGCGCGCTTGTGGAGTTCGCGAGCGCAAGATGTGCCATATTGAGAGTCAGAGGTTTATTTGGCCAAGTCGCGACCGCCATTGTGAAAGTCGCGAGCGCGACTTTGCTTTCCAGACCGCGCGGGCGCGCGACGTGTTCCAGATTGTGCAGTCTGTGTTCCTTTTTGGCCATAAACTCCAATATACAAACTTTCAAATTGAGTGATTCAAAAGCCCACAGTAAAGTAACACATAGAGGAACAAATAAACTTCCTTCTTGGACAATTCCCTAGTTCATCATTTACTGGAGGTCAAAATCAAGATTGAAGTTGCTTGGTAAAATTCCAGCAAACTTCTTGGTTTCATAAACTCATTCCATTCCCCTGTTTTCACATTATTTTCAAATCCTCTCACTCCACAATAAGCAACATATGATCTCAATGGGAGCAACACATCCACACATTTTTCATGCCAAAGAACATGGGAAATAACAAAGATATCAAACCCTTGTTTTCCAAAAAAAGCTGGGACTCTGTTTTTAGCTTCTCTTTTTTTGCTTTAACTTTTGAAACTTTCTTCTCCTATTACACAAAGAATTCTTCATAAATCATCTAAAAAATAATCACCAAATGATTCAAGTATGAAATTTCAAAGAGGTTTAACTTACTTTGGATAGGCATAGAAAGTTGAATTAATGTTTTAACTCCCATGAAAAATCTTTCACCACCAATATAAACGTGATGGAGAAAGGGAAAGTTTAAGAGGAAAAAATAGAGGAAGAAGATGAAGAATAAGGATGAAGAAATGAAAAATGAAATGGAATCCACGGTAGTCTTCTAGAATGTCATTGATTTAATATGAAAATTTACCAAATGTACCTTCAAGTGGTCAAAATGGTATACTTTAGTGAAAATCAAATTCCTAATCCTATAACTTTTGTCTTTTTGTTTCCTTCAAAGTAAGTTCCACTTCTTTCCTTATTTCCAATTAACATCCCATTCTAGCCCACTCTAGAATCTAATGGATCGAACCGGGTTTTGGATCAGCCCGACTCGGACTCTAAGCAACGACCCGATTCAATAGAAAAATGGGACGTTACAATCTACTCGCTTTAGGACACAGTACACTAAATAAGGTAATACATTAATTATTTCAAATAAAAAACAATCATTTTATAATAAATCATAAATATAAAATAAAAAATACTAAATTTATTTCAATGACACAAAAACAAATTTTTAAAAAGAACACTTCATTTTATTGGTAATTAAAAAAAAAAAATCTTGGTTGATTAGTTTGGTGTATTTGAAAGTAGTCTCATATATCAGAGTATTTGCACAGATACGGACATGAGATACCATGAACATTACAAGATACGATTTAATTTTTTAAAAAGTTAGGACATATACACGCTTTAAGATACAACTATAGTAAATAAATCAATCATTAATATTCCAAATAAATAAACAATCACTATAATATTATAAAACATGAAAATTAAAAAAATACTTAATTTCTTAAAATTAAAAAATACTTAATTTCTTATTTCAATGACATAAAAATAAATTAAAAAAAACACTTCATTTTTTATTGGTAATAAAAAGAAACCATGGTTGATTAGTTTAGTGTATGGAGTAGTCTTAAATACCAAGAATTAGGTTATATGGACACGGTACATGAGATATGGGAACATACATGATATGATAATTTTTAAAAAGATATGACATCCACATACTTAGGACACACTACACTAAATAAGTAATACATTAATATTTCAAGTAATAAATAATCATTTATAATAAATTATAAATATAAAATAAAAAAATACTTAATTTCTTATTTCAATTTAATTAGTTAAATTCTTGAAATTATTATTACTATTGAAAAATACATCAACAGTGTGTATGTATTTTTTAATGTAGGTCATACTATGTATGACTTTTGCTATTACATACCTTATTAAAGGCTTCGCAAGATACTTAAGAAGACATATATTAGTATTGCAACTTCTCATCATATCTCAATGAGATACAATTTATCATTTTATTATATAATTTTACTATTTTTGAATGATACTATAAAATATTATTTCATTTTTTGATATTGCTCCACGCATTGTACAGGTTCTAACACTAGTTACGATAATAGTGTCCTAAAAAATATTTACGGATATGGTGTTTTGTTAAACTTTGAATGTAAAAAATGTATTATTACACTATGATGTATCAAATTGTGTAAGAGATGATATTATTATTAGGAAGAAAGACGTTGGATATGATTGTGGGGAAGTGTATGTATTACTCTCTCCTATGAATGCTTGAAACCCAAGTTGCCTATATTTCTATATATTTTATAACAATACCTCCTAGTTGACATTCTATGTTTTTTCTTTTTTATGTTTCATTATCCTCAGTAAGATATATCTACATATATCTATACTTAACATCTTAGATTAGTTCATATTATTCAACACATTATATGGTTCTACTGATAATGTAATTAATGATCTCAAAATAATACAATAGAGATATAGTAATTTTGGTTTTCAATGTAGTGTTGGTCATTAACCCTTTCATGTGGAAGATGTTTGTCTTATGTACATGGATAAGGTAAAGTTGGTTATTGAGAGAGATAGCTGGAAACATTATCTCCTATATGATATGAGTATCCGTGATCCCTTTTTTTAAGGTGGAGTTTTTTGACTGAATAATCCTGTTGGCTATCAGTAACAATTGTAAAGTGTGAGATTCCCTACACCATTCTAAAATTGTTGTTTTCACATATTGTTATATTCATTGTGTTACAATATTATAAATATATTTCTCTCTGAGGTTCCCTGTGCCCTTTAACTTTACTTTTGTAAATTATTATACTTACAATGTAACAATGTCAATTTATATTGTTCTTGAATCTGTAAGCCTAATTCCTAGTGACTTTTAACTTTAAATTTTATAAATTATTACATTGTATATTTGACAATATCTATTTATGTTGGCATTAGTTCTTAAAAGTCTATGTTAGCCTCCGTCTCGGCCTATGTGGCCACATCTATGTCTAACATTGTTACACTATAACTGTAACATTTAACAAGAAGAGAACATATTTATCTGATAAAGCTGTTGGTCAATATTAAAAAGTTAAATTTATTGCTTTTGTTATAGTCATAGTGTAACAATACATTTGTTACATTCAAAGTGTGCTGACAGTGATTTTTCGCAAGTGTACGAAATCGCGACAAGTAATAAAGAATGAGTGGAATATCATCCCACGAGGATGGTATACCAAGTATCGAAATTATGTTAATCTATTATTATTTAAACGATAATAAAGAGAATTATTTTAAGGAATTAAATTAAAAGAAATAAAATAGAATAAAAAGAAATTAAGCAAGACAATTTTTGATAATAAGAAATCAATGATTAAAAACTACTAGGGAACTTCACTTTAATTCTATCCAATTTGTTTATAGTTTGATAATTCAATTTTTAATTAATTTGAAGTAGGAGGAAAACCAACCCTAAAATGGACTAACAAGTTCTCCCGATGTATTGTTAGCTATTTTAACCCAATCTAATTACCTATCTTCCAATAGTACCAATCAAACATTGAATTAAATCATTAAGTATTATGGGTTTTGTTTTTTGTGAATTCATAACCCCAAAATCATTAACTTATTGAAATTCCCCATGAGTTGAAACCATATAGCTTCCCGCATCAAGTTATTATTTCTCATGTAAATTTATTACCATTTTGCATTATCAAAAACCCTTTCTCCCGATTATTTGAATTAATGAAAATAAATCAATCCAGGGGAAAACTTACAGCCTTGTCTGCAAAGCATTAAGGTTCGATTAAAATGAATTATACTTCGAAACAAAAAAAACAAATCTAATATTATTAATGAAAAAGAAAAAGCTACATCAAATCTCTAGGTATGAGAATAGTTCGGACATTAGTAATTAAATTTAAAAACTCAATTAAACTGAAAATTAATTTCCATAATCATGTGGAAATAATGAAAAGTTAAAAACAAGCATTTAATGAAAAGTAAAAACAAGATTAAGAGATTAGAGATAAAAACTAGTCAACAAATAACATGAACGGCTTCCTTGAATCTTGACACAAATCTTGATCACTTAAAGTCTTCGAGAGAGAAAAATAATAGAATAAAAGATAGATCCTCCAACCAGAGATACATTCTCTCTTTTTATAGACATCCTGGGAAAAAAAACTCTGATTTCGTTTACGAAATAGAGTCTTTATTGAGTAGGAAATCTCTTGGAAATAGAAAACTATGTAGGCTTTTAATTTCTTCTCAATTAGGACTCTCCCATGCGTCTCAATAGGATTTAAACTGATTGGCACATTAGGAAAGTATCTCATGAGGGCCCAGGCAAGTAGAGGAGACTGGGCTGACGCTTTCGGCTCAAGCAGAACTTGATTTTCAGCACGAGCGTGTCATTGAGCATGGGCTGGGTGTGCTGGAGCCTGAGTTCTAAGATGATCGCAACACGGGCCATGCTCAGATAAGCATTTATGGCACGGGCGTGCTGGTCCGCACGGTTGGGCCGTGCTAGGCTCTGAGTTACCAAGATGGATGCAACACGGGCCGCGCTTAGATGAGCACGCCTTTGGATCATATCATTCTGTGGTATGGCCGTACCATATAGCACGGCCAGGGCATGGTAGACTCTGAGTCTCCAAGCTGATTTTTTTCTTTGAATCCTGCACGGGCGTGCTGAGTTGCACGACCAAGCGTGCCAGCTTTTGAGAGTTTTGCTTAATTTGCTCTTTTCTGCATTAAAATCGTACAATTGAATTATATTTCAAGGAAGTTTTGAACAAAAATATAACTAAAACCGAATAAAAACTAACTAAAGTAATTGAACTATTATAAAAATAACACTTATCAAAATTTCCCAAACTTAAATCATTGCTTGTCCTCAAGCAACAAAAGTAAAAACAAAAGAAAAACAAAAGCTAAAATAAACTAAAAAAGCTAACTTAATATGGTTGAGGATAATTATTCACAGCTTCAAAAAGTATAAAAAATTATTATCATGAGAATGAATCGAGTGTTTCTTATGCTAATTATATTCTTAGCAAAAATTCAAGATCTCCACTTCAAGAATATTATTTAATGGCATCTCATGTCTCTTGAAAATATTTCCTAACCTTTGACAATGATCACCAATACGAACAAAGTTAAAAGCATCTTTAAATAAATTAGGCCAACAAAAACCGCTTTCTAAAATACGTGCTGCCATCTTGCTTGCTCCAAAATATCCTCCACATTCCATTGAATGACAGAAACGAAGAACACTTTCCATCTCTCCTCCACATTCCATTGAATGACAGAAACGAAGAACACTTTCCATCTCTTCTTCCGGCATACACCGTCTGAAGAGTTGATCACTACAATACTTGATCAAGAACGGCTCCTCCCAATCGTAATATTTAAGATCATTAAAGAATTTTTCTTTTGTTGATAAGAAAGATTGGGAGGAGTAATCTTGCAAGCAAGGTAGTTAACTATATCGACATACCATGGAGCTTGTATATTTGCTAGAAGAAGAAGATGTTTATGGGGGAAGTCTTTATTAATTTGCAACTCTGCATGCCCTTCTTCGGCCAAATCAAGCCTTGATAACTGTCAGCTGTGAGGTTCTCGGTTCCCTTTTTATCACGAATCTCCAAATCAAATTCTTGCAAGACCTTTTTATCACGAATCTCCAAATCAAATTCTTGCAAGAGAAGAACCCAATGAATTAGTCTAGGCTTTGCATCTTTCTTTTCTAACAAATATTTAATAACTCAGTGATCAGTGCAGACTATTATTTTAGCTCCAGTTAAATATGTTCTAAATTTATCAAAAGCAAAAACAATCGCAAGAAGTTCCTTTTCAGTGGTGGCATAATTCAATTGTGCATCATTTCAATGTACGACTAGCATAATAAATGATATGCAACTTCTTTTCTTTTCTTTGCCCAAGAACAGGTCCTATATCATGATCACTAGCATCGCACATGAGTTCAAAATGTAGGCTCCAATTTGGTCTAGCAATGATAGGAGCTGAAATCAATTCTTTCTTCAATCTGTTAAAAGCATTCAAACACTTTTGGCTAAAATCAAAAGAAACATCCTTAGCTAATAAATTACAAAGAGGTTTTGTGATTTTGGAGAAATCCTTAATAAATCTCTTGTAGAACCCTGCATGACCAAGAAAACTCCTTACTCCTTTCACTGAATTTGAAGGTGGTAGCTTTTCAATTACCTCTATCTTGGCTTTGTCCACTTCGATCCCTTTTTTTCGAGATTTATGCCCTAAAACAATACCTTCACTAACCATAAAATGACATTTTTCCCAATTCAACATAAGGTTAGTATCTTCACATAGCTGCATTACTAAAAAGGGGTTTAATTTAGCATGGGCTGGGCGTGCTGGAGCCTGAGTTCTAAGGTGATCGCAACACGGGCCATGCTCAGATAAGCACACTTTGAGATGAATTTGTGGCATGGGCATGCTGGTCCGCATGGCTGGGGCGTGCTAGGCTCTGAGTTACCAGGATGGATGCAGCATGGGCTGTGCTTAGATGAACACGCCTTTGGATCATATCATTCTATGGCACGAGCGTGCCATATAGCACAACCAGGGCGTGCTAGACTTTGAGTCTCCAAGCTGATTTTTTCTTTGAATCCTGCACGGGCGTGCTAAGTTGCACGGCCAGGGTGTGGCAGCTTTTGAGAGTTTTGCTTAATTTGCTCTTTTCTGCATCAAAATCTTACAAATTTCTTCAAGATCGAGTGAATTATGTTTCAAGGAAGCTTTGAATAAAAATATAACTAAAACCGAATAAAAACTAACTAAAGTGATTAAAACTGTCTTAGATAGGATTTCTTTGAGTCTCCAGCTGAATTTTTTCTTTGAAAAATCCTTGCGGATTATTCTTGGGCGTCTAAGTTGCAGCGGCAGATCTAGGTGGTGGCCAGCTTTTTTGAGAGTTTTGCTTAATTGCTCTTTTCTGCATTTTTCAAATCTTACAAATTTCTTTCGATATAGATTCGAGTGAATTAATGTTTTGCCTAAGAAGTCTTTGGAATAATAGAATATAACTAAAACCTTTGATTGAATAAAACTAACTAAAGTGATTAAAACTACTAAAATCCTAACAAAACTTATAATAAAAAACTATTATATTTTTCTTAAAATTACTTACATCTTTCTCATCCTAACTATTAGCACCGTTTTCTTAAAATATTCACTTTATTTTTAAGTTAATTTTAATTATTTAATTTATTGTTTAATTTAGCCAATTTAAATTGGTTAGTTTATGTTAATTAAATATTTATTTTAATACCAATCAAAATTATTTATCTGGTTTTAAAATAAAATTTTATTGATTTAAAATATTTATTATTTTACTGTAATAGATAAAAAATGTAGTAAACTCTAATAAAAATTGGCCAAGCGTGAGACCAATTAAATTTAAATACTTTTTAAGTGGAATAAGTTCAGTCGTCTAGCATAGAGATAATTTAGCGATTCATTTTATGGTATTCCTCAGCAGCATAAAAATGCAGAATTGTTTTGGCCCAAGTGGACCGTGGTGTGATTTCGCACTTCAGGGTCGCCGCCGGGGTAGTCGGAGACTGTATCGTGTGAGAGTCGTTAGATAGATTTGTACATGTTCTGCACGATGAGATTACCTCTTCTGTGTGGCTTTCTTTTCTAGTTCCGTCTATATATAATTAAGGTGGTATGTTCCTCACTTCTTTTGTTTCAACACCTAAGCCACAAACTCCACTACTAATCTTGAGATAAGATAGAAAAAAAACCTTAAGCTCTACTCCTGAATCCCAAGACTTTACAAAACATTTCTTTTCTTTTCTTTTCTTTTCTTTTCCCCTCCCAAGTCCAAAAAATTGAAAATTCTTTCAATTTCAATTCAAATATCCAAGTTTTTCCTCTTCGAGTCTTTGAATTTCTTTCGATATTGTGTTCTATAATCTAATTATTTCTTAACTATTAAGTTTTATCGTCTTTTCGCTCGTTGAATTTCGCCACTTTTCAGGGTGGATCACTGTCTCTTTTTTTTCGTTCTTTCTTTTTTGATATCGCATTTATCCAACAATAAGGAGAAGAATAATGGAATAATTTTCTTTGTAATAGGAATTTCCACTTTCTTATGTATTTATTTTTATAGTCATTTTGGCTGTCTTTTTTATAAATTTTACAAATTTTTTGTATTTTTTTGTATTTTTATTTTTCTTATTTTCCAAAACTATAAATTTACTTTTTTTTTTGTTATTGAAAATTTATTCAATCTTTTTACTTTTTGGGGTAAATGAATTATTTTCTAAAATTTACTGCAACTTTAATGTAGAGGTTTTAAATGAATTTTACATTTTGAAAATGTAAAAATGTGTTTGTTAATTTTTTAATAAGTTTTTTACTTTATTGGATAAGGGTTGGTTAATTGTGGTTTAAATTGGTAAAGAAAGACTTGCGTTGTCGTTTTAGTTTTGGTGGAGCGATTAATATACTTTTAGAAAAATTATCGATTTGTGTATTAGTTTATTCTCGTTTAAAGTGTAGAAAATGTCGATTCGCATGTTTTAACTTCAATTTTTCTAACCATCGCTTTCGTTTACGGAAAAAAAAAAAAAAAACTATCAAATATTTAACACAACCTACTATTATGATTGATTTTTTTTTTTTTTTAACAAATACAAGGTTCTAGAGTTTATTGTTGTGAACTTTCTCAATTATTATATTTCTTTAGTTTGAGGAACTTGTTAAGTATTTTTAAAGTGTTATGTTATTAGTTATTCTTTTTTTCTTCCATATCTTGAAATTAAAATCTTTTACAATTATTTTAAGTCTTTTTTTTTTTTTTAACTTTATTGTAGTTTAGTATTTTCCATTTATCGTGATCACTTAAGACAGTTCAACAAGATGTTTGCAGCACTGTATACTAATTAAAGGAGAGGATGATTTTAAATGTCTTCTCTTTTTGAGTACAAAAGGTCTAAACAGAAAGATTTTCTACCTTTAAAATTTTATTTGTTGAATTTTAATATTTGTTCCGGAAAATATACTGGACTTTTCGTTATTAGATTTATAATGCAGAGAGTATTAATAATTCTTTTGAATCATTATTTAATTTTGTTGCTATCAAAGGGTCTCCAACGTAATCCAGATCTAGTTGTCAAGCTTGTAAAAAAAACAAGCGAGATTTTAATTTTCGTTCGTTTTTCGTTTTGTTTTGCCATTAATGGAGAATAACTAATTATGAAGAGTGCAATTCGGTGTGAACTAATTATAACACACTACTTTTCTTTGCGCATTATTTGTGTCGGTATTTTTTTTTATTGTTTGGTATATTCTATCATACTGATTTATTTATTTAGTAAGGGTTATTATCTGGCTTTTTTTGTGTTTTCACGTATTTATAAAATTATATTTAATAAATTAAAAAATGAGAGCGATCTTCAACTCTGAGTATGTTTGTCTTTCATGCTTCAATAGCAATGTATTGTATGGCATAAGAGCATTTGAATATTAATTTTTAATACTCTTACTTTGCCTTCTTTTGCTTTTTTTTTCCTTCCTGGAAGCTTCACTAATGAGGTGGACTTCCCCTTACAAATTGTGTGATTTCCAACAAATCTTAGACCACAACCACAAGCCGCTTGTCCTGGCATTAGCATATTATTTCTTTGGCTTCCTTTTTGGTCGGCTCATTTTTTTCTTCAAACTCTTCTACATGTGTAATTTTATATTTCCTTTTTCTTTCTTTTCATGAAACATTATATCATTGGGTTTCCATTTTTTTTGCCTTAAATCTCCAAATTTCTTTGGTTCACCTTTTAACTGATATTCCCCTATTCACTCGGCTCGTCATACCGATATCTGAGATTACTCTTCTATTTTATTTACTCCTGGATAGTTTCCGACATTCTGTTATAGGGTTTCTTAGTCAAATAGTTAACTTCCTTGTGTATATTTGAGTATTAGTTGGGAGGAACGAGATCGTGTCATGAAATGGGACTAAGTTTAAAAACGTCCAGACATAAGTGAAATTAGTAAAGTAGTGTGGTTTGAAATTTTTATTTTTTGATTTGGATCACAAACAATGTACGTGTTTTGTCTTGCACAAGTGTTTTGTCGATAAAGCATATTTAATGGTATTTTTTTTTTGTGGCTGTTTGGATTGGCGGCTCTATTATATAGCCAGGATAAGGGATTGCATAGAAAAATTTCAGTTGTAGTCCATTCCTTTGGGGTTAGTGTTCATAGGGATCTTTTAAGTTTACTTGGTCTTGTTGCATCGGTTTTGGGTTCTCAGATATGTCTCTTATTTGTTACCTAGGTGGAGTAATGGGTTTTTGCTTTGTCAAACAGATTGTCAAAATTGGCTGTTTGATGTTGCTTCGTAGTTCTATTTTGGGCTAAAGTAAAGTCAAATATTCAAGTCAAAAATTGTAAGTTAGCTATAAACACAGTTATTTTGATCTTTGAAGGGTCGGTGATTTGGAATATATGATAAAGTTAAGTCTTTCACTCCAATTATAGTAATTTGTTTTTTTTAAAAAAGTTTTTTTTTATTTTTGCTGGAATTGTTTTTTCCTGGATAAGGAGGATGATGACTTGAATCAAGTTGTTCTCAAAGATTTAAAGAGCAATGGAGATTATTATTTCTTTTTAATAAAGTCTATTTTATTTTTTTATTCTAGAATTTTTCTATGTATAGAAGTCTTTAAAAATCCGTTTTCCTTCTTATTACTTTCAGATTGTTATGAGATAGTTAAATTAAATAATTTATTTTAATAACCAATCAAAATATTTAAATGGTTATTAAAATAAAATTATTGGATAAATATTATTTACTGTATAGATAAAAAATGTAGTAAACTCTAATAAAAATTGGCCAAGTGGACCAATTAAATTAAATACTTAGTGGATAAGTCAGTCGTCTACATAAGATAAGCGACATTCCAGCAGCCAATAAGAGTTGGCCAAGTGGACCGATCAAATTACATACTTGGCAATGAGATTACCTCAAATTTCTATAAATAGGATGTCTCTCTTCACATAAGGCACAAACACACATAGAGAAAGATAGAAAAAAAACCTTAAAGCTCTATCGAACCCAAGACTACAAAAAGTCTTCCCCAAGTCCAAAAAATTGAAATTCTTTCAATTTCAATTCAAAATCAAGTCTCTTCGAGTCTTGAATTTTTCGATATTGGTTCTATATAAATTTAACATTAAGTCTTTTCGACTGTTGAATCGCATTCAAGATCATGTCGTTTCGACCCTTGAATCGCATACACAACAATAAGGAGAAGAATTAGAGGATAATTTTCTTTGTAATAGGAAATTCCACACTAGATATTATATCCATTTGCTTCTTTATAAATACAATTTGTATTTTTTTTGTATTTTTATTTCTTAATTTTCAAAAACAAAATTTACTTTTTTTGTTAAGAAAATACAATTTTACTTTTTGGGGAAAGAAACCAAAATTTACTCCAACATTTTATGTAATTAATAATTTAATTTTGAAAATGTAAAATGTGTTGTTATTTTTAATAAGTTTTTATTTATGAATAAGGGTTGGTAATGTTTATTAGGTAAAGAAAGACTTCGTCGTTTAGTTTGGTGGAGATATATAAGAAAAAACGTTTGAAGTTTTGTTAAAGAGAAAATTGTCATCGCATTTTAACTCAAATTTTAACATCCTTACGGAAAAAAAAAAAAAAAAAAACTCTCAAATATTTACACAACTACTATTTGATTGATTTTTTTTTTTTTTTAACAAATAGCAGGTTCTAATTTAATTTGTGAATTTCAATATTAAATTATAAGGATTAAGTAATAAATTTATATAGTATTCCAACTTGAAATTAAATCTTACATGATTTAATCTTTTTTTTTTTTAATAGTAATTCAACGTGAACTTAGACATCACAGAGTTTTGCAGAGGTATATAATTAAGGAGAGGATGATAATTTTCTTTTGAGTATCAAAAAGGAGAAAAATTTAAATTTGAATTTATTGTCGGAAAATATATGGATTTGTTATTAGAATATGCAGAGAGTATAATAACTTTGAACATATAATTTGCAATCAAATCTCCACGTAACCAGATCTAGTTGTCAGCTTGTAAAAAACAAGCAATTTAATTTTCTCTGTTTTTGCATTAATGGAGAATAAAATAATGAAGATGCAATCAACAAATACACACTCTTGCCATGTGCTATATATATATATATATATATATAGTTAATATTCTCTTGTTAGAAAAAATTAAAATTAAAATGAACATATAATTTCTTCATCTCAAAGCAATGTATAAAACAAATTAATTTAAACTATCCTTGCCTTTTTCTTCCTTCCTAACCACTATAGGACTCCTTACATTGTGGATCCCATCTGACCACACAAGCCCTCCAAATACATAATCTTGGCTTCCATTTTTCTTAGCCTCTAATGTTAATTTAAACCTTTTCTCTTCATTCATTTTGCTAAATCCCAATTTCTTTGGTTCAACCTTAACTGATATTCCCTCCGGCGCATCGATCCGAACCCTATATACCCCTGGAGTTCCGACATTCTTTAGGGTTCTAGTCAATATTACTTTCTTGGAGAGATTAGGGACAGTGATGGATGGATAGTTAAAGTCCAGCAAGAAATTAGTAGTAGTGTTTTTTGATGGACAACTGTAGGGTGCGCCAGCAAAAGCAGAGATTTGGGTGGCATTATAGCCGATAGAGCATAGAAAATTCAGGTAGTCTTTTGGGGTTAGGTCATAGACCAAACCTGGGTCTGTTGCCCGGTTGGGCCAGATATGTCCTGAACCGTAGTTGAATGGGTTTGCTTTGTCAAACAGATTGGTCAAAATTGGCTGTTTGATGTTGCTTCTAGTTCTTGCTAAAAGTCAAAATATCAAGCAAAAATTGTAGTTAGTATAATTGACTGATTTGGATATAGCTAAAGTTAAGTCTTACTCAATTTAGAATTTTTAAAAAATTTTTTTTTATATGTGCTGAATTGTTTTCCTAAGGAGGACTGACTTGATCAACTCAAAGATAAAAAGACAATGAGAAATATTTCTTTTATAGTCTAATTCTAGAATTCTAGTATTAGAAGCTTTAACCTTTCTCAATAGATTGAGAAAAGAAAAAGCACTAGTCATCCTTTGCATGCTGAAATTATTATTTAATAAAAAGCGACATCTATTTGATTTTGAAAGTGCTGATTTCAATTAAAAAAAAATAGTTAATTGGAAATCAAATTGTTTTTAGGTGGTTTTTAATTAACGCGGTCTTTAAAATAATGGTTCAGATTGAAAACTAAAATCAATTATATATTTTTTTTCAAATCCTTATTTTCCAATTTTTCAATTTTTTTAGTGTTTCATCAATGAATTAATAATAATAATAATAAATGAGTATCAATAAACTTGAAAAATATTGAAATAGTTTAATAAAAGTCTTAAGATCTATTTAAAAATTATAGAAAAATAAGAAATAAATTGAGAGTTCTTTAATATCTTTGATTTCACAATTTCTTTCTTTTTTTTTTTTTTTTATAGTTTCAAACTAGAATTATTAGTTTTAAATTCAAATTATTGACGTTTTCTGTTAAAAAAAATAAAGAATTAAAACAAAATTGTAGGCACACGGTTTTGATTTTAATATGAAATTGAATATCGGTCTTATTTCAATTTTAACCTAACCATGATTTGTTTCTAATTTGGAATCAAATTTTGGTCATATGCATAAGGGCATTTCTAACTTCGTACTAAAAGAAATCAATTGACTAATCAATTTTAGTGTTCAAACTTATAATTTAGCATAGCCATGTAGTATTCAATTATATTCCAGTTTGATCTAATTATATTTAGGGGTAAACATTCGGTCGGTTTGATTTAAATCAAGTCAAATAAGTATGAATTGAATAAATTAAATTTTTGTTTAAAATATAAACACATTAATTGAGTAAAGATTAATTCATAAACTAGTTGTAGTTGTTTCAAATGATATCCTATTCACGTGAAACAATTATAAGGGGAAGTATTTACCTGTGGTCATGATAGCAGACTTAATAGCAGCAGGACTCCAATCAGGATGCAAAGTTTTAAGCAGACCAGCAATTCCAGCAACATGAGGGCAAGCCATTGAAGTTCCAGATATAATATTAAATGGAACATGACGTTGGTCCACTTCCAAAGAAGAAGGTCCTGATGCTTTTGAATAGGCAGCTATTATATGAACTCCAGGTGCAGTAATATCAGGCTGAATTTTTTTTTTTTTGATCCAAAAATCAGATATTGCTATTTATTATTTAATATTTATTGGTTTGGCATATGGATGGTCACATACAGCGGGTGTAAATGTAATTCTACCTTAAGAATCTCTGGAGTTATTGCATTAGGGCCGGGAGACGAAAATGAAGCCATAATAGGAGCAGCCACTTCTCCAACTTCTGTTTCACCACTTATATATGCTACTGGGAACCTGCACAAGACAAGAATTAGTGGGTAAGGGTAATAGAGTTCAATTCCTCTAGTTGACTTTTCTTTTTCTTTTCCAAATGGGACCTATTGATTGGACTAATTAACTGAAAGAGCTTACCCTGAATTATATATATAAGCTAAAATGGAAAGGCCATCAGTTGCAGACACAATTGAAGTAGGAAGAAAGTGTGGCCTTGGAATAATCGTTTGAAAATCAAATTGACTGGCAAGGATCATTCCAACACCACCAGCCTGAGCAACCACCCAGCCTTTTTCCACATCTGGCTCCACTTCCGGGTCCAGATTGCGAAGACAGTACACAATTTTCCCTTTTATCTTCGTTGGATCAAGCGATCCAGGAGAGCAAAATTGTCTGTCAAGTATAAAACAGATAAGAATTAGCCTAATCAATACAGGATTCGGGACTTCAAATCCTGATCCATCTTGCAAAATACAAGAGTTATCAGCTTACGCATCACTAGTAGAGACATTGGCATTTTTAGCATCAACAGAGTAGACCAGGGGGTGATAATTTCGAGCTGGTAAGCTATTAGTATTGAAACTGAGGCCCTGCTTAAAGATAAAAAGAAATTCTGTTATTTAAGTTCATATCTAATACTGGTTTGGCAATGGGATTCCTGTTTTCAATGACATTCTGAACCAAACCTTGAATAGCCTGTTATTTCCAAGAATGACATTAGATGGAAAATTACGGTCAATGGAGCTAGCAGCAACAGTTAGAATCCAAGGAGCAACATTTGAAGCACTTGCAGGTTGTGGTCCAGAATTTCCAGCAGAACAAACTACAAGAATCCCATTTCTAACAGCGTGAAAAGACCCAATTGAAATTCCATGACCAAAATAATTGCGAGGTCGACTTCCAAGCGAAACAGTTAATATATCAACTCCATCCTGTATTGCTGCGTCGAAAGCAGCCAATATATCAGCATCAAAGCAAGATGGCCAACAAACTTTGTATGAAGCAACTCGAGCATTAGGCAATCCTCCTTTTATTGTCCCATTGGCTGATCCGAAAATGTTTGCACCTGAAACGAACCGCCCACCAGCTGTAGATAAAGTATGTGTGCCATGGCCATCAAGATCTCGTGCGGTGTTGAAGGATGAATTAAGAGGACTGCCTATCGCAGCTTCAAAGCCCTTGTTGAAATATCTTGCACCAATAAGCTTTTTGTTGCATTTAACTCCATCGTTTGTTTTGCAATGTCCTTTCCACTTTGATGGAATAGGTCCCATCCCTTCATCATTGAAGCTTTCTGATTCTGGCCAGACACCTGTATGCAATATAAGCATTAAAAAAGAGAGAGAGAACACAAACTTTTCAGCTGATTAATTAATACAGCTATAAGTTCTAGCATCACTAAACTAAAGTAATGTACTGCAATACAAGTGTATTTACCTGTGTCAAGGTTTGCAATAATTATATCTTCACCAAATCTTGCTTTTAGCCAGAGGGAATCAGCTGGAATTTGTCCATTTCTCTCCAGTCCAAGAAACTCCCATGACCTTGTCGTATGTAATTCATTCGCTTCATTAGGAAAAACTGATAGGACTTCTGGGCGTTCTGAAGTAACAAGATTCACAATTACTATAAGAAATTTGAATAGACAACAGTACAATATATGTATTGATATGTCATTCTTTTTTCATACTTGAGATTTCATCAACTTCTTCATCTTCCAGTGTAGCAGCAAAGCCATTGATATAACTCGTGTAGGAATAAAATATTGCTGTTCTTGCCTTCTCCTTACTACATATTTCATCAGTAGCAATGCATTAAGTGATGATACAATAGAAAATGAAATTGATAACAGTATATTGGCAATCACACAATCACCTTTTCATGCAAGAACCCAGTAATTCATAGTAGGAATCGGTGATTTTATTAGCATCCAATGTAGAAGAAGGTTCAGATTCATGAGTATGCCTCCCTAAGTACACAACGTAAGACTGGACACCAGAATACACAAAAATTTAGCAGTAAAAAGGTACATTATAAGCAAATGAACCTAAGAAAAAGAACTTAGGATCATCGAATGAAGTAATTCTTGCCTTCTTGACTGCTTTTGTGGGAGTCTGCAAAGAAGAGAAAAGGGAGAAGAGAAACAAAAGAGAAGTAAAAGAATGAAAAATCTTCATTATTTTTTGTTTCTCCACAAAAACGACAACCTACAAATGAATGTAACATACATATATATATATATATATATATATATATGATTCGGTTTAACACAGTAATTATTCATGGAAAAGTCAAAGTGATATGCACAGAACAGATCTAGAGGCAATAACTTTAAAACGATATTCAGACGTCAATGTATGATAGCTTGTGACACCAAGATATGATTATAAATAGATTTAATTTTGATTTAATATACACCAATTTAATAAATCATGACGTGATCGCATTACTTAACCAGTAAAAGGGAAAAATTCAAACCGTAGACTGGTAAAAGGCTCTACAATAATTGAAAGGTTCAATGTGACCGATCAGATCTTTGTATTCATATATATATATATATGTGAATACAAAGATCTGATCGGTCACATTGAAGATTGATCGGTCAATTGAAGGTATATATTATAATATATATATATGTTGAATACAAAGATCTTGAATCGTCACATAACATTGAACCTTTAATTATTGTATGAGCTTTTAAAACTAATATATATATATATATTAAATAAGTAATTTTGAGATTGGATATGTATATATATATATATAAATAAGTACTTTGAGATTGGATACTTTTCTTGGGATGAATTGTTTTTATGTGACTATCTATGCATCTTATATTATATTTTCTAGAAAGATTAAATTCAATTTTTGTGTATTATGGTGTTCCTTGATGCAATAAATGGAAACTATATAAAAATTAATTTAATTAATCTTAATGATTTGGTATATGTATAAATAATGTATACTAATTGTTAGGAGCAATTGATAAAATGGCTGAACAATCAGCAGAATAGGATGAGCAATAGATTGGTATGAGCAATCAATAGAATGCGATGAGCAAAAGAATAGACCGCATAGTCAAAGATGCCGAGCAACAGATAGAAAGTGCCAAGCAACAGAATGGTCCGAGCAATTAATAGATAGACCGAGCCTTACTCTAATCCGTTTAAATAGAGGTAATGGTCAGTCAAAGAGATATTAAGAGTAATTTAATCATATAATTAATGCCCAAGATTCTCGCTCAATATTTATTACTAGAATTCTTGCTAGGCATTTACATCTTCAGTTACAATAGGAAGAAGACTATAAATATTTGTATTACATCCCAGTAGACGACACATTACATCTCATAACAATTCTTGAGTATTCATATTTTACTTCTATCAAATTGGTCCGGCGAGCATGGAACACACCTTAGTTTTCGTATTCAGTTTTTAGCAATTTTCTCCTAGCAATTACTCCAAAAAAAAAAAAAGGCTCTTAATTCTCTACCCATGATAAACCCGCAGATCGCAAAAAAAGTTAGCATAAGTGTATAATAACTTTGCATTAGTCCTAAAATGATTTATGTGTTCTCAATCTTCCAAGCAACACAATTATTCCCTTAGAAATGGGAAACAAGTGGTTCAAGGGGAAGAGGAGGAACAAGCAAACCTCCCTGAGGAAAACTGAAATCTCTTAGAGAACAAAAACAACATACAACAGGAACACTACAAATGTTCCAAAAGGGGTGAGCAAAGAAAACTCTCGAACAAAATCAGAGGGACGAGCAAAGAAAACTCCCGAACAAAATTCAAAGGGGCTAAGAAAGAAAACTTCCGAGCTAAAATCATAGAAATCCTTAAAGAATATAAAGTGGCAGGAGATAGCAGTGATTATGGGCTCAGGAATGATTCCCATTATCGCAAGAAATGCTTAAAGTATTTTTTTCTTAAAAGTTCAAAATGCCCAACATTTTTAAATATACGACGGCACAACAGATCCCATAACTTACATAGATAACTTCAAGACAATAATGCACATCTAGACAACTACAGATGCTTTGCTTTGCCGAGTATTCCCAGCAACTTTGAAGGAACCAACACAAGAGTGGTACCAAATGCTCAACACATGATCAATTGCATCATTTGCTCAACTAGCTTCTACCTTCAAAGCTCGGTTTGTCATATGTATCCCCAGCAAAAAGATCTCATCAAACTTGATTGATTTAAAAAGGGATGAAGGAGAATCACTCAAGGAGTGCCTTAATAAATTTTAGAAATTGGCTATGCAAATTGAGGACCTAAATGCAGAAGTGACCATTAGCGCCATGTCAAAAAATTGTAAGTATGTTAAAACTGTTTGATCCATTAATCTTGATCCTCCACATTCTTTTGCAGAATTAATATCCCAAGCAAACAACTATGCTCAACTAAATGAAGCTTGAAAAATCCAGCAAGCATAGACCAAATTCTTGAGCAAGAAATGCTGAGGAAAAATGAATAAAGAAGTCACTAATTACAATTTTTCATCCAAGGTATATTAATTTTCTCATCCAAATTACACTATCTTCTGAAGAAATAAATTTATTATATGATTCTCCTATTCTCCATTATCCACTTAAGAAAAATCAAAGAAATACAGAGCAAAATAACAAATTGCTCTACAAACAATGTGCATAACAACACATTGTGAGTCTAAGAAAGCTCGAGATAGAAATGAGTTAGAGAACTCAAAATCAAAGGTCTTGAGAAAAAGAAATATGAAATTTCATTAGATGAAATATATATATATATATATATGACCCCCTTAAACTTGGGGGAACATAAAAAATGGTTGTTGAGGTCATTCTCTTGCCCAACCTAATTTGGACCTAAGTCTTGTCTATCTTGATTTGATCATGCCTAGAAATCAGGCTACAAGTTATTGATAGAATTAACCACTTCTATTCATGCAAGCTCTAAAAGTCACAACAATTGAAGGTGATGTTTGAATCAACTGAAACTGAAAAGGTGTATAAACGTTCAAAAAAAAAAAAAAGACCAATTATGGCACACGAGGAAGAGTTGCAAGTGTTCGACTATAATAAATTAAGAAGTGTCAATTGAGGAGAACAAAAAAATGGGAGACCGAGAAAATGGGAGAACAAAAAATGGGCTGAAAGCAAGTTAAAGATTTCAACCGAATATAAATGATTCCGTATATTTTGGAGGGACTTTTGTTAGGAGCAATTGATAAAATGGGCTGGCCAATCAATATAATGGGATGAGCAATAGATTGATATGAGCAATCAACAAAATGGATGAGTAACAGAATAGTCCAACCAGTCAAATGTGTCGAGCAACAGATAGAATGTGCCAAGCAATTAATAGAATGGTCCGAGCGTTACTCAAATCTGTTTAAATAGAGGTAATGGTCGATCAAAGAGATATTAATTAAGAGTGATTTAATCATATAGTTAATGTCCAAGATTCTCACTCAACATTTATTACCAGAATTCTTGTTCGAGATTTACATCTTCAGTTACAATAGGAAAAATACTATAAATATTTGTATCACATCCCAACAGAGGACACATTATATCTCATAACAATTCTTGAGTATTCATATTTTACTTCTATCACTAATTAATAAAAATATATTATATAAATAATTATGTATATTGTTTAAATTCAATATAATATCTAATTAACAAGAATTATTGGTCTCTACATTAAAATGATTATTAATTAAGAGTGTATTATTTTAATCATATTTAGTTATGTGAGTCTCAAGATTCGTCAACTCAAGCATTTGGCATATTTATCCCAGAATCTTTTGGTTTCGAGGATACATATTTTTGATTTAACAATATGGAAAAAATACTATAAAAAATTTTGCTTATTCAACATTCCCAAAGATGACACATTACTATCATCATACAATCTTGAGTATTTCTTTTTATATCTTCTGTTTCTATCACTATTAAGAGTATATAAATTAGTATTTATATAAGATAATATGGTGGATATTGGTTTAATATTCAATACATAATGTACTATTACCTAATATCCTTTAATTCCTCATATATACCTATATATATTATATATAATAATATAACAGAGTATTTATCTATTATAGCTCATCTTGGTATATTTTATTAGAGTGTGTTTAAATATAATAATATTTCATATAGACAAAATAGTTATATGTATGTTGGTTATTTTATTGACTTTTAATTAATAATTTCATAAGAAAAATTTAGATATTCGCAAGGAGTATATTATGACATTCTCGCAACATATAAGTAGGACAATTAAAATCTTATATTCAGAGATTATCTTGCAGTAACAGATATTAATAATCTTTCAAGCAATAATCAATTCTTTTCAAATCATTATATCATTATCATTATATATATGAGAAACATTTTTTTTATATATGCTGATGTGACACTTTCTTAAGAAAGTGAGACTCCTAATATTTGAGTATTATGATTTATCTTTTTTTGTGAATTAAAGATTTTATTAGTTTTTAAATTCAAAACAAATATGCTATTTGTTTTTTTTTAGTAGAAATCAAATATGTGATAGAAAAACAAATACAATGTCTAAATATTTAAATTTTCATAATTTACAAATATAAAAATTTTTATTTTTACATAGTCTAAACTTCAAATCAAATATAGTATGTTTAAAAATTTAATAATAAATAATTTGAAAAATGTTAAAAACCATGTGTTCAAAAATACACATGTGTTTCAAAAATACACATTATTTTTGGTTTGTTTGGTAATAATTTTTAATTTTTGAGTAAATTATTAGGTACAAATTTTATTTTTCTTGTCATAATAAGTAATCTATCAACGTTCGAGAATAGTTTTATATAGTATATAAACAATAAGATAAGATGATGTCAAGACCCAAAACCATGGGCCGGATCGGCACTACGGCATAGGTAAGCTTAAGGCTCCCGAGGTCTATAGTAAGCCTAATTTGTGAAAACCCGTTTCTTTTAAAAACTGACTTTAGGAACAATAAATCCATATTTTGACGTTATGTATTTAATCTATCAAATTATATCTTTGGCCCAGTTTCAATACCTCATATAGTTCATAGCTTAGGCCCGTATATATATATATATATATTGTATAATTTACATCATTCATAATATGGGCAAACAGGTCTATTTATAACTTTTAAAGAGGCAGATAAAATATAATCCATAGGTTTACTGACCAACACACTATTAAACATAATAAGATGTAAAGCAAAACATCCTAACTGTGGAGCCCAATCAGTGGACACAGATTGTTCATACATAAAATACTGTATATATTAACATTATCAAAAGCTAAAAATTACTATTGAGCCTCTGTGAAGAAGGATGCAGAACTTATCTAGAATTATCAAAATGTCTACCTCCTAGAAAAAATTTAAAGGGGTGAGTTTCACAAACTCAGTGAATAATAATAATAAATAATGATAGGTGTTCTTTTTATAGTATTTTTAATATAATTTTTATTAGGATTTTTAGTATTTTTAATTAATTAGTTTTCATTTAGTTCTATTTATGTTTTTATTTAAAGCTTCCTTGAACTAATGATAATGATAGTGTTTCTTTTTATAGTATTTTTAACATTATTATATGTGTGTTATTAGGCACTCTCTTTCCTCTTCTCTCATTAATTTTAGTATATCATTAGCTATATATATATAGGTGTTTATTTTAAAGGCTTCCTTGAATCAACTCATATATACCTTATATCTTGGAGTATTTTGTTGAATTATGTTAAATTAAGACAAAAACAGCCACAAATACAGAAAAAGACAGATGTTCCTAAGCAGGGTGACACGCCAAGCCCGTGCCAAGTATCAGCACACCCTTGTGAAATGCCTAACTTCAATGTTGGGCCGGCAAACTCAACAACCTCCTAGCACAATATGCCACTTGTATCCCGCCCCGGCACATTAGCTCTATATTCTCGGGACGTCGTAACAATATTCCAAGATTTTACATCTCGTTATAATGATTGTGGGAGAGATACTTAAGGATTTGTAGAAAATACAAAAAGTTAAGAGCAGTCTTCTTTTATCTCCCTCGGAAAGATTCTTTGTCTTTAATAGAGCGATACCACTTTCCTCTAAGTAAAACGAAGATCAAATTCCAGAAAGTTCTCATTATAAAAGAGAAGTTTTCTCCAGCTTGAAGACTGATAGGAATCCCAATCAATATGTTAATAGATTTCTGTCTTCTGTTTTTCTATGATCTTTATTGCAATTATTTATATTTCTCTCTTTTAAGACTTCAAGTGATCTAAGTCTTGTGTCAAAAGATTCAAGGAAAGCTAGTCCACGTGTGAGTTGACCGTTTATGTTCTAAACTGTTTAATTACTTGTGTTCTAAACTCGCTGTCATTATTCACATTGAGTGATGGACTTTATTTAATCAAGTTTTAAATTGAGTTTAGTGTATATTATAAATTCCTAATGCGAATTTAAGACATCTACATACTAGAGATTTATTTGCCATAATTTACACTTCTCTCAAATATCAGTTATAATATTTATTATTTTTTCTTGCTTCAATAAGGTTTAATATGTGTGAGTTATTGATCTATTCTCTCTAGAGTAAGATGTTTCTTCTTGGCATTGATTTATTTCATTTACTCACCATATCTGCAGAAAAGGGTTTGATTGCTATGGGAAAGAGAATAAGGTATACAATTACATGGGAAATAACTCATAACTTGATGGCGGAAGATATATATTTAGATATTTACCTCATGGTTTTCATAAGTTTAATAACCTTTAGATTTATGAATTCATACATAAGCCAACCAGTAAGAGACTTCAATAACATCTTTAATTTTCCCTTGTGTATACAGGATTGACACATATTTGGAGATAGGTAATTTAAACCGGGGTGTTCAATAGCTTAACAACTACTATCGGGAGGATTGGTGTATATTTTAGTGGATTGTTGATATACTTCTCTCTGAAGAACAATATTAGAGAATTGAGTTATACGATACCTAATAAGTAGATGAAACAACTTAACAAAATAGAATTTTGTGACATGTCAAGGAGTGTGTGTTTCTAATGCGTGTGATTTCTTAATAATTAAGAAATATGCGTGGTGCATTGATTGTCTTGTGTGTATTATCTGTTATGTCGAAAATTTGAGATCGATTTAAAAATAATTTTCCTATATCGCTATTTGAAATAGACAGTAGTATTAAAATACATAGAGAATTCTCGGTACTTAGGTAAACAAGTGCCCTGTGTGAAAGTGCTCCTCTTCTTCATTCATGACAATTTTGGTACTTAGTATACAATCCCTGTGGAAATGATACTCTTCTCATTCTATATTACTTGTTGCGATTTCGTACACTTGCAAAAATCACTGTCAAATAATTCATAACCCAAACAGTCACACAAAATGCTTTCCAAATTTGTATAATGAACACACAACTGATCAAGCATATGTCACGACATCAGCACCTTTAGTGATATCACCTTTAAGTAATCACATCAAATGGAGATTGATGAGTGGCGTTACACCCTGACAAATTGTCCTCACACATGGCATGTCCTCTCTTATGTGTGCACCAGGGAGCCGATCCCTATATATGTCCAACCGGTTTAATCCTCATTTGACCAGTCCTCTCATTATTTTTTTCATTCCCTCTTTTCTTTTCATTACCAACAGGAGGCCACCCTGTGGTTTCACCATATTATCCCTATCATATTTTATCAGATGCACACGGGGGCACCGATTTCCTACACATGGCCAATGGTCCCAAACCGTCCTCACAATCCTATAATGATCCACTTCACACATCATTATCACATCACAAATAAACCAAATAGTTCATTCAATATAATAAATCATATCGATAATTAATATGCAGCACATTCGTGTAATCATGGGCATAGGATTATATAACATTTGTATAGTTATAATATTATACTTATAAGGTAGATAACGATAATAATAATTATATTTCAACAATATTATATTAATATATAAAGATAAGAGCTGAGTATTGATTATATTTAGATAGTATAGGGTGAATGATGCTATATTTAGATGAGTATAGGGTTGATGAGACATGTATGCAGAATGGTGTGTGTGCACCATTTATATATTTCAGCAGTGTATGATAAAAAATACCTATATATATTGGGATTATTGATGCGGTCACAAGTAGTGAGTTAGAACAGAACTCAGTGCATCTAGATTCGACCAACATAACCATAAGAGAAATATAACATTATATTTCAACAATATTATATTAATATATAAAGATAAGAGCTGAGTATTGATTATATTTAGATAGTATAGGGTGAATGATGCATGTATGCAGATAATGATATGCACCATTTATTATTACTCACAGTGGTAGAAAAAAAAAGCTTTAATTTGGATTTTGATTGGCAAGAGTGGTAGACGAACTCAGTCAATCTAGATAAAACATAAACATAAAGGAATATAACATCAAACAAATGAATTTTCTTAAATAAGAAATTAAAGAATAAATTGAATATATATTTACTTAAATATCTAACTATCATAGTAAAACTAGCTTCTATCGAAATTGTGGCAGTAATTCCCTTAAAATAGGACTTTTCACTCACTTCAATATTAACAATCTAATATACTTATCAATTACTGCACACATAGCCCATCCGTCGGGCAATCAATCATTTTAAATATCCAACCGCCATAAATAGCAACTTATATTCAACTCATAGCTTATAAATTAAAATGAATCTTCACTCTGATCTTTACACATCCTTATATATTATTTTAGGTCAACCTCTTAAAATCAATACCTTCAATTAACTTATTATATCCTTCAAAATAACTAACCTAATTCACCACCATCATAATTCATAAAACACAATTCTGATTTCAAAATAAATATTATCTTTCCACCAATAAATTTTCCTATTTCTTTAAATTATTTTTTGTCTCCGAAATAATTCATTAAAGATGATGAGTAGTCTTCTTTTTTTTTTTTTCTATTTTCATTTGTTTGATTATGATTTGTAGTTTTTTAGTAAATTATAAAGATAAAAATTTAGCTTTTCTTCTTATGATAAGTTGAATATTTTCAAGTGGATAATATTTGAGATCTTTAAATTCAATTTATTGTTTGTATGCCTATGTCAAATTTATCATGAAAAAGGCTACCTATGTGATTTTTTGTATTTTGATTTAAAAATTAAAGAATTAGATTGATGTGAAATTAGTGGTTTTAGCTTTTTATTTATTTATTTTTTTTGCTGACTGAGAATTCGAATATTTATATATCATCATATATAAATAGAAAATTCAATATTCTCTTTTTGTTCACTATTCTTTTTTTTTTTAATTTTAAATTTCTTTCCGTTGTTAAAAGTTTAACTTAATTCTTTACTTTAATTTCTTCAGTTTATTGCCGATTGAAAGAAGAACATTGTGGTATTTCATTGCTTTGTTTAAGTCATTTACTTGGTTTTGTTTTTTCATTTTATATTTTATTTTTGTAGGGATTTAAGTGTGTGCAATTTCACAGGATTTAAATATATTTTATACAATGGTGAATTAACTATTATGTTTTAATAGTTTGTTTTATTATATACTTCCAATTAAATAAATCTCTAAAAAATAAAAATTAAGGATTTATATTATTTTAAATACCTACAAGACTTTATATCTAATAATAATTCCAGTCACTTTTTGTCATGACCCGTTTCCCTAGGCCAGACCAGTACTAGGGCCTAGATAAGCTTAAGGCTCCCGAGGCCCATAGTAAGCCTGAAACACTAAAATCTACTATCACAATATAAATTTCAAACATTCAGCCACATTCTAGGAAAAATAAACCTCAAGATTTTATTATACATCGGCCCAAATTTATCATTTTCAACATTCCACAGTTCGACCCCAATTTACAATACATCACATTTCTAATATTGGCTCACAAAATTATTTCATCTATGTTAATATACGACTAAATGTATATAAATTTTACAACTGCTGAGTTCACTATTAGATAAATACAAATAAGTTTTCGTACGTTTATCTATTTAATGAATTAATACAAAAATTAGAGAATTCTTTTCTAATAGTGAAAGAAGCAAAGCTTTAACTGGGATTTATGAAAAGCTACTTCCTGAAAGATTAAACAAAAGAGATATGAGTTTATTAATGAATAATAATTATCGCACAACACATGCATTCACACGAATGTGTAAATAATTAAATCTAGTAATCTAATTAGTTATATGATCACGCGGGCAGTCACACAATTGGCACAACAACAACACTCGCAAATATTAACATCTTTACATAATCACATCATGTAGAAATTAATCAGTGGCATCACTGAAACCCCCAATGAGCCATCCTCACACATGGCCCACCCTCTCATAACGTGTGCACCAGGGAGCCGATCCCCCATACATGGCCGATCGATCTAATCCTCGAAATAGTCTTTACCATAATCAACAAGTGACATGTAGATAACGTTTAACAGCTGAGTATACTGAATAAACTAACCATAATTGAGCCATATCCGTCACCCATGGCCCACCCTTACTCATAACGTGTGACAGGGAGCCGAATCCCCCATACATGCCCCGATCGATCTAATCCATCGAGTTTTTGATCTATCTCTCATTGTTTTATACGTTCATACTGTCTTCTTCTTTTCACCAGAATAATAGGAGGCCACCCTGGGTTTAGTCACCATATTAATATCTCATATGTAGTGTCATCAGTGGCACACGCGCGCGTGAGCCGCATTCATCCAGTAACTACGAGAGACTAACGCGCGTCTCAGACAGCCGCCTACATAACAACGAGGCCAGTGGGTGACCCCTCATTTTCATCCCCAATACTTCCTTCTACAACTCCAAACGACATCATCATAGCAATATATCTACAAGACACTCTTTTCAAGCTATATGCAGATATAGAACTGCACAGACATAGCAATACAAGTTATATTACGTGGCTGCAATAGTACGAGCTAGGCATCTCATAGTCATAATAATTAAATAAGAGAAATAGTAATCAACAATCATATTCTCAATAATCTCGATCTCATTCTCGAAAATAAACTAAGAAAATATATATACTAAATACTATTAAAATAACTAACTAATTATAATATTAGTGTATTAATAATAAGTAGCTATAAGCAACAAAAAATAATTGAAAACTTTATTATATGTATTTAAGTTAAAGAAGTGTTAATCTAATAAGAGCCACTCTTAATTTAATTATGATTCAAGGCTCTAACTCTTCTTTCACAAACCATAGAGAATTGTTCCAAGGAAATCCGCCCGTGGAACTCTTGATCCAACTCCATAATTCAATAAGCAAATTTCAAAGCCCATCCAATATGGGCAATTTCTCTAGATTCAAAACTCATAACCCATCGACCATACAACTATAACATACATTTCATCTAATGATTATCAAGTGTTAATTATTGATTAAGACTAACCTAGGTTCTATTGAAATTTCGGCAGAATCTCCCCTAGAATTTGATCAAACCATAATTCAATAGCAAATTTTCAAAGCCCATCCATTGGGCAATTCTCATCAACTCATCCCATCCGCCATAACTATAATCATTCATCTAATCATTTACTCAAATTATACAGCCCATCCGTCGGGCACTCAATTAACTCAAAAATCCAATCTTCCTCCAATCATGTCCCAAAGATAATACTAATCAGTACAATTGCTATAATATATCATTTTGGATCTACATAATCATATAGATATAATACACGTGTTTCAGTTTCTAATAACAACTAATACATATTCACTAACCATATAAGATTATTTATTAAATCATAAGCTTATTAGAATTACGCACCTAATCACCCTTAACCGACTAAGCATTCATTTTACTTTTCTTATGCATAACCAACTAGTTTTAGGCTAATGGTTATCCAATTATCTAATTAATTGTTTCCAATTTATGTTTCACATTTCAATTACCAACGATTATTCTAAAGGACTTAAAATTCTAAAGTTTCAAAATCAATTGTATTTAATTAAGCAAATAGTGATTTTAATTACATACTCATCATCTAATATAATTACAACTTCTAATAATTGTATCCTAGGTTCACATTCTCCTAAAAATTCTTCAATTAATTCACAACTTCAATCTAATATTTTGCAACCCTTCAATTAGCTATTTATTCGAAATCAACTAACTTATCTAATACATTTAAATTGGGAATTTATACCAAAACTTAGGAACGAGGCCTTAGAGCGTACCAATTGAAATTTTGACGATTCCACGATCCTTGCGAAGAGAGGAAAATTCTGTCCCTTGGTGCCTTGCCAGAGGCTCGCCGGACTGCCGCCATCCACGGTGGCGGGAAGTCGATTTTTGCCCAGAATTTTGCAATTCGCACACCAAAATGTTCGGAATCGTTTGTGGAAGCCGGATATAGTGTCGTTATCAGGAGGTAGTGACTTGTTTAGCCGGATCGACCACCATAGTCCTCTCCCCACCGCCGTCCATGGTGTTTTCAATTCCTTCCACCAAAATCGTCGTTTCTTGGATGGAAATTGTTCACACAAGACAGAGGAATCGATCAAAGCTCACCTTGAGGCCATCAGCTGCTTGAATCAAGCTTAATCAATGAAAATTGAAGGTTGGGAGCTGTCGAGGGTGACAGTACCATTTCGCGCCGTTGGGGACTCTTTCCATGTGAAGGGAGGCCAGAATCGTGGTCGTTGAGGCTTTAGGAGGCAGTCACCACTCACCGTCGTCGTGCGGTGGTTGGAAAATGTGGAGCGTGAGGGGAGAAGGGGCTGCTGAGCATTGGAGGAGGAAGAAGAAGAAGAAGAGAGGAAAAGAAAGAGGTAAGTCGGTTTCTAGATCATTCCGATTCGATTCGAATCGGTTTGGTCTGATTCAATGATTTGGCTCGATTTGCTTGGTTTTCGAATTTTTCACTTGGTTTTCAGAAAATTGAATCTAGTTTATAGGTCCGATTTAGTAATAATAAAAATATTTTTCTGTTGATTTCATTGGTTAGGTTTTATGATTATATTTTTAAATGAAAAATTTTTGAAAATGATTTTCTGGGTCGTTTCACTTTTTTCCTAAAAAATGAATTTCTATAATTTACTCAACGTATATATCTTACATCTGAAATGAAAAATATAATTATTATACAACCATGCGAAGCACAGAGGACCGCCAAGTATACATATTAATGAGGAATTGATTTTTGTTTGGCGTTCACATCACGGGTTAAACTATTGTAGAAATACAGACCCTAGCTCGTACTATTCAAGAATTTTTTTTAAAGGAAAATGTGATTCTTCAATTTAATTTGAATTGCTAGCTAATCTAATGCATGAACTTAGTATGAACAAGAAGATTTTAGTTTAGAAATAGGAATAGTATGAATATGGCAGCAACTACTATTGCTAGTTGCTTGAGCTTTTGTTATGCTATAAACCAAATGAAGTCACAAACCAAGTTCTTGATGCGATATGAGCTTAATTAAAAGGAAGACATATTTTTCTTATGGGCAATAGTTATTTTGGATACTTTGTGTTCTTTTAAATATGTTAACATAGAAAAGGATACATATATATTAATATTCTTATGTGAGCTAGTGTTGGTATATGTTTAAGTTGTGAATTGGTTACTTAGAGGATGTATTTATTAAAGTATAATTTAATTTAATCATTGGCTCTTAGTGAATAGGCTAAAATTTTAATGAATGTTTAAGTATGTTATTTATACCTTAAGCAAAAAATGAATGATAATAATGTGGTAACAAGTTTGAAAGTTACTTTAGGTTGTAAATTGATGGTGGAAGGTTGATGTTGTTATTTTGGATGGAGGAAGGCAAAATTAAGTTGCTTGATTGCCCGATGGATGGGCTGTGTAATAATTGATATGTATATATAAAAAAATTGTGATATTTAAACAGGTGGATAGTCCTATTTTTAGGAGAGGTGTTGCCGAAATGTCGGTGGAATTTAGACTAGTTATAACAGCTAGATATGTAGGTAATTTATTAGATATAATTCTTTATTAAATTAGTCATTTGTCTGATTCAGTTCCTTCTTTTACATTCTTAAATTCTTTAGATCACGTGGGTTCATCTGCTATTCTTCCAAGTCAAAATTCAAGCTAAATCTTCTTCTTTCCTACTGTGAGTAATAATTAAATAGTGCTTACCATCTTTATGATGCATAAATTATTTATTAAATAAAGTTATGTTTATCTAATTTTTAGGTAACTATTTCCAGATCAAATATATTTATATCCTTACATACAAGTTTCTTTTTGGTGAACTTGCATTGATTTGTATTGTTTGATTACTTGTGTTGTGGAATTGGGATGAAGTGGGTTATTTTGGATTTGTTGGATTTAATTTTCTATTGTGGGCTTAATATGTAAAATTAAATATGTACAGCAGTCCAATTGTAAAGTCAATTTCAAATTGGGGTTTATTTGGATTTGTTGGATTTTAATTTCTATTGTGGGCTAAATATGTAAAATTTAAAATATGTACAGCAGTCAATTGTAAAGTCATTTCAAATGTGGTCTTGAATTGTGAATAATTGACTATTTGAGGTAATCAACTAATTATAAGATATTAAGTGTAGAGACCATTATATATTCTATTTCGTTAAAGGACGCGAAATAGGAATTTGTACTAACCTACAGGTATATAAAGGTCGTGGTCCCCAGAGGAGTTTGAATACGATTCAGTTTTACGTCCTTTCGTACTGCTTCCGCAAGATCGATTCTTTCAATGTTCCTCTGGAAGGCTGCAAACCTAATTCCGTACACATCAAGATCGACGAACAACGATGTCAGGTACGCAACCTTGTTCTTATCAATTCTATTTTGTGAATCTAGTGATTTTGCAACGATCTAGGTTAATTGGGAATTATTTTGAAGATTAATTTAACAGTGGTATCAGAGCCTTGTGCATAATTGCTAGATTTAGATGGTTTTTCGTAATTTTTTTTTATTTATTTGTTTACCCTACTGTTTATAGATTGAGGGTTTTGTTTAACTAAAAAAAAAAATGTATATATATATTTTGTTTTCAAACTGTTCTTGTAGCGGATTCCAAGAAACAGGTAAAGAGGTTTTGACTAACACGCCATTAACGATTAATTGTTCGTTTGGTAATTTTTTTTTTTTTTTTCCTTGCTGGGCATGGTTCTGTTAAAAAAAAAAAAAAAAAAAAAAAAAAAAAAAAAAAAAAAAAAACTTCCATTGTTGCGGCGGAAAGAGGCTGGAACCCTGTTATTTCTCGTCCTTATCGTTTGTCTTTTTTTAGGTTAGGGAATCGGAAAATTAACAGTTTAGGGTCCCTGGAATAAATTTCATATTAAGATCCCAATTTTATATTTTTTTTCGTATTAGTCCCTTAATTTCTTTCTATAAACCTTCAGAATTAAGGTTCCTTTAAATTTTCGTGTAAGACTTCAGAATTAAAGTCCCTAAATTTTCTGTAACTTCAGATTAGGTCCCTAAAATTTTTTCTGTAATTTTCAGATTAGGCCCTAAATTATTTCTGTAATTTTCAGATTAGGCCTAATTTTCTGTAAACTCCAGATTAGGCTTTAATTTTCTGTTTTCTTTTCGATAGACCCCTGAAACTTTATTTTAATTCAAATATATTTTAGTCCTAATTTTTAATAATAATCTCAAATTTAGTGACTTAAAGAACTAGATTAATAATTTTTTTGGACTAAATAATTTTAGATTATTAAATATTAGACAATTCAATTCATGTTAATTGAATTGTTTTTGTTTTAATTACAATTTAAATGATTTAATTTGTCGACTTGAGATTAAATTTTGGAGTGATTAAGTCGCCTATTGTGTTGAATATTTGTTAAAATAAATTGATTGATCAATAAGTCACCAAAAGTGACCTCTATTGCTTGAATTGTATCATATTTTAGAATATTAGAACAGGTGGTAATTAGAAATTCGTTGTGCGGATAGTTAATCGGCCCAAAGGAAGGTTTGCTATCTGGCTGAAGTTTTGGAATACATGTTTTGGCAATAATATATGTAAATTGTTGGATTAATTTTCATGACAATGAAATATACTCGGCCGCAAAGGAAGATTTAATTATTTGTCAGGAACTATGTTATCAAATAATTTGATTGCTGTGCATTGAGATACTAAATTACAGAGTTAATGTTTTAACATCCAAAGATGAGAATTATTAATGTTGGTCTGTATCTTAATTTTCCAAAATTTTTTTGATCTCTATTAGTGAATTGTTTCATTTGTGATTGTGAGCTTAATACTTATCTATTTGGTTTAATTTCTCCGGTATTGTTGTGGGTTCAGCTAACATGTCATTTAAATCCTGATTTGGTCCCTAAACCTGAGGGATCAAAATTTTGATCTGTGGACAATCAAGACATTTGATCTTTCCTGGGGCTGTATGGATTTGGATCTTGCATTTCAGGGAAATGACGAACCTTGCTTCTGCTACTGATACGAGCACTGATGTCAAAAAGGGCTGCAGTATGGAGAAGTGGGAGCGTTCTTAATACGCTTAGGTCTGAATAATCATGCAGAGGAGTCCCAGAACATGTTCGAGACTTTCTGTCTCCAGCTGAAAAAGAACAATGCTCAAACTATCTTGCCCGAGCTAGAGAGGGCTATGTCAAGATGAACAAAGCGAAAGTGGGAACAACCTTTTAAGAAAAATAACTCCATGAAGTTTGCTGGCAATGGTGTGTTTCGGGAGCATATTTCTTAGCAATGTCTCATAATTACAGAAGAGACTGAAGCCCTGGGTAATGGCTTGACCAGATGGACCTTTTAGTCCCGTTGGTTATGAATTCTCTTCTTCTCAGTAATGGACAAATTAGGACTTTCCTATAATTGTCAGCCGAATAAAATGGAGCTCTTAAACGACTCATTTCCTCATTGTGTTGATGAGGAGGAAAAGATGATTCTAACAAAAGAGAGATGCTTCATTTTGTTTCTTCCTATCAGCTGGAAGGGCAAAACAAGAAAAGAAAAGAGGCCTCTGCAAAGAACCTGTGAAAGGCCTATTAGAAAACCTGCTTCTGCTAACTGCTTGTAAATCCAGTAAAAAGAAGCCTTAATGTGCCCAAAATGCTTCTTTTGTGGAAAGACTGGATCACCTTGAGAAAGGACTGTCCTAAATTTGCTATTTGGTTGCAAAGAGGGGGCTGCCTCACTACAGAAAGCCAACTGAGCGGTGAAAGATACGTCTAAATTAGGAAAGGGCGACTGGTTGAAAGTAGAGGCAATTGGACATTTTAGATTAGTTTAAGTACTGGCTATTTTTTTTTGGATCTTATTAGACTACTTTTTGTTATTCCCTCTTTAGAAGGAATTTGATTTCTGTTTCCTTTTTGGACAAATCTGGTTTTCATTGTTCTTTGGAGACAGTATATTCACTTTACTATGAATCCAAAAAGTTTTGGGTACTGGTTTTGCTTGAATGGAATGTGATAATCTAATATAATTGTTAGACATTGATACTAAAGTTTATCAAATGAATCCCTGCATGTTACTACAAGAGGTACCAAAAGAAAGTTGAATATTGATAACTCAAGCCTGTACTTGGCAAGAAGTTTGGGTCATATGTAATCCAAAATCGAGAATTGAGCCGTCTTGTTTCTGATGGTATCTAGATAGCACTTTTGAATTACAATACACAGGTTTGGTTCTTGTATTGAGTGTATTAAAGGAAAACAGACTAAACAAAAAGAGACTTAGGTGGCCATTCGGTCATCCAATGTTTTAGAACTGATTCTAACAGATATTTTGCGGTCCATTCCATATTGCAACTAGAAAATGGCCAAGATATTTTATATCATTCATTGATGGACTATTCCTCGTTTGGTTTACTTATATCTCATTCATGAAAAATCTGAGTCTTTGGACGTGTTTTTAACTCTTGATAAAGCCGAAGTTGAAAAATCAACTAGGAAAGAAGATTAAATCTGTTCGATCTGACCGTGGTGGTGAATATTAAGGTAAATATGAACGGTTCAGGCGAACAACGTCCAGGAACTTTTGCGCTTTTCTAACAGGAAGTGGAATTGGTCCCCTGCAATATACAATGCCTGGTACTTCCCAGCATGATGGTGTATCTGAGAGACGTAATAGAACTCTTATGGATATGGTAAGGAGTATGATTAGTCAATTCTACTTTACCAGAGTCTCTGTGGGGGTGAAAGCGTTAGACAGAGCTTTCCTTCTCATAGGATTCCATCTAAAAGCAAGTGCTAAAAACACCTTTATGAAACTTGGGACTGGACGTAAGCCTAGTCTAAAAAGCATCTTCATGTTTGGGGATGTCCGCTGAAGCAAGGCCTTTAACAAGCCGAAGAAAACAAAACTGGGACTCCAAAATATCAAGCAGCTACTTTGTTTGGATATTCTTTGAGCGGTCCTAGGGGTTACAAGTTTTATAATCCCTACTTCCAGAACTTTTTTTGAAACGAGAATTGCAACATTTTTTGAGGATGTTGATTTGGAGGGAAGAAATAAAGAAAAGAAAACATTGTCTTTGAAAGAGGAACCAAGTAAGGATGATTCGGTCTCATTCCTTTTGTTTGTTTCTGATAGCGTAAGACTCCAAGTTGCCCTCCTGTCCCTAATTCCCAAGAAATCCAATCAAACAATCTTATTCTTCCTCAAGAACAAATTCACACCTCAAGAATTAGAGTCTGTTCAAAATGCCTTTGAGAGATCTACTAAGGGAAAGAGAAGAAAAGTGCTATTCCAGATATTAAATATAGTGTTTTCTTCAGGAACATGAGGATACTGTAAGACATGAATGAGATGATGATCCAGTTTAGTTTTTCTATCATGCATGCAGAGTTCTGACTCTTCATAAGTGGATTGAGGCATGACGAAGAGTATAAGTCTATGCAAGACAATAAGTTTGGATCTTGTTCAATTACCTGAAGGAAAGTAACCCATTGTTGCAAAATGGTATTTAAAACCAAAGAATTCTCAAAGGTAATGTGAGAGATATAAAGCACAGTCTTGGTAAGCAAAAGGCTTTTACTCAAAAAGGAAGGGGATTGACTATAAAGATAACTTCTTCCAGTTTCTTCGAAGGATTCTTTTTAGGAAATCAATGGCCTTAGTTGCAAATCTTGATTACTTGAGCTTCATCAAAGGATGTTTAAGACTTGCGTTTCTCATGGACATTGATGAAACAATATATATGGGTGACAACCAGAAGTTTTTATAATTGGAAGATCCAAAAACATCTGGTATGCAAATTAAAGAAATCATTTATGGACTCAAAGCAAGCTTCTTCGTCAATGTAACTTTAATTTCAACCAAGTAATTGTCGTCGTTTGGCTTTGAGGCAATACTGTTAAAATTGTGTGTACCATAAGTTCCAGATGGGAGGTAGGTTTATCTTTTTTGGTCTTATATGTGGATGACAATACTTCTTGCTACTAAATGTACAAGTCTTGCTACATGACCGAAAGTTTTTTCTTTCAAGCATTTTGAGATGAAAGATTTAGGTGAAGCTTCTATGTTTTAAGGGATTCCATACAATCGAGACCAGTTCCCTTCGAGGTATTCTTGATTATCACAAAAAGAGCTATAATGATAAAGTTTTTTTTTTTTTTTTTTGGCTCCCCCAAAAGAAAAAGAAAAAAAAAAAATTTTTTTAAAAAAAAAAAGGGTTATGCAGAATTCTAGACCATTGGATACCCCTATTGGCAAAAAGGTGAATAAATTTAGTAAATCAACAATGTCCAAAGGTGAACTTGAAATTCAGGAAAAATGCAAAAAGTTCCTTATGCCGTCCAGCTGTAAGAAGTCCTTAATGTATCGTTTCAAGTTTGTAAACTCGTCCAGACATTTTTTTAATAGTTGGCAATGTTAGGCTAGATTATCTCAGCAATCCCAGGAATGGATCATTGGAAAGCCAGCCAAAAGAGTCATGAGATATCTTCAGAGGACTAAGGACATAGTGCTCAACATATAGGAGATCAGATCAGCTTGAAAGATCATTGGTATACTGATTTGATTTAGCTTGGATGCCAAGAATAGTAGAAAAATCCACATCTGGCCTACGTTTTTCTACTTGGCTGGCGTGTATTTCTTGGAGAGTGTGAAACAACTCTAGTGGCAACCTCCACCATGGAAAGCTTGAATTTGTAGCGATCTTTGAAGGCATCCAATCAAGCTATTTGGCTGAGAAACCTTGTCACTGTGGGCTGCGTGGTAAGTAGGTGAATAGAAAGACCTGAAGTTGTATTGTGAACAGCAGGTCCCAGCCGTTTATTTCTCCAACAACAACAGGAGCTCCTTCTCGATCAAATACACATTGAGATTAAGTTCTTGGCTGTGAAGGAGAGGGTACAAGAGTTGGACAGATATCCTTAGGCATATTGGAACAAACTCTATGTTGCGGATCGCGGCTTACAAAAGGCAGTGATACCGAAAGTTTCCAATGAGCACGACGCGTCACCGCTCATATGGGTATCGTTTTTAGTTTGAGATGTCTAGTTTAGTGGAGTTTTGGCTCTTTATGTATAGCATTATGTTTTTTTGAATGCTCTATTTTTTGTTTTGGATAATGTTTTATTAATGAAATTTTGTTGAGTACTTCCATTTTGGGTTGATGGTTACAACTCTGTATTATTATATTGTTTTGCTTGACTCACTTTTGTTGTGACCCAGTTGGAAACAGACATTATGATCACCAATTACATGTAGTTTTCAATGCCACACTCTATAATGATAGCTATGTCATGTTAGGGGTAATTTATGGTAAATGTAGTTGAATGATGAACTTGTCATGAAATCTATGACGTGTTTTTCTTCAGCTCTTTATAATATTAAGCTAATTGACGAGATTGGTTTTTGGATACCTTGTATGACTGCGTTTGTTGAAAGCTCATTTTGGTGTTATGTATTTTATTTAACATATGTTCGCCCAAGTGGGGAGATTTGTGTGGATTTAATTTTCTATTGTGGGCTTAATAGTAAAGATTAAATATGTACAGCAGTCCAATTGTAAAGTCAATTTCAAATGTGGGTCTGATTGGTGAAATAATTGACTATTGATGGTTATCAACTAATTATAGATATTAAAAGTGGTAAGAGACGCTTATAATAATTCCTATTTCGTTAAAAAGGACCCGAAAATAGGAATTTGTACTAACCCTACGGTAATAATAAAGGTCGTGGTCCCCAGAGGAGTTGAATACGATTCAGTTAACGTTCCCTTTCTAACTGCTTCCGCAAAAATCGATTCTTCATTTCTCTGGAAGGCTACAAACCTAATTTCTAAATCTAATCCTACACATCAAGATCGACGAACACGATGTTCAGGTAGCACCTTTTTCTAAATTCAATCTATTTGTTGAATCTAGTGATTTTTGCACGATCTAAGGTTTATTGTGAATTAATTTGAGGATTAATTCTAACACGTCCTATGATATCCAATCGACATGTATGGGGAGATTGGTTTGGTCCCCATGTGCATCTGAATGAAAAATTATATGGAAAAACCACATGGTGGGCCTCCTGATGGTAAATGGTAAAAAGAAAAAAGAGAATGAAAAAAACAATGAGAGGGTTGGGTTAAGTGAGGATTAGACCGGTCGGCTACGTATTGGGATCGGCTCCCTAGTGCATAACCTTATAGAGAACAGGTTATGTTGTGAGGGCGACTTCGCTTTGGGGTTTTTGGTGACTCTACAGGACCAATTCCCCTTTTTTCCCCCCCCCCCATTTGTTTTAATTATGTCGAGATGATTTTGTTCGTGGGTGCTGTTAGATGTGCCATATGTGTGTTTAAATGAATGTTTCACCTTTTAGAATCCCCTAGGAGCATAATTATGTGAATTGGTATGGGTAATGTATAATTTAAATAATATGTCCATCGAGCTGAAGCAGAACTCATTCCCTCTTCATCTAATTTTTTCAGGAATCCCCAGATTATTGCTTCTACACAATGTGCCAAAAGCCCTATCTTCCCTTTTTCTCCAACAAAGCTAGATAGTAATAAAGATTTAATTGAACAAATAGGCCCCTCAAATAACATTTCTATTATTTTATTAGTAATATTTTGTATATATCCGTAATTAGAATAGGGAAATAAGCATGTGATAAACTATTCGAATTGTGGTGAACTCCCTGATTGTAGTGATTTAGAAAAGTTGTGAATAAGATCTTGTGTTGAATATTGATCGGTAGTTCCCTAAATTATTTTTATGAATGTTGAATGAAATGAATCCATGGATTCAGGCCCAAAATAGTATAAAAATATTGAATGATTGAAGTTGATTACGATTTGGGGCTTCAATATAAATATATAATTGATTATTCTTGGAAGATGGACCTTGTCAGATTATATATATATAAACCTATGCCCTAGTGTCGGTCCTAAGCCACGATGACGGTCATGAACAAAATTAAATAGTTCTTTAATCATTAAACCTTAAATATGAAAAATGTCTTTCCCTCTAATTGATGATTTGTGCATAATTGACCTAAAAATATTATTTTATTAGAATAAATAAATATAAAAGATGGACAAAAAATGTTAAAAATCAAAAATATTTATAAAAATATGAATTGCAATAAATAAAGTAATAGCTCTATACTGCCTTATCTAATTTTGTTCTTCTAAATTTTATGTACTTAAATTTCTTAACTTATCATTAAATTTTTTTCAAATTTTTTTAATATATGCCATTTCAATGCTTCGAATTAATTACTCCGAGAGGGATATAAGTTTCTAATTAATTTTTTCATCAGTATTTTTATGTTTAATACAGTAAAATTAACTTTCTCTATTCAATCGGTGATGTCTAAAATACTATACCTAGCATTCCCTTTTTTATTTTCAAGTTTAAATCATGAATAACTTAACTCATTAGTTAGAATAAAATTATTTTCAATTTCAACATGATACATTGAATTGTACTATCTAACATAGGTATGCACTTAAAATTTTTAGCAATTTATTCAATACACATTTTATAATTTTTAAAAAATAAAAGGCTAACTATATAAGGCTACGCAGAGCAGCGAGAAACCACCTAGTTTAAATAAGACAAAAGAAAACTGTTTATAATTTTGGCCCCCTTCAGCAACGGCTATACCTTGGACATTTATAAATGAAGTTTAAACAAGCAAACATTAATAATGGAACATACATGTCACAGTTATCGAGCTCCATTATAAAATATTTTTGCTCCTAACGTGCTCGAAATTTAAAATCGGCCACCAAAAAATAATCAGAATACACCTTATATTAATCTAACTGAAGAAAGAATGCTCACCGATTACTTGAAAAATACAATTTACAAAAGCACAAGAAGAAAGAGAGACCTGCTATTAGTGTTTAACATTTTCAAAATAAATAAATAGAATTAACATGTGTTATTGGAGTTCTGCGATGCGCCGTCAATTTAAGTTTTGCTACTCGAAATCTCCATGCAAAATACGCGGATGTTGAATTTGAATAATCCATTAAGAAAAAGGGAAAAAAGGAAAAAAAAAAAAAAAAAAGAAAAAATTCAAAGTCCTCGACCCAAAACCTACCGATAATATGCTAATTAAAAAATGTAACCATTCTTTTATAATAACGGTAATATTTCCCTTTTTTTGAAAACAAATTCAATTCTTCAAGCGCTGGCTATAAATTATGTTTGGATTTGTCTCAGGTGTTTTAATCTTTAAATTAAAAGAACCATAATCTCTCTCTCGAGTTGCAGTTATAGCCACAAGTCTCCTAAGTTCTCTTGGCCTTGATTCAAAGACCAACTCTTCAAACCTTCAACTGGTAACAAATATTTTTCCATGTTCTTTTTATCAATTCTTGCTTTTTCACATGCCTTTTAATGCACTCTGTATTGTAAAATTTTTCCTTTCTGAAAATGGTAATTAAAAAATAGTGTATTCTGCTCTTTTTATAAAATTTTCTTTCTAATTTTTAGTTACAGGCCGTGGCTATATTTAGGGACGCCGACCAGTTCAGGTCCTAAGAGGGCCATTGGAAAGAGCAAGGATAATAGGAGAGTAAGTCGTTTTGTTCGTTTACCATCTCTAATTTACAGTGATGCTAAAATGAACAGTCTTAATCGGGTGCAATAGGACATTGTGCACTTAAAATTTTTCTTAAAAATAAACTTATAATTTTTCAGGAGTCTAAAAAAAAAAATTAATTTACTACTTTGATTTTATTTGATAAGAGGATAATAATTGGATAAATTTTTAATGATAAAATCAAAACTCTATTTAAAAAGTTTATTGGTTCGCTCTGTGGAGGTAAACGTGTAAATGTCCATCGTTTTATCTTTTGATATTGTAATGTTTTTGTCTTTATTTGTAAGTGCCATCAATGAACGGACATTGTTCAAAATTTTTAAAATGGTTTTTTTGACTTGACTAAGTATAGCATGTCAGCATTGTTTTGAATGCTAGAAAATTTTAGTTATTATAACAAATTTTGTCTAAATTTCTGTTTTGTTTTTTGTTTTTCTAAT
>NW_023590880.1:90559-135226 GCF_014843425.1 Jatropha curcas
TCCCTAGGAGCATATTATGTGATTGTATGGGTATGTATTATTTAATATTATTCATCGAGCTGAAGCACTCATTCCCTCTTCATCTAATATTTTTCAGGAATCCAGATTATTGCTTCTACATGTGCCAAAAGCCCTATCTTCTTTTCTCCACAAAGCTAGATAGTATAAAGATTAATTGAACAATAGGCCCTCAAATACATTTCTATTATTTTTAGTATATTTGTATATATCCGTAATTAGAATAGGAATATAGCATGTGATAAACTATTCGAATTGTGTGAACTCTGATGTAGTGATTTAGAAGTTGTGAATAAGATCTTGTGTTGAATATTGATCGGTAAGTTCCATAAATATTTTTATGAATGTTGATGAAATGATCATGGATCAGGCCCAAAATAGTATAAAATATTGAATGATGAAGTTGATTACGATTTGGGCTTCAATATAATATATAATTGATTATTCTTGAGATGGACTTGTCAGATATATATATATAACCTATGCCCTAGTGTCGGTCTAGCCACGATGACGGGTCATGACAAAATTAAATATGTCTTTTATCATTAAACTTAAAAATAGAAAATGTCTTCCCTCCTAATTGATGATTTGTGCATAAATTGACCTAAAATATTATTTTATAGAATAAATAAATATAAAGATGGACAAAAAATGTAAAATCAAAAAATATTTATAAGATATGAATTGCAATAAATAAAGTAATAGCTTCTATACTGCTTATCTAATTTTGTTCTTCTAAATTTATGTACTTAAATTTCTTACTTATCATTCATAATTTTTTTCAAATTTTTTTATATATGCATTTCAATGCTTCGATTAATTACTCCGAGAGGATATAAGTTCTAATTAATTTTTTCATCAGTATTTTATGTTTATACAGTAAAATACTTTCTCTATTTCAATCGGTGATGTCTAAATACTATACTAGCATTCCTTTTTATTTCAAGTTTATTTCATGAATAACTTACTCATTAGTTAGAATAAATATTTTCAATTTCACATGATACATTTGAATTGTACTATCTATACATTGTATGCACTTTAAATTTTTAGCAATTTATTCAATACACATTTTATATTTTAAAAATAAAGCTACTATATAGCTACGCAGAGCGCGAGAAACCACCTAGTTAAATAATAAAGAAACTGTTTATAATTTTGCCCTTCAGCAACGGCTATACTTGACATTTATAAATGAGTTTAAAACAGCAAACATTAATAATGGAACATGTCACATTATCGAGCTCCAATTATAAAATATTTTTGCTCCTACTTCGAAGATTTAAAATCTGCACCAAAAAATAATCAAGAATACACCTTATATTATCTACTGAAGAAGATGCTCACCGATTACTTGAAAAATACAATTTACAAAAGCACCAAGAGAAAGAGAGACTGCTATTAGTGTTTAACATTTTCAATAAATAATAAATTAACATGTGTTATTGGATTCTGCGTGCGCGTCAATTTAGTTTTGCTACTCGAAATCTCCATGCAAAATACGCGGAATGTTGATTTGAATAACCATTAGAAAAAGGGAAAAAGGAAAAAAAAAAAAAAAAAGAAAAATTCAAAGTCTCGACCCCAAAACCTACGATATATGCTAATAAAAAATGAACCATTCTTTACTTAATTACGGTAATATTTCCCTTTTTTGAAACAATTCAATTCTTCAAGCGCTGGCTATAAATATGTTTGGATTTGTCTCAGGTGTTTAATGCTTAAATTAAGAACCATAATCTCTCTCTCGAGTTGCAGTTATAGCCCAAGTCTCCTAGTTCTCTTGCCTTTGATTCAAAGACCAACTCTTCAACCTTCAACTGGTACAAATATTTCCATGTTCTTTTTAATCATTCTTTGCTTTTTCACATGCTTTTATGCACTCTGGTATTGTAAATTTTCCTTTCTTGAATGGTAATTAAATAGTTATCTGCTCTTTTTATAAAATTTTCTTGCTAATTTTAGTTACAGGCCGTGGCTATATTTAGGGACGGACCAGTTCAGGTCTAAGAGGGCATTGGAAAGAGCAAGGATAATAAAGAGTAAGCGTTTTGTTCGTTTACATCTCTAATTTTACAGTGATGCTAAAATGACAGGTCTTAATCGGGTGCAATAGGACATTGTGCACTTAAATTTTTTTAAAATACTTATAATTTTTCAAGGTCTAAAAAAAAATAATTTACTACTTTGATTATTTGATAAGAGGATAATATTGGATAATTTTTAATGATAAATCACTCTATTTAAAAAGTTATTGGTTCGCTCTGTGGGAGGTACGTGTAAATGGTCATCGTTTTATTTTGATATTTATGTTTTGTCTTTATTTGTAAGTGCATCAATGAACGTGACATTTTTCAAAATTTTAAAAGGTTTTCTTTGACTTGACTAGTATAGCATGTCGCATTGTTTTGGAATGCAGAAATTTTAGTTATTATAACAAATTTTGTCTAAATTTTCTGTTTTGTTTTTTGTTTTCTAATATCAAAGTAGGATGGTTTTTTTTTTCCCTTTTTTAGAAGATAAAACTTATAATAGTAAAAATTAGTTGATAGTTAAAAATGAAGTTATCAAAATTAAATGCGATTAAGTCTCCAGTCGAATTAAGCAATCTCTAGTAATGGGATCCGCACACCGATGGTTTACATAAAGAAAAATCTCTATTGAAGCTATTAATACTTCAACTTTAAATGATTTTATATAGACCAACACAAGCTTATAAGTGTTTATAAGTGTTGTATTATTAGAACTAATTTTGCAAAATGTTAATTGATTTTTTTTTTATTAATTGGGAGGCTGGATGGCCCAAATAATCCAACTCACTATAATAAGAACTTGAGATTTTCCAATCAGACTACATTTGATTGACAAATGTCAATTGATTTATGTTAATCTCAATATGTTATTTCGTTATTATTAAATGTGAGATTTTATTTCCCATCGTAACTGACACTTACTCGTACATCGTTTCTCTCAATTCCGGGTCATTTTCAGCCTCCATAAGTTCATTACTCAACATGGAGAAAGTCCTAGCTGAAAATGGAGTGCAAGAAATCAAGCTACTTGCTGCAATCAATGATGAACATGAAGGTGTTATTGTGGAATTGAGTGAGCCTATGAGCAAGGAAGTCCTTGCCTTAATGCTTAAAGCTTCAATTGCTCAATGGAGAAAGCAGGTTTCATTCCAATATACAAATATCATTTTAGATTGGTCTGCTGTTATTATCTATCTATAATGATTGGATTTGGAAAAACATATGCAGGGTAAGAGAGGCATCTGGATCAAAGTTCCCATTGAAATGGCCAATCTCATAGAAGTAGTTGTTAAGGTGATTTCCAGAATTAGCAATGTAAATCATTAATTAACTTCTGTAGATTGTTCAAGATTTGCCTTTTCTTTTCTGCTAATATTTGATTGTGTAATTTTATTCACAGGAAGGATTCTGGTATCATCATGCAGAGCCAAAATACTTGATGCTCGTGTCCTGGATCCAAGAAAGCACTCATACTATTCCGGCAAATGCCAGTCACCGTGTGGGTATAGGTGCATTTGTCATGAATCAAAACAGAGAGGTATAAATCATTCTAACTTTCTGCTTTGAAGTTGATTTCTTAGTAGCTCGAGTTCTTTCTGTAAATTATATACGCATTTAAAATTTCTATTTAAAGGTACTAGTGGTCCAAGAAAAGAACGGAATATTTCAAAAGATGGGTGTCTGGAAGTTTCCCACTGGAGTTGTTGATGAGGTACGTTATTCTTTTTATTTTGCATCTTGGAACATCAAACAATTTATAGGGTTACCTCATTTCCAGGGAGAAGACATCTGTGAAGCTGCAATAAGAGAAGTTAAGGAAGAGACGAATGTAAGTTACTGTATATAACTTGCAACTCAACTTAAGCTGGAAATTTAATTTTTTTTTCTTTTTTTGCCAACAGATTGATACCGAATTTGTAGAAATATTAGCATTCAGGTATGCTTTCTACTAGACTATTTTATAGTCATCTTCTTTTGTACTCAACTTAGTCCTTATTCTGATTTACCATTGCGAGTGGTGGATCCACAAAATCTAATTAGTGAGGACAAGGTATGAAAGTAATAATTCACGTGTGTAAAAAGTAAAAATGTAATGAGTAAATATAAATTAATATAATTATATACACTAAAATGTAAAAAACCATAAACTAAATTGTAAAGCACTAGTGGAGGCAAGTGCCCCCCATTGCTCCATTGCAGATCCGCTCCTAGCCATTGCCCTTACTTTTGCTAGTACGTGTCCATGCTAAATGGGGGTGATGATATGACCTTATCTTCATAGATTAAACTTGCCTAGACTCTATTTATGAACCCATCCATAGCTCAAATCAATGAAAGTAATAGAACTATAGGTCCATTATGTTCATATACCATAATTGTCAAAAACATTCTTCTAAAATGTCCATTCAAGTTCTTTGTCACATTGTCCGTACAAAAACTTTAGAATCTTCTTATTACCTATTAACTCCTAGAACAGACGCCTAGACTTGGTCAATAGCCTATCCGTGAACCAAATCAATAAACAAAAATGAGGGTATTTCCGCCGGAAAAAAAAAGGATAAAACATGAATAATTTTCAAAAACCTCTTATTTTCATTGATTTGATTCATACGGAGAGTCAATGGACCCTGTCTAGGCAAGTATTTTCTTTTACCTACCTAGATTTTTTAATATTACGGGAGAAATTCTTATTTCTGGAAATTACAGTTACCTAACCTTTCATATGAATTGTAGGCAAAGCCATAAAGCATTATTTGGAAAGTCAGATATTTCCTTTTTATGTCTACTGCAACCCGTCTCCTTCGACATTCAGAAGCAGGAATTAGAGATAGAGGCAGCCCAGGTACGTAAGCTTTCATCAAAAGCATATTTTCCAAAACAATTGTGTTTGATTGGACTTAAATTTCTAATACTACATTTTTACCATAAATTGTTACTTGCTTTTTGGTGCAGTGGATGCCATTGGATGAATATTTCTCACAACCATTTGTCCAGAAAAATGAACTTTGGAAGTGCAGCTTTGATATATGCTTGACAAAGATAGATAAGAGCTATTCTGGGTTTTCTCCAGTGTCTATTGCATCAAATCTTTCAAATGAAAAGAGTTACTTCTACTTCAACAATCGAGACCTGAAATGGCAGTAAGGTCTATTTGTCACTTTGTCAGCTCGATCGTGCAAATTTGCCATGGAAAAGATCGTAGTTTTGCAATTTTTGAGTTTTCGTAAAACAATGAATTAATGTTGGTATTTAGATTCATTCCTTAGAAAGAAAAATAAATATTGTTATTAGTGCATTATTTGATTCATTATTCTATTGTATAAGTTCGGTCAAATAAAAGTCTCTTTGCTGGTTCTAAGAGTGTTTTTTTTTTTTTTTTTTTTTTTTTTTTTTGCAATTTTTGAGTTTTTCGTTAAAAAACAATGGAATTAATGTGTGTATTAGATTCATTCCTTAGAAAGAAAAATAAATATGTTATTAGTGCTATTTGATTCATTATTCTATTGTATAAGTTCGGTCAAATAAAAGTCTCTTTGCTGGTTCTAAGAGTGTTTTTGTTTTTTTTTTTTTTTTTTTTTTTCCTGAAGGAATTTTTTTTTTTTTTTTTTTTTTTTTTTCCGAAGGAAGGAAATAACTATGAAAAATATCTAAAGAAAAGTATTTTTCCTTTATTTGAAAGAGAAAGAAAATATTGAAATAAGTAACCTTTCGCCTATTTTTCACCTAGTCCACATATTTTGAATTTCTCCAATCTAGAGAGAAAATAATGGAATAAAGTAGAAATTTCACTTACATTTATTAAATTATCCAAATAATCTAAATTAATTAATAAAATTTAACATTTTCTAAGTACTTCATTATTTAAGTAAGGGTATAATAGTCTTCCAAAAATAACATTTTTTTACTCTAAAATTTTATCATTTCCAAATAGAGAAAAATAATTTTTTTTTCCCTTCATTATTTCCAAACATAAGGGAATGCATGACCACAGTTCTATAATCGTCGGTTTCAATTTTAAAATGGCCCCTTTGATTACAAAGAATGGTGAAATTGGAACCAAACTGCTCTTAGACGGTTTTAAAGATGATTCCAAAACTATCCAGTTATTGTTTGATTCTAAGTTGAAACCTGAATTAGGAACTTTTTTTAATTTTCTTTGACTTTTTTTTTAGTTTTTTAACATGCATAAATAATAATAATAATAATTTAATAAAAAGACCGAAAAAATAAACAAAAAGTTTTAAAATATATATTGTAAAGTTTAATGAATTTAAATTAAAAACATTTGTATTGGTTCTTTTTTGGGAAAAGAGCAACGAATCCACTGACTGACAGCTTGGATTGTCAATTGCGGGCGTACTAGGTGTGTGAAGTACACCAACTGAAAATTAAAGTGCGCTTGATCTGACTTCTAGGCTATGGGGTTGGATCCACGGTATACGCTTTACCAGTTATGTGATTAAAATAAATTTGAGCAGAGGAAATTATAAAAAGAGTTTGATTGTTTGAAATGTAAATAGAATTTTGATTGCTTGTATTGAAATGAAAGCTTGAAATTACAAAGAATGTAAATAAACGGTGCTTAGGAAAAATAAAGACAATACTGAGAAAATTAAATTGCTTGACTCATTGGAGAGTTTGATTTGATTTATTGAAATCATCGGGGAATTTTTGGTTGTATTTTTGTTGTCCTTTGGCTCCTTTTATAAGCTTCACAAGTGGTTACCAAATAAATCCACTAACACACGTTTCCATTAGTTTATTTGGTAACTCACCTTCCTGTACGTGAAAACCGCTTAAGGAGGGCTCTTTTTGTTCAATTATAGCTCACGTTTCTTTCCCTTTTTTAAAAATAATTAATTAATAAAAAATAATTAATTAATTAATTATATTAAAACAATATTAATTGAATCTCAGTTAATTAAAAATCGAAGCCCAAACCCAAAATACAAAGCCTAATTTAAAAATTCACAAAATGGATTCAATAATTGCCCCCTCATATTAAGTTATGCCTGATAGTTCATACTTAATATGTTAGCCCATTTTGAAAATACTAACCCATTTTTAATTAAAAGTTCAAAAATTTAAAATACAATCCAACAAATAAACAAGATACCCCAACACTATATTCACTTTCTCTTTTGAGCTGTCATCCTTCATGGTTCTTTTCCTCCTGCAACAAATTTTTGATAATAAATCTTTAACATTGTTTGCTTGGCCAATTTTGGCCCCGCCGTCACACATGATTTCGTCTTTTTATATATATACACACTGCACGTTCGTCAATTTCTTTCTTTTCTTCTTTTTTTTTTAAAGGAAATTTTACGAACTATTTGGTGGCCATCTTTGGCCCACCATTACACCTACACACACATCACTTTTACTTCTTCTTTTTCTTTTTCGTTTGCTCTCTTTTTTCTTTTTTTTAAAAATAATATTTTTTTCTTTTTTTTAAAAATAATATAAAAATAATATATATATATATATATATAGAAATAATATATAAATTATTTTTTTATAAATATAATAAAAAGTGGGTCCTTTTAGATAGCAGTGAATCTGTGAAATGAGAATTAATGGTTTGTTTCCTGTGTTTTACCTTTGATATGTGCATAAATTGTCACTTTTATTCTTAATATTTTTGGTATTTTGAGTTGTTTTCAAACTTAAATCAGTTGGTTGAACAATTTTTATCAATTAGACATGATCTAAGTTATTTTTTTGAATAATATCATTTAATTGAGGAATTTTCAGCATTGTTAATATTCTGACCATTGTTTGCTTCTTCAGGCATAACTGAATGTATAGATGTTCAAATTGATTGATTTGTGAGTCGTTGGAAAGATAGAAAGGAGCTCTACAAATTTCTAAGAGGAGGCAAGATTCAATTCAGCCTAATCAGCCTTGAAATTCATCCAAAAGAGCTATGAATCTAAGAACAAATGTCATGATTGGAACATGCCTAATTAAGGCGGTTTTAGTTGTTTAAGACATCTATCTGGAGCTCCAAGAGTCAAATTAGCTTAGCCCAGCGGCCCATTTGATATCTAGAAGATGGACCTACAGATTGACGCTGTGAAGACATACCTAAAGAAGACAACTAAATGAAGAGAGGTCGTTTTCATTGTCAAAAACGCCATAAAAGATTACATTTTGAGTAGAAATATCTGCTTCAATCTAATTTGGTTTTTAGGTCATATCTTCTGCTGTGAGTGTCCATTTTGGGGAGGCCTTAGTTCGTTAGAAAGTTGAGAAGGAGATCTGCAAGTTTGTTGAAGAAGTTAGAATCAGATTTGAAAAGAAAGTTGTGCAAAATGGGAGAGAAATCAGAACAATAAAGATTTTTGTTGACTGTTTTTTTAAAAGTTCCCAAGTGATTAGAGATTCTTTGGGTCTTTTGAGAGGCTATAATATAGTTGCGATTCTGAAGCAGCAAGCACGTTTTTCTTCCCACATAGTTCACCATCTAATGTTAGAGTTTGTTTTCGTTTCTTTTGTTTGTAGTTGATTGAAAGGGCATGAATATGAGTGACTAATTTCTTAGTTCAGTTCAACGGCATTCCAGATTTCCAGTTATAATAATTGTGAGGACTTGTTCCTTTAGGTTCTAAATAATTGTTCTTTGAATATCTGTTGTTTTTATTAATTAAAGGCTGTTTAATTCTCTTGGTGTGATTTGCTTTTAAAAAGCCTATTAGTTAATTATTTGTAGGATATTTAAGTCTATTTCCAATCTTTCATAATCCGTAATGTTGCTGAAAGATGAACAGTGTTAGTAGCAATTAGGTTTTACTAATTATGTTCCGGATTTTTCGATAATTAATCTAAAGAAAACAAATTAGGGTTGAATTAAATAATTTAATGCTTTTATAAATTATTTGTTCAAATTTAACTGCTCATGTTCCTTACTGCTTTTATTAGATTGAAAAGATTGCTAATTACATGCTCCATTTAATAAAATTTAAGTTAATTAAGGGCTGCTGGCTCAAATTAACTGTAATTAGGAAGTTCAGGGAATTTATCATGCTTATTGGTAAGTTTCAGTTAAGTATTTTAAAGATAATTCATTCAAAGATTTGTCTCTCGCCCCTAGACCTTCGCGACGTCTACGACTCAGTCAACCAGTCTGAATCGCCGCAACCGCATTGATCGGCGCAGAATCTACTCCGTGGGATCAATGAATTTGCGATTCACATATTTATAACATTTGGATTATAAATGCTTGAATTGAAATGTTTGATTAGATTGAGTTTTCCAATTTAAGTTAATAGTCAGTTTTATTTTGATTTCTCTAAGTGAATTTTTAAAGCCAACCCCCCTTTTTTCTCTTTACAAAAATATCACAAAATTTAAGATTTTCAGTCTCTAGGGTTCGGACCATTTAAGATTTCAGTCTCTAGGGTTCGACCTGAATTTACCACTTATGCAATTAAAATTCAGTAATTAATTTTCGGTGGAATCGACAACCATCAACCTTCGATGAATTTTTTAAAAATTATAGCTATGGAACCAATAAAAAAAATTATTCCAGAGGCATCAAATTTTCGATACCAATTCCATTAGTAATTATTTTTCTTGATTTTGGCACCAGTGAAAATATTTTTCTACTCTAACAAAGGGAAAGAACTAGTTCCTCTGAGATGGAATATAAATTATGTACCTTTAATTTTTCAGTGACTGGTCCACTGTTCCATTTGCTAACTCCCAGGGCGGTGCCCTTGCTAATGCACCAGCTCCTCAAGTAAGTTCCTCTGTTAAACTTTGCATCCCTCTTTTCTGATAGGTTCTCTCAAGGGACATTTGCGATTGGTTCCTCATCCTCTCTATCAACGTTGTTTCTAGATATATTTTCCAAGTTGAGGCGACTTTACTGGCTCATACATCGGCAGTCTCTTCTTTTCACTGATTAAGATTCAGATGTTCCATCTATCTCTTATCCACAGGTATGTTTTCTATCGCATCTGCTTATCTTTGTTTGATCCACCTGCTTATACTTCACAAACAACTCCTCTTCCAATTTTATCCAATGTTATTATTGAGATTAATGATCCATTACCTGAATTTACTCCTGTTATTTTGAGTGATCTACCTTCTTCTTCTTGAGTGCAGGCTTAGATAGAAAGTTAAGAGACACACTCCTCTACTATTACATAGCACCAGTGGACTTGGCACCAGTCAAATATATGAACCTTGACTGACCTTTTTGTGCAGGCTTAGATAGAAAGTTAAGAGACACACTCCTCTACTATTACATAGCACCAGTGGACTTGGCACCAGTCAAATATATGAACCTTGACTGACCTTTTTTTTTTTTTTGAATTTGTATGAATATATTTAAAGCCGTAAATCGGCCTTTACACATTTATTAAAGAAACGGCTACTAGACCTGTTTACTTTATTCATGATTGTCGTGGGATTAGTTATGTCACTTGCCTATAATTATTGTATTGCTTGCTACAGTAACCTTTCTTAATGGGGTCGTGGGATCATCCCCACTGCCATTGTCGATGATCCTTCATTTCCCACCTAATGGGATAGTACTCCTTGAGGTAATAACTACTGGCATTTCTCTTACGCAGCTCTCTTATACTACTTGCTAGCCAATAAACGTTTCCTCTAAGCCTTTATGACCATAAAAATGTATGATCTTCTGTTTCAGCTCAGGTTTCAATAGACTGCTAATATATGAAATTCTTGAATTCCTAGGTGTACTGAGGTTGACTTCCTCTAAAAGAACTTTGACTTTAGTAAGAACATCGTCTAGCTTAAGAAATATTATTCTTCCACAAAGATCACTTCAGCACCATTAACCTCTAGGTACTCCTCTGTAGCTAACTTGTCAAATAGTTACTGCAAATAAATTATGGAGATAGTAGTTGCAGCTGTTGCCATCTCCTTATTAGTACATGACTTAATAGTCATAGAGCTCTGAGATATTAGTCTCCCACCTCGGCCTTTTGTAAGGAATGATAGCTAATGATGGCATTGAACTAACTCCAGAGATCTTTACATTTGATGAGCTATCAGAAGATGTGTTAGGATCCTTTGAATCTTCACTAATTAAACACTCTACTTGTTTTGTGGCTCCAGCTCCCTCTGAAAGTTTCTGCTGCCAATATTATTGTGACTCTTTAGGTGTCTTCAAGGACTTCGAATGAACCTGCAGCTTCTTCAATTGATCAATGATACTCCTCATATCTATTTTAACAATCTTGATATATGCCACAGGAGGGAAAGGATCCTCATCAATCAACATCTGCTCTTTGTCAAGGAACCTCAACACTCCTCTGTTAATGCGATCCTGTAGAACATTCAATAAACTCCAACAGTTATTAGTATTATAGTTCTAGGAATCATGGTAGTTACAATATTGCTTGCCCTTTATCTCTTCTTTTGTCGGCAGCTTATGACCAGATGGAAGAGATATAAACTTTTCCTTCAGCAAGAAATCAAATATCTCCTTTGTCTTAGAAACATCAAATGTGAGTTGAGTCTCTGAGCTGGATTTCTTCTTCTAAGGAGCTGTCTTTAATAGAGCTCCAAAGGTTTGACACACAAAGGAACCTAAATTCACCAAGTCAGCCACAATTATTTCCTGATGAAGCTCTTGATAATAAGTTCCTAGTGAGCTTCTTTTCATCTTTGATTCTTCTTTCAGCAGCTCTTCATATTTTACTACCTTAGCCACCAACTCATAGAAATCTCTAAACTCCATCCTTTGGAATTTTTTCCTCAACTTGAAGTCCAAGCCTCTTTGAGCCATCTTGACAAACTTGTGTTCCGGTGAGAACGCCTGACACTTGTTCCTCAGCTTCTTAAACCTTACAATAAATGAGTCAACTGTCTCTCCATTTCTTTGTGTCATTCTGGATAACTCGGCCACACAAACCTCTAGCTCAACTGTAAAGAACAGGGTATGGAAGAGACGCTCCATCTCATACCATGAATTGACTGAGTTCCTCGAAAGTGGTGAATACTATGTAAAAGTTGTGCCCGTCAAGGAGTTAGTAAATAATTGCAACTTATAATTAGCAAAATTCTCCAAATTGGTGAGTTCACCACATTGGATAGTGAATCTGACTGTGTGCTCCACGGTCAATTGTCCATCTTCTCCAAAGAACAATGTGAAGTCTGGAATTATATAGACCCTAGGATAAGGGTTATTTATGTCAATGGTTTCTAAGTAAGGCTTCACGAACTTTGGGCATCTAACCTGCTTGAGGCTAAGCCCATACAGCTTCTGCACAACATCCCTCAGAATATCCATTGTGACTTGGGGAATTTGAGGGACATGGTTACTTGCCGCTTGAGGAACTGTAGTGACACCGGTGTATGTATTCTAGTGAGCTGCATTCAAACCAAGCCCCCTAGTTCCTTGGCTTCCTCTTATGCCTGTCAACAACCGAGGAGTATGAAAAGCCTCAGCTTCATAGACGCTTGAGTGAGTCATAGGACTAGTGGTCCCAAAAACAATAGTAGGAGTCACTATAGGTCTGCCAGTAAGGGGCCTGTCTGGAGTGGTGTCTTTGATGGGTGGTGCACCGGCTCTTCTCTCCGATGTGGTGGTTGATATCTCTCTTCAATAAGAGCACGACCACTATTAGTGCCCTCGAGGGACTTTGAGGCAATTGCCCCCCCAAGTTCTTTGGTACACTTGGATGGAGATTCATTCTCCTCCTTAGCAGAAGACTTGTAGTAGGAGATTGATTGACAGGTGAGTCCACAACATCAGTTTTCTTTCTAGTGACCTTCTCCATGAAGATATTCATGGTTGGCAGCAATTGGGGCGTCATATAACTATTATTCCTCTGTGCTTCCAACATCACCTTCACATCAGAAAAACTAAAGTTAATGACAACATCATCAGAAACAGAAGGTATTTTACCTGAGCGTTTATTGAGATCATCAAAGGCAAGTGCAACTTCTGGGGGATTTTGAGCAGGAGAGTTGATTTCTCCTTCCTCATGAGGAGATGCTCCTCTTTCAGGGCTTCCAAGGGCTACTCTCGTAGGTCCTCCATTTGAATCTAGAGACTCAGTAGTAGTTTTTTTTTCAACAGTAGAACGAGTTTTTTGAGTTATGGTGTCCTCTCAAAACTCAGGTGAAAGATGGAATGCCCAAAAGTGTCCCACTGAGTGCGCCACAAAAGATTGTTGGTTCTTTTTTCGTAAAAGAGCAACGAATCCGCTGGCTGATAACTAGGTTGTGAATTGCGGGCGTGCTAGGTGTGTGAAGTACACCAACTGAAAATTAAAGTGCGCTTGATCTAACTTCTAGCCTGAAGGGTTGGATCCACGGTATGTGCTTCACCAGTTGTGCGATTAAAGTAAATTTGAGCAGAGGAAGAGAGTTTGATTGCTTGAAATGTAAATAGAATTTTGATTGCTTGGTGGATCCAACGTATTGTGCTTCACACGTTCGTGCGTATTAACAGTAAAATACTGGAGCAGGAGGAGAGAGTTGATTGCTGAAATAAAATAGAATGTCTGACTGCTTGATTGAAATAAAGCTTGTAATTTACAAAGAATGTAAGATAAACAGTGCAATGGGAAAAAATTAAAAACAATGCTTAGAAAATTAAATTGCCTTGACGTTGTTGGAGAAGTCTTTGATTGATTTCTTAAAATTACGTCGCGAGAATTTTAGTCTGTATTTGATGTATGGGCTTCCCTTACTCCTTTTTGCTTCATAGGTGGTTACGGCAAAAGTGTCACACACTGACACCAACCCACTTAATCTTACTTTGGTAGCCCAACACTTCCTGTAAATTAAAGTGCGCTTGATCTAACTTCTAGCCTGAAGGGTTGGATCCACGGTATGTGCTTCACCAGTTGTGCGATTAAAGTAAATTTGAGCAGAGGAAGAGAGTTTGATTGCTTGAAATGTAAATAGAATTTTGATTGCTTGTATTGAAATGAAAGCTTGTAATTACAAAGAATGTAAATAAACAGTGCATGGGAAAAAATAAAAACAATGCTTAGAAAATTAAATTGCTTGACTTGTTGGAGAGTTTGATTTGATTTGTTAAATTCGTCGGAGAATTTTTAGTTGTATTTGTGTTGGGCTCCCTTACTCCTTTTTGCTTCATAGGTGGTTACGAAAAGGGTCCACTGACACACCCATTACTTCCTTTGGTGGCCCGCCTTCCTGTACTTGAAAATGAGTGCTTTTTTTGTTCAACAGCGGCCCACGTTTCTTTCTCTTTCTTTTTAATTAATTAATCAATAAAAATAATTAGTTAATTAATTACACTAAACAATATTAATTGGATCTCAGTTAATTAAGAATCGAAGCTCAAACCCAAAATACAAAGCCCAAAATTTTAAAATTCACAAAATAGGTTCAACAATTTGAATGGGAGCAATAATTTTTTTATTTTTTCATCTTTTTCCACTTACAATTTATAAGTTATATTTATTTTACTAAATTTTGAAGTGATGGTATAATTACTGCATTTTTAGCGGATGAAAATTGAACTTAATTTTAAAGTCAAAAGTTAATTGAATTAATTTTTGCACAAATTTTTGTATTTCTGTTCTTTGATTTTTATTTTGATTAGTTTGTGAATTTCTTTTTCTTGATTAAGGAATTATAGATTTGTTGATGAGTTGTAGGTTGAGACAATGATTATTGCAATGAGTTAAATGCTTGACCTGTGCTTTTTATGAGTTCTCTTCCACCTAAGCTTTGTTTATGTTTTTCCCCAAATTTTCTTATTGTAATTATTTATTTGGTTGCTTTTTTTTATCTTTGGGTTTTCTATGATCTGGGTTTTTTTTTTTTTTAATCTCTTTCCTATTAATTTGTTGAATTAAGTTGATGAACAAGACAGGCAATCTAGTCATGTTAGTGCCCATCCCATGGCATGTGCTTAGCACATAAGGCTTTGATGGCTCACTTATTTGGACCCTAATCAAAGATACAACTGTTTGTGGGCTCTAGTCATCCGAATTGCTAATTCAGTCGGATACGTCACAATAAATACTTAATTGAAAATTTTTAATTTAAACAATTCATTGCAAAAGTTTTCTATTTAAATACCAAAATAGAAAATTTTAAAAACTTCAAATAATAAATTTATAGTTAGCCTTTTTTTTCTTTTTTTTGAAAATTCAAGGCATATTTAATATTTGGCTGAATATTTGTATTTGTACAAAGAGCAGGGCTTCCTATTTTTCCTTCCAACACATTGATCCTTTTCGATTGTGTCTTCCCTCCAAATTTATCAACCAAATAAAGTCGTGCAATCAATTGCTTAAATTATGGAGATCAAATATCATAGTTTTATTTAGTAATACACCCTCACAAAGAATCAAATATCATAATTTTATTTAGTAATACACCCTCATAAAGAAGGGAGAAAAAAAAAATCCTAAATATGGAGACAACAATAATAATAATAATAAAAGATCTGTTATGGGAAAAACAGATCTGAGTTTATTAAAGGAAAAGAAGTTGAAGCGAAAAGATAGTAAAAAATAGGAGATTAACAGCGGTAGCCCCAAACTAAAACTAGGATTAGAAAACTAGAGAAAAAAAGACAAAACTAAACTAAGATATGTTTAAATTGTGATTAGGTTTCTAAGTAGAACTTGGCTTGTTTTCATTTCTTTTAAGGGTATAAAAAAATGAGAAATTTCATGTTCACATATTTTCATTACCAAAACTTTTGTAAACTTAATGAGACTTAAAAAAAAAAAAAAAAAAGGGAAACAAAGGACATTTTTTACAAAGAGTATTATTTTAAATTTATCAAATGTGTACTGTACTTTATAGATTAATCATACTTCATTAGTCTATTGAATAAACGTTAATTTGGGCATCTAACAATTAAATTTAAACATAGCCACTTGAAAACCGGAATAATAACAAGAGTGGAAAAATAAGGACAAAACTGACAGAGAAAATAACACATAAAATGAAGCTGGCACTAATAATTATAATCATGAGGTTAATTGGTTTTAATTAATTTGAATTTGGTGTAAGCAAAATCTCCAAACTCTCAACTACTAATAACGCACACTGCAAAACTGGCTTTGTCTTATCTACTGGTTTTGGCCTCGTCTACAGACTATCAATACCCGTTTTATCTTCCACTAATCAAAACAACTATCTCATTTGAATTCCATTAATTATTCTTTAACTTAAACCTCTCCTTCCTAAATTACACAATTTAATTTTTTTTTATTCATTACGATGCTCAATGGACCGAAATAATATTAGAGCTGCACAATAAAGATATATATCACTCATTTTAACTATTAAATTGGCAAAATTTTTTGTGATTGAGAATATTCAAACTCGATACTTTTCATGCAACAAACTATTGAGAAGACTAATCAAACCATTCATTGGCAATTTGTTAATTTTAAAGACAGCAAAAGATCCACTCAAATAATTTTTATTATATTGAAAAAAATAAAAAATGAAATAGTTTTTTCATTTATTATAAACAATTCATGTAAAAAATATTCGTGAATAAGAAAAATTTCTCATTTATAATTTGGTTGGAAAGTTCTGGGAATTATGGTCGACAGAGCAAGAATTATTAATTATTTACACATAAATCGAAAGCTATTATTTTTTTGAAAAAAGAAAAATGTAAATTAAAGAGAATGAAAAAGAAGTAAGAGAAGAGAGTGGGCTGGATCACCTTTACCAATGAAAGAAAATCCAAACAAGGTTACCTGTAAAACCCAGGCAGCTTTGGCTGTATCCATGGAACTATTTCTTATTGGAAACAAGGCCTTCTCTTGCCGCCTTCTCTCTCTCTCTCTCTCTCTCTCTCTCTTTCATGGACTTTCTTCTGTTTTATCTCTCCTCTTTTTCCTTTATAACCACTTATCTTCAAATCCATACCTCTACTGCTATATCCTTTCCTTCCTTCCTTCTTTCCTTCCAGTGAAAGACAGAGAAAAGAAGAGAAACATTTCCCTTACTTGTAATTCTACTGTAAGTTCTTTCGCAATTCCTGCAGCTCAAACATATGATCTTTGATTAGTAAAATGAAAATATTTTGATCAACTTTGCAGGTTCAGGCGTTTTATGCATCTGAAATAGTGCATATATATCTGCCTGGCTCCCTGAATGCCATATAAGAAGCTTGTCAAAGAAATTGGCAGATTTCTTACTTGGCATGAGGGGAGTCATGCAGGCCTCTCTCTATCAGATAAATGGAAACACCATTCATGCAATTCTTATCTATTTGGGAAAGTTCACGAACGCCATTTTCGTTTGTAAGTTCTTTTTTCTTTCATATATACATTTATATGCTTCAATGCTTTTATACTTATATTCTTTCTGTAATTGGGAATAGAGTGCAATTTCTGCAACAATTCTTTTTTTTTTTTTTTTTAATATTTTTGGAATTTAAAACAACTAAAATCTTACTTCCACACTATTTGGGTCGGCCATAAAATATCAATGCTAAGTTAAGTTTAGTTAGAAAAAAAAATTTTATATTCAAGATTTTAATAGATATTTATTTTTAAGTTTAATTTTATATGGATAATAAATTATATTTAATTATTTAAAAAATAAAATTAGAAAGATTTTTTGTAGATTTTTAGATATACATAATAACCACATATATATGTCAAATGGTTTCATAGAAAAAGGGCTTTAGATTTGAAATTCATTATTGCATTGCTAATTAGCATTGACCCAAATATTGCATTTTTTTAGTGATGATTGATCCATGAAAACCATAGATTAAATAATTGAGGGGTGAACTACATGTTTTCCGAAGTGCATGATGTCGCTTATAATCATTTTTGTTTATGGTTTTCTTTGAGTTTTGCTCTCTTATTATTGAAAAGAAAAAAAAGAAAATGTGCATCTTTAGAAAATCAAGCTTTTTTGGTACTTAATAATTTTTGTACAGCTTCCCAAATGGACAACTCAACAACCATGATTTAAGAGTTGGAGATTTTTATGAAGAAGATTTGAATTCAAATCTTAAGTTAGATGGGAAAAATAAGGACAGAATATAATTATTCCCATGGATTAATGAAGTGGGTATAAATTTCAATTTCAATGTGAAAAAAGAGAAAAAATACAACATTTGTACAGTGTTGCAGAATTTCTAAGAGACTTGTTTTGTGGTTAGGAAGAAACCTCATAATGCAGGACGCTTGATGTGGGCCTGCTTTTTTTATATTCAATGTAAATCTCTACAAGCCAGTGACAAAGATATGTTATCCTGCACTAATCTTCCCATGACATTTGTTCTTTATTTATGACTCAAGAGATATTTTCTATCTTTTAATTTCTTTTGCCCAAATATGTGAATTGATATTTAAAATTTTTAATAAAATTAAGTAGTATTCTCAATTTTATGACTAATAAAGTGTTTATTGAGATAGTAAGCGACCTTAACTCAAAAACACAAATTTGATCATCGAATGAAAAACAAAAAAACCTTTACGTTCTATGGCCCGAGTGAAATTACACTTACTCTAAAAAATTGTATTAACCATACATTAAGTCAACACTTTAGCAGTTTAGCATATAAAAATCAAAACCTCTTTAAAATTCATAATTTTAGAACTATAATAGATGTTTTTAAATTTTAAAGTCAGCAATATATTCTACATAAAATAAAGAGATAAATTTTATATATTTGGCCAAAGATTTTTAATGAGTAAATTTTTTTAATAAAATAATCAATCAGGTAGTAGTTTGTTTGGTCTTTTCACTTATGTGAGGAGTAAGAGGTCTTGAGTTCCGAGTCTTTTCAACCATAGTTGTTTTTACTAGTTTGGTAAATAAGGAAAAGACTACCCCTTGTTGTGTAGCTCGCAGTATTATTTCGGCATATAAAAGTTTCTAATGAATTAAAAAAATTTTTTAATAAAATTAAATATATTCCATCATTAAATTATTAATCCAAAAGTTGTTAGAGCTTTCTTTAATAAAATGGTATGTTCAAATAATTTCCCAATCTTGGATTTTTGTGGGCACTCATTATGTTTCTGAATTCTTGGAGCTAAAATAGACATGAGCTTTTGAAAAGAACAAATGCATTCTAAAGTTTGTCATTTAGTGGAGTCAGTGTGCTTCTGCTTGGCTATGAATGGTAAGTAATTAAGCTTCTTCCAACCTAGCTTGAGCTGCCAAATTTGACTTCAACAGTCACCAAACTTACAATTTATTCTGCATCTAATAAATTAAACACCAAATTACACTTAAATTAGGTCTAATAAATTATAATTATGCATTCAGTTTTTGACCCAACCATTTTAACTGAATAAATCAAATTTTATTGAACAATTATTGTATCCAACTCAACTAAATTGAACAAAAATATTTCAGTTTTTAAAACAAAAATAAATCAACAACATCATCGTAATGTATATTTCATTATCATGACAATTCTATTATCGTAATACATCATTCATTGTTATCCCATATTGTTTGGATGTGGGTGGAAATGAAATTAAGCCCGGTCCATTTCATAACATAATATTAGAGTGTATCCTGCTTTAATGTGGGGCTATCCGCATACAGGTAGAGCAAACGGGAGTCATATCCAATGTCAAAATGATTATTCAAATAAGGCATATACATAGGGCTTTCTAAGCCTATATCAGCATACTATCATATCACTAGGGCAATATAATCATAAAATGCATCTCAGGCCATATGATGTTAACATACTAATGATATATTAATATCCAATACACTACACATATATACTATAATCGTAGAATTCTCTAAAGGATTAGGTTTAACTAACAATATGTGATCATATCATTACGTAACACTCACTTAGTAAGTAGAGTTGACACTGTTCAACAACACAATGACAACCCATCTGAATTCGCAAGTAGATGCACTTCAACGTGTAAATTTGCAAAATATCGATTTGATATATAGTTAGCATAACTTTTAAAATAATAATTCGTATAAATTTTAGTTTTTTTAATGAATATTTAATTGATCTAATTTTACAAGTTAAAGTGTTCAATAAAATAATTTTGAAAATTAAGTGTTTAATAGATATAATTTTATAAGTTAAATTTTTTTATGGATCAAAGTAAAAGTTGAGAGTGTCACAAGCTTAAAGTAATAAAATTCATGGGTAAATTTATATATTTGGCCACTAATCATCTTATATAACTTTTTTTAATGTATTCTTATATTTGTTCCTTTTACTAGCAATTGAATTACTTTGGATAATTTGTAAAATATTTAGGAAGGAGATACTAATTAGGAGTTTCCAATTTATTATATGAATTCCAAATTAATATTTTTTTTTTTACTTGTTGTTATTCATATATTTATTTTATTTTGTTATAATTATTTCAATTTCCTATAGTCATTAAAGTTTAATTTAATCGTTCTAGTTTATTAGTCTAATATTTTGTTTTTAAATTCCCTTTCACTTCCTTAATTACCTTAATTTTTTTTTTTCATAATTCTTAGTCAAAACACAAAATAACAAAGTCTTGCTCTCTAGCAAGTGGCGTTGTTTTGTTCTAATAAAAAGCTTTTGTTTTTCACTTTCCCAACTGTGAGAATGGCTTCCAGTTCTTGTCTTGAACGCAACTTATCATGAGACCTTATCCAACTAACGATTCGTGAGGAGGAGGAAACTGGTGGTGTGGTGGTTGATGATGGTAATTTTCTCCATCTCCAGCGATGCCTGAACTACGCTTGGTTGTTCGCTTTTTAACAGAAAAAGTGATCAACTTTCCAGCCTTGAAGCACACTATGGCCTCTCTTTGGAGACCAGGGCGGGGAGTAAGTATAAGGGAGTTGTTGAAGCTAGAAAAAGATGAACAACCATAGAATGTTTCTTTGTTTCACACTCTTCTTTGTGTCCAGGTTCATGATATGCCTTTCAATTTTTTTACTATAACGGTTGCTAAGTCTATTGACAATTACATAGGAAAATTCGTAGAAGTTGACCCAAAGAATTTTTCTGGTATTTGGTGGGGCTTCACGCGCATTTGCATATGGTTTGATACTAGGATTTCATTGAAATGCCCTATATATGCGCCTCAAAAAGATGGGAGGAGATTGGGTGCGGATAAGTTTCAAGTATGAACGATTGCCCAATTTTTCTTTTGTTTGTGGAAAATTGGGTCACATAGAGCGTTTTTCCTCAACATCCAGAGAACGGTGCTATTATTACCCGATGAAAAACTGTTTGGCCCAGAAATGCGAGCCACCACTCGCCGAACTTTACAAGGCATTGGGTTTAGGTGGCTACGGGAGGATATTTTGGTTGATCGGAAAAGTGCTGACCTGGCATATCCGAATGGAGCAGTTATGAATTGTAGATTTTTCCGTAAAACAACACAAGAGCTACGTGGGGATGAGGAGAGCATTAGTGTTGTTAATGATGTTGATGGTGGGAGGTCATATGGGAAAGAAAATGTTGCTCCTACAACTAAGGAAAATGTTGTTGTTTTTTGATGCAAAACGTATAAGAATTAATGATGGGGCCTATGAGCAAGTTGACTAGCCTATGAATGTTGATTGTTTTCTTATTATGCATTTTTCCAAAGTTTCGGTGGGTCCGGAGTCCTAGGCCCATCAACTTCAATGAGCTTTTTAAGCTGAAACGATCGTGTGGTTTAGGCAATTTACATACAGTTCGAGTTCTTAGGGATCTAATTTATAAATATCGACTCGTATTCGCTGTTTTAACTGAAACTAAAATTGGCGGATTAGAATGGAAATAGTAAGGGATTTATTGGGCTGTGAAGGAAGTTTTATATTGGATTCATACAGGCTTAGTGGTGGTATTGCATTATTGTGGAAGGCCAGAGATTCAATCCATCTTATTTCTTATTCAAATTATCATATTGATATTGTTGTACACATTCCACACTACTCTACTTGGCATCTGACCAGCTTCTATGGCCGTCCTAAGAGGCATCTTTGTCATCTATCTGGGACATATCTAAAGTCGCTTAAGTTGAAGTTGGTGCTACTTTGGTATTGTATAGGTGACTTTAATGACCTTCTTTGTTCATCCGAGAAATGAGGTCGTGTGTCGCATCCTCAATGGTTATTTAATGGGTTCTGAGAAGCTTTAGAATCAAGCGGATTAATTGACTTGGGATTACATGGATACCAATTTACTTAGGAGAAGAGTCGAGGATCACCAGGCTTGGTTGAAGAAAGATTGGACCAAGGCCTAGCTAATCGGGATTGGATAGAAATTTTTCAAAAGCGAAGGTGTCAACCTTACAGCTTCTACCTCTGATCATTCCCCGATCCTTTTGAAGTCATATGGTCGCCTTTGGACAAGGAGTCGTGGTTCCAATTTGAAAATCTTTGGATTCGGGAGCCTGAATGTCGAACGATAATCAACGGTAGCTAGTCCTCAAACCCTTTTTGTGCTATTGCTAACAAAATTGCTTCATGCGCTTCAGCGTTAGCCAACTGGGGCAAGGGTTTTTAAAAGGATAAGAGGAAGCTATATAGGAGAATGCATGACTTAAGACCAAAACATGATGCGGCTTTTGTGCTGGAATTTAATGCGATTAAAACACAATATGAAGCTTGTTTGAACGCGGTGAAGTCTATTAGAAACAAAGATCAAAACAATTTTGGCTATATAATCGAGATCAGAATCCTAGTTTTTTCCATGTTTAAGCCTTGGCTAGGTGGAAAAATTATATTTCATGGCTTCAGGTAAGGGTGGCCAAAATCTGATTTTCGGAACTAGAACTGTCGGTTCGAAACCGGTGGGACCCGGAATCGGTCTGAACTGGAATCGAAACCGGTGTGAACTGGTTCGGTTTCGATTCCACCAGTTTTGGAACCATGAACCAGCGGTTCCCAAAACTAGTCGGAACTGACAGTTCTAGTTTAGGTTGGAACCGTCCGAAACCCGTCGGAACCATCCCGAACCGGTGGGAGAACCGACCAGAACCATTGATTTTGGAACTGTTAAGGAACCGGAACCAGAACCAAAACCGCTCGGTTCCAAACCGTAATCGAAACTGTTAATTTTTTGTTCGGTTTCGATTCTAAAAAATTTGGAACTTGAACCGACGGTTCTGGAACCGTGGCCACGTCTGGCTTCAGGATGCTTTAAGAATTTAAAATGAGGCTGGTCCAAATTTGAATAAAATTATAGTGGAATATTTTTTGAATTTGTTTACATTAAAGGGAAGTGATGAAAATGTAGTTTAAAACTGCGTTAGTTCATTGGTCACAGAAATTGAGATAATATGCTCATGGAGCCTTTTTCACTAGAAAAAGTTCGTTCAGCTGTTTTCTCTATGCACTTGGACAAATCTCCTAGTCTAGATGGATTTAATCCTGCATTTTTTCAACTATTTTGGGGAATTGTAGGATCCGATGTTATCTTAGCATGTTTAGCATTTTTAAGTGAAACTTCCTTGCCCTCTCAATTGAATAAGACTCATATTGTCTTGATTCCCAAAAAAAAAGAAAAATCTCCCTGTCAATGTCGAACCTGAGTCTGATACGTTTATGTAATGAGGTGGATTTGAAGATGTTGGCAAATCGTATGTCAACAAAAATTCATTTGTTCCAAAAATCCCACTTATTATAACCCTAAAAATGCCCCATAACTATAAAACTCGGAAAAATTAAATTTCATATATTTTCAATAAAATACATAATTTAATCCTTGAACTTTGATTAAAAAAAAAAAAATTACGGCCCTCTAAACTTTAAAATCAACATTATGACACTTGAATTTCACTTTTTGTAGTAATCTCTTACCTTGTCATGCTAGCAACAACAATTTATAGGTTTTTGGCTTTTATGTAAGAATGCTGATTCCGTATATTGTCAGTACAACTTTGAAATAATAATTTCCACGTTACTCAATCATTCAATAAGTGTTTAATCGAACTAACTTTATAAACTGAGGCGTTTAATAGATCAAATAAAGCGTATAATAAGTGTAATTTTATAAATTGAAATATTTAATAGGTCAAAATAAAAATTGAGAATTTCATAGAATATTTCACGTAAAGTACAATTGTGAATTTATGTACCAATCAAACCGTATATTTTTAAAATTTCATTTTCAACTTCAAACAGTGTTGCCATATAATTTATCAATGACCGCTGCATATCCCGGGTCGTCTGGCCAGTCAACTTCTTCTCCCTATAAATACATATGATACAACATTTTGGTTTATGCTAAGTTATTCCCTGGTTTTCTTTCCTTGGTTCCTTGTTTTTCTTCTTCTTCCATTTTTTTTCAGTTGGAAAACAACAACAAATTATATAATCTGTTGGTCCCAATTATAATAGAATAAAATGAAGGTATTTGCTTTCTGTTAGGAGTTAAATTATTAACAAAAAATTTTAAAATTAATGCATTTCCTATTGTGTGCAGCAAAAGATTGTGCTCAAGGTTGATATGAAGTGCAACAGATGCCGGACTGAGGCACTCAAGGTTGTCGCAAAAGCTGATGGTAAGTGTTAATCAATAGCTTTTAGCTAATAGTTGATTTGAGCTATTTTGCTAACAGTTCATTCTAATTTAAATTGATTCTCTATAATACCAGTTTCATTTCTATCGATGCTTTTTTTTTCCGATTCAACATTCGAAACTATCTTTCCTTATAAATATGTTTTCATTAATCAAGTTAAGTTCTGTTTTATAGATTGAATTTTCTATATTAAAAAAAATCATTTGATAAATTTATATACGCTTCATCACTTGAGTCATTCATCTGATAAATTCATATACGCTTCATCACTTTGAGCCATTCATCAATAAGATTTAATCGCATATTAAGTAAGTCGTAAGTATCTAATATCAGATAATAATTAAGAAATTTTCCCATTTCAAGCATCCACTTTATATTAATTATGAAAAATTAACTCAAAAGTTTAAAGTTTTAGTTTTTTTGACCGACTCATTATTAGGGGAAAATTTTCAAGGTTTTTGAATTTCTCCACACGTAAAGGTGGTTAGCCAACTAATGTACGACTAGAGGTAATAGTAGTTATGGTGTCGAGTTAAAAGAAAATATAAATATCAAAGAAAAAAAAATAGTTTTTCATAAATTATTGTTTTTGTTTTTTTAACTTTGTTCTTTCTTTTTTATCTATTTGCTATAAGATGTGATATTTTTTTTTTTTTCTTAATTAATTTAGAGCTCAAGTAAAGTAAGATCAATTATTGAAAATTGACATTATGCTGACTTAGCCTTGATGATAATATTAATTTTGTATAGCCAGAGCCAGCACCAACCTGGCATGGTCTATTCTCCAAGTCAAGTCTTGTTTAGTCAAGCACGTTTATATTTAATTAGTTCAGTACCAAATACTTAAATTTAAGTAACTTATTTATGAATTTAAAAAATGTTGAATTTTATAAAAGAAATATCTCATCTTTTTTATAATTTCCTTCATAAATTTTTAAGTCGCTAGATCAGTGAACATGTTTAAGTTTAGACATTCATTAGTTGTATAGAGCAATATCAGTTTTAAAACATTATTTATATTCAGGGACGAAGTTACTTGGTGGAGGAGAGGGAGCAATTGTCCCCCTCCCATTCTTTTTTTAAAAAAATTTTCTTTATAACTCTTGATTCAAATCTTGGTCTAGAGAAATTTTTAAGACATCTTTAATCATTTTACTCCTTCCTTTTTTTTATAATATTCTCTTAATAAATTTTTATAGTAGTTTGTCTCCCTCTTTTATAAACCTTAGCTTCGTCCTTGTTTATATTTGGAATTGTTTAAATTGAAGAAAGAGGATGTGGGAGCAGGTGTGAACTTCTTGGGGTTAGAAGGAGAAAACAAAGAAAGAGTGGTGGTGATCGGAGATGGAGTTGATGCGGTCAATTTGGCTACCAACTTGAGGAAGAAAGTTGGGCATACCGAAATTATCAGCGTGGCAGCCCATGATTCTAAATAGAAATATTCAGTGTTCTAATGTATAAATTTGCTCTTAAAATTTACGCGAACTGCCATCTCACACTCTCAAATTTGTGGAGAATCTATCGTGATCCTAAACTTTTATATTTCAGTAATAACTATATACCTCGCTAAAATGAATAACTTTACAAGAGTTTAATCATAACTCTGTATTTTTACATTTTATTTTGACGAGGAATATAATTATTACTGAAATGTGAAAGTGTAGGATTATAATAGGTTTTTGCAAACTTGAGGGTGTTATAAGGCAAATCACGTAAACTTGGAGAGCAAATCTACGTATTTAGCCGATATTTAACATGTAACAGGGGCTTCTGTGGCCCATTTGTTTGATGAGTTTATTTGGCTTATCTTTTGGTGCTATGGAGGATGGTCATTTGTATCACCATTACCTTTTAAATTTTCTTAATTTTCGTTTTCATTTTATGATATTATTATCTCACAAGGTTTGTCTTTTAAATGTTTTATTTTTGTTATTTTGGTTTGCATGAAAAATGAAAAATATTCTTCAATGACTATAAAATTTAAAACATAAAATAAATCGTATTCTGACAAAAGTCTGAAATATATATATATATATATATATATTCACACTATATTTAAGTGAAAAATTTTACAGCACTCCAAATTTTATAAGGAACTTAATATACTTCTAGAGCTATCAATTTCCATCACAGACTTCTTTATACTAGCAACAATAGTTCTTTAGTAAATCCGCTTTTAAATACAAAATACATTGATTTAATGTGGTTATTATAACTTTTAGAACAATAATTGCACTTTTTAACTATAGGTTAGAGTATTCATTATAAAAATTTTAAAAATTAAAATACTTAATTAATAAGTGTAATTTTATAAATTGAAATATTTAATAGTCAAATTAATAAGTTGATTTTGAAACCGGAACCAGAACCAAAACCTTTCGGTTTCAAATCGTAATCGGAACCGTTAATTTTCGGTTCCGATTCTAAAAAATTTGGTATCGGAACCGACAGTTCTGGAATCATGGCCACATCTGGCTTTAAGATGCTTTAAGAATTTAGAATGAGGCTGGTCCAAATTTGAATAAAATTATAGTGGAATATTTTTCGAATTTGTTTACATCAAAGGGAAGTGATGAAAATGTAGTTTAAAACTGCGTTAGTTCATTGGTCACAGAAATTGAGATAATATGCTCATGGAGCCTTTTTCACTAGAAAAAGTTCGTTCAGCTGTTTTCTCTATGCACTTGGACAAATCTCCTAGTCTAGATGGATTTAATCCTGCATTTTTTTCAACTATTTTGGGGAATTGTAGGATATGATATTATTATCTTAGCATGTTTAGCATTTTTAAGTGAAACTTCCTTGCCCTCTCAATTGAATAAGACCAAATTGTCTTGATTCCCAAAAAAAAAGAAAAATCTCCCTATCGATGTTGAACCTGAGTCTGATACCTTTATGTAATGTCTTATATAAGGTGGTTTTGAAGATGCTGTGGCAAATCGTATGTTGACAAAAATTCATTTGTTCCAAAAATCCCACTTATTGTAACCCTAAAAATGCCCCATAACTATAAAACTCAGAAAAATTAAATTTCATATATTTTCAATAAAATACATAATTTAATCCTTGAACTTTGATAAAAAAAAAAAAAAATTATAGCCGCCTAAACTTTAAAATCAACATTATGATACTTGAATTTCACTTTTTGTAATAATTTCATACCTTATCATGCTAGCAACAACAATTTATAGGGTTTTTGGCTTTTATGTGAAAATGCTGATTCCGTATATATGGTCAGTATGACTTTGAAATAATAATTTTCAGATTACTCAGCCATTCAATAAGTGTTTAATATAACTAACTTTATAAATTGAGGCGTTTAATAGATCAAATAAAGCACATAATAAGTGTAATTTTATAAAATGAAATGTTTAATATGTCAAAATAAAAATTGAGAGTTCCATAGAATATTTCATGTAAAGTACAGTGATGAATTTATGTACCAATCAAGCGGTATATTTTTAAAATTTCATTTTCAACTTCAAACAGTGTTGCCATATAATTTATCAATGACCGCTACATATTCCGGGTCGCTGACCTGTCAACTTCTTCTCCCTATACATACATATGATACATCATTTATGTTTAGGCTAAGTTATTCCCTGGTTCTCTTTCCTTGGTTCCTTGTTTTTCTTCTTCTTCCATTTTTTTTCAGTTGGAAAACAACAACAAATTATATAATCTGTTGGTCCCAATTATAATAGAATAAAATGAAGGTATTTGCTTTCTGTTAGGAATTAAATTATTAACAAAAAATTTTAAAATTAATGCATTTCCTATTTTATGCAGCAAAAGATTGTGCTCAAGGTTGATATGAAGTGCAACAGATGCCGGACTGAGGCACTCAAGGTTGTCGCAAAAGCTGATGGTAAGTGTTAATCAAAAGCTTTTAGCTAATCGTTGATTTGAGCTATTTTGCTAACAGTTCATTCTAATTTAAATTGATTCTCTATAATACCAATTTCATTTCTATGGATGCTTTTTTTTCGATTCAATATTCGAAACTATCTTTCCTTACAAATATTTTTTTCATTAATCAAGTTAAGTTCTGTTTTATAGATGGAATTTTCTATATTACAAAAAAATCGTTTGATAAATTCATATACGCCTCATCACTCGAGTCATTCATGGATATACATATTAAGTAAGTCATAAGTATCTAATATCATATAATAATTAAGATATTTTCTCATTTCAAGCATCCACTTTATATTAATTATGAAAAAATCAACGCAAAAGTTTAAAGTTTTAGTTTTTTTGACCGACTCATTATCAGGGCAAATTTTTCAAGGTTTTTGAATTTCTCCACACGTAAAGGTGGTTAGCCAACTAATATACAACTAGAGGTAATAGTAGTTGTGGTGGCGAGTTAAAAGAAAATATAAATATCAAAGAAAAAAAAATAGTTTTTCATAAATTTTTTTCTTTCTTTTGTATCTATTTGCTATAAGATGTGATATTATTTTTTTTTCTTAATTAATTTAGAGCTCAAGTAAAGTAAGATCAATTAGTGAAAATTGCCATTATGCTGACCTAGCCTTGATGATAATATTAATTTTGTATAGCCAGAGCCAGCACCAACCTGGCATAGTCTATTCTCCAAGTCAAGTCTAGTTTAGTCAAGCAAGTTTATATTTAATGAGTTCAGTACCAACTACCTAAATTTAATTTCTTCTTTTTCTCTGGTTGATGATTAATTTTAACTTATTTATGAATTTAAAAAATGTTAAATTTTATAAAAAAAAAAATCCCATCTTCTTTATAATTTCCTTCATAAATTTTTAAGTTCGATGAACATGTTTAAATTTAGATATTCATTAGCTATATAGAGCAATATCAATTTTAAAATATTATTTATTTTCAAGGATGAAGCTACATGGAGGAGGAGAGGGACAATTGTCTCCCTCCTATTATTTAAAAAAAAAATTTTCATTTATAACTATGTAATTCGAATCTTGGTCTAGAGAAATTTTTAAGATATCTTTAACGATTTTGCCCCATCTTTTTTTTATAATATTTTCTTAATAAATTTTTATATTAATTGTCTTGCTTCTTTATAAATCTTAGCTTCGTCCTTGTTTATATTTGGAATTGTTTAAATTGAAGAAAGTGGATGTGGAAGCAGGTGTGAACTTCTTGGGATTAGAAGGACAAAACAAAGAAAAAGTGGTGGTGATCGGAGATGGAGTTGACGCTGTCAATTTGGCTACCAACTTGAGGAAGAAAGTTGGGCATACCGAAATTATCAGCGTGGCAGCTCATGATTCTAAATAAAAATATTTAACGTCCTCATGTACAAATTTACTCTTAAAATTTATGTGATTTGCCTCTTGACATTCTAAATTTGCGGAGAATTTATCATGATCTCTATACTTTTACATTTCAGTAATAATTATACATCTCGCTAAAATGAATAACTTTGCAAGAGTTCAATTATAACATTGTATTTTTACATTTTATTTTGGCGAGAAATATAATTATTATTGAAATATAAAAGTGTAGAATTATAATAAGTTTTTTGAAAATGCTACAAGGCAAATCTCATATCTCATAAACTTTGACAGCAAATCTATGCATTTAACCAATATTTAACGTGTAATAGGGGCTTCTGTGGCCCATTTGTTTGATGAATTTATTTCGCTTATCTTTGGTGCTATGGAGGATGATCATTTGTATCACCATTACCTTTTAAATTTTCTTAATGTTAATTTTCATTTATGATATTAATATCTTACAAGGTTTTTTCTTTTAAATGTTTTATTTTTGTTATTTTGGTTTGCATGAAAAATGAAAAATATTTTCTTCAATGACTATAAAATTTAAAAAATAAAATTGACAAAAGTCTGAATATATATATATACCCATATATTGAAGTGAAAAATTTTGTAACACTTGAAACTTTACAAGGAACTTTTATTCTTCTAGAGCTATCAATTTCAGTAACATCATATATTTCTTTATACTAGCAACAAAAGTTCTTTAGTATTTTCACTTTTAAATGCAAAATATATTGATTTAACGTGGTTTTTATAATTTTTAGGACAATAATTTTTATATTTTTTACTAAAGATTGGAGTATTCAATAAAAAAAGTTTAAAAATTGAAGTATTTAATTAATAATGTAGTTTTATAAGTTGAAATTTCCAATAGTCAAATTAAAAGTTTTAATGTTTTTTTTATATAAAGTAGAAAGTAAATTTTTACATTTAACTCATAAATATTAAAAATATATTTTTTTATGAACTGGTGGATGATGACGATGAAAGCAAGAAGGACAATGAAAGATGATGAAGATGATGATGATAGCTAGCTGTAACTCTTTCCCTCTTTATTTCGATGAAAGAATGAGTTATATGCACTGCACCAGATAGCTATTTAATCCCCATCAGTTAGTTAACTGTTTTGATATGACAAGTATAAAAGAATTTAATACATGAAATATTATAATTTTTGTGGCAGAAAAAATTTAAATTCAAAATCTCTTATTTTTTATATTTTCAATAAAAGATAAAAAGACCAATATTAATAATTAAAATATTAATTGGTTAAAAATATAATAATTATTTATTAAAATTTTTTTTAGAACGCTTTTTTATATTGATCAGAATGGTAAACAGTCTAGATATTGATAAATGTAAAGGTACAATTTCCATATAAATTTTAAAAAGAGACTAATCACAATTTGGCTACTCCTATTTAAAAAGGAGAGTTAATCTCAACTATATATTACACAATTATTTCCCTATTTAGCCTCGAATGAATGAAAATAAAATTTTCATTTCTCTTTTTTCATTTTCCTTTTGCCCAACAAAAAGACAAATCCATATTTTGAGGTGTAGAGTACAGCTTTTATTGCTTCTATGAGGTGTAGAATTAGACTTTCAAATTTGGAAGAGGAAAAGTGGGAAAAAAAAAAGTTATATTTATTATACATTAAATTAAAATTCGTCAAATCAAAAATATTAAAAAATTATTATTATTATTAATATAAGGTGGTGCATAATGTTTCAAAATTCACAACTGCAGAAATATTATAAGTCTCGAATAAAATTTAAGGTGACGCACCTAAAGTACATAGTGAATTTGCTGCAATTGACTATAATATAAGTTTAGACTTCAAGAAAATTCCAAGAGGTGTCCTTCAACTCATAACCAAACAGTCCATAACCCAATTATGTCTCCATGACTATAATTGCAGTTCCTTTCACACCAAGGACCCAGTTTCCAACTCGGACTCGAGAGACGAAGACCGTTTGGCTCCTGGCTCAATAATTTAACTTCCGTTCTCTCTCCTTACGTGGCACCCTTACCTTCCTTCTGTTACCACAAACCTACACGTTTCCTGCCACGTCATCGACGAAAACTTCCAAACTCATAACACATCACTCTCTTTTTTTTATCCTTCAGTACTCGTATCTTTCATTTTCATCATTGTTCCTCCTCCCACCGCCGCAATCATGGCGGTAACTTCACCAGAAACCACCGATCCCACCCTCACTCAATCTTCACATAAACCATTCTCCTATCGTCCATTTAATCTCCAAAAACTTCCTCATTTAAGTGATTATCTTCCAGATGTCAAATCCTACACTAACCCATTAGAGAATAATTCTTACTACCGCCCAACCGACGGTTTCTACCTAACAGACGCCGACATCGTTTTGCGTCAGATAATCATTGACCTTTCTGGTACTTTCCCTCCTTCCGCTCCATTCTCTGCGTACCATAGGGCGGGTCCGCGTCAACAAATATTCTTTGACCCGAGTAGTGTTCGGGCTGCTATTGTTACCTGCGGGGGACTGTGTCCTGGAATGAATACGGTGATAAGGGAATTGGTGGTTGGGCTTTGGGAGATGTACGGAGTGCGTAAGATATATGGAGTAGTGGCTGGGTATAGAGGGTTTTATTCAAGAGAGCCTATTGAGCTTAATCCAAAGCTTGTCCATAACTGGCATAAGAGGGGCGGTACTGTTCTTGAGACCTCTAGAGGTGGGTTTAATCTTGAGAAGATTGTTGATTCCATTCAAAATCATTGCTTTAATCAGGTTTGTTTCTTAATATTCAATATGAATTATGAATGTGCATTTGGTGCTTGGTACTTTGGATTGAAAATTTACAGAATTGAAAGTCATTTTTCTTTAAAATAAATTAATTAACTTTCTCTTGGGCGAAGAAAAATATTTTTCATTTAACTTATTTCCCTGATCACCCCGATCACTCCGGGTTTGCTAGGCAAGACCTGACACTTCCATTTTCAAAATTATTTTATCTGCAACGTAAAATAACAGCTTATGGTTCTGTTTTGAGCGGTTTGTGGACACCTATAGTACTAATCCTTATTTAGAAGAGGCTGTGATGGTCAGAACTTTTAAGTTCATTGAGGTAAAAGATACATGTAACTAAAATTGGACAATTTCATATATATATATATATATATATATATAACCAATAGTTATGGATTTCTTATTTCTTTTTCTAAATAAGCTAGCACTTAATGTTCTTCAATTCAAAAGTTTGAAATTTTAATGTTACAGAATTTAAAAGTATGGCATAATTAATAAAAAAACTTTGGAAGTTCAGAAACTTGAAAACATGTCTTTTTTAACATATGTACTTGTATCAAACGCAAAAATAATTTCCAGTGTTATAGTTATATTTACGAGCATCCCAAAAAAAACAAACAAAAAAAAATGAAGATGGATATTTTGTCCTTGGAGTAATTGCAAAGAGGAGTCATATTTGGTCTCATTTTATAGGTAAATTTTCAAAGGCTAAAACTTTAGTGGGTATAATATAAATGCATAACAATTTATATGCTTTCTTTTTTGTTTCAACATTAGTGTGTATGTATAGGTACGTTGAAGCTACAGTCAACATCATTTTTCAAATTCATTCATGTGATCTGGCAAAAAATACATTGGCTTTCCTGTTTTTATGGAAGTTCATTGTCTTTGTGGTATTATGTGAGATAATTTGTATTTTGATAAAATTGAAGTTCTGCCCGTCTTCAAGCTGAGAGTTTAATCATGATACAATTGAGAAAAAATTTATAAACAAAAATGGTTGAGGCAAATTCTTTCAAATCATGCGTCTAATTTATGTAATTTGTCTTGATGAACAAAATTAGCATGAGATGTAATAAAGCTCATTTATATATCATCACTTCTGATTATGAAATAATTCCAGTTGTATATCATTGGTGGAGATGGAACGATGCGTGGGGCTGTGAAGATATTTAATGAAATTCATCGCCGGAAACTAAACATTGCAGTTGCTGGAATTCCCAAAACAGTTGACAATGATATAGGCATAATCGACAAATCATTCGGGTTCCAAACAGCGGTAGAGATGGCTCAACAAGCAATCAATGCAGCTCATGTAGAGGCTGAGAGTGCAGTCAATGGTGTGGGGCTAGTAAAGCTAATGGGTCGAAGCACAGGCCACATAGCCCTCCATTCAACATTGAGCAGCCGAGACGTGGACTGCTGTTTAATTCCAGAAACTGAATTTTTCTTGGAAGGAAAAGGAGGCTTGTTCGAATTTCTCGAGAAACGTCTAAAAGAGAACGGCCATGCAGTAGTAGTTGTTGCTGAGGGTGCAGGGCAGGACATGATACCGAGAAGTGAAGCGCAGAAAGAAGAGAGAGATGAATCGGGCAACCCGGTTTTTTTAGATGTTGGTGCATGGTTGAAGTCCGAGCTAAAGAATTGGTGGTCCAGAGATCACCCAAACGAGTTATTTACTATTAAGCTTATCGATCCGACATATATGATACGGGCAGTCCCTGCAAATGCGACAGATAATCTATATTGCACTCTTTTGGCACATTCTGCTATTCATGGAGTTATGGCAGGTTACACTGGATTTGTGTGTGGACCTATTAATGGCAACTACGCATACATTCCATTGGAAGAAGTTGCGAAGGCGAAGAACGAAGTTAACGTAAAAGACCATAAATGGGCATGGGTGAGATCTGTCACTAACCAGCCCGATTTTGTTAGGAGATGAATATGCAAATCATTTTCATCGATCATGTCTAATGTTTTTTGAAGTCAGTGAGTTTTTTGTTGGATTGAATTTTCAAGAGCATGGCCAGGCAAAAGATGCCCATTTGTTAAGTGGGTTCGTTCTTCTGATAGTTTTATGCATAAGGCCTGTTATGGATGCTTAGGTGGTTGGACCAGGTTTGGTTTGTGGAATGTCTTTGTTGTATAATGTAACTGGGCTTTGTTGATTAACATAATGCACCACTGAAAGATCTCTTACACGGTACTGGATTTTTTCACAACTTACATATAGCACTTGTCTCTCTTTCTTCTTTTTTTTTTTTTTTTTTTTTTTTTGGGTAAATTTCAGGGCTTATGTATTTCTCTTACCGTAGTTCTATCACTTTTCATTTAAAAGTTTATCAACTGAATGCCTCGAATTATATGTTTTCTCAAGTTTATGCTCCCTTTTGAACAGAATTTTAGCAACTTTAATTTTTAACAATAATGGTGCACCTTAAATTGCCGAAATTTAGAAAAATTATATACTTTTGCCAAAATTTAGTTATATAGCAATAGTTTTGACGATTTGTGATTTATAGCAAAAAGATGATTTGATGTGTTAATTAGTATGATTTTGGAATAATAATTTTTGCTTTTTTTAACTATTCAACAGTGTTTAATTGGATCTAATTTGCAAGTTAAAGTTGTTAAATAAAAAAATTATTCTACAAATTGAAGATTTCAATAGTGAATTTTAAATTGAATGTTTAAATAGTCAAAATAAAGAATCGAAAGTACTATAAATTAAAATAAGCAGAAGTGTAGGAGTAAATTATGTATTTTTAACCCGTTCAACGATTCCAATTCTATTTTGGTTACATCATAACTGACTTATTATCAAAAAGTAATTTTAATATCACCAAAACTAAATTTTCTAAGTCAATTTCTTATATCGTTGTATAATTGAACTCCAAGATTCAATTGGGGTTTTTAAATTTTCCTTATTGAAATTATCTTTTTTTTCCCAATTTCATAGATTGATTAATCTTTAAAATTCGAAGAAAAGAAATATAAATTCGACGCAAATAATACTCCAATTAAAGATACTTTTATCTATTATTGATTTTTTTTCACTCATACGAAGAGTTGGAGGTAACCGAGTTCGAATCCTCCTAATCATAATAGTTTCACCCTAATTTGGTCTGAGCTAATAAAATGTATATCACAATAATATTTCGCTATTGAACTTCTCAAATAAACAAATAAAAAATATAATTTTATTTAGTAAGCCAAAAAATTCTCAGCCAACTCACCAAGTTGAAAAACCAAAAATGGCATGATGGAAAAGGTGAGACAAATACATAGTATTAAAACATTGATTTCTTTCTAATTTATTTTGAATAATGGCCTGCGGCTTTAACAAAGTGATCACATAAAGAGATATTGATAAGCATCCACAACGATTTTCAACTATCAATGCATAACGGAGTAAAAAAGTAGCAACATTATTATCATTTTTGTTTGGAAAAGAAAGAAAAGAAAAGTCAAAAAGCTGATATATGAAAATTTAAAAATTAGTCTAAAATGTTATATGATAGAGTATTACTCAAAATCCAAGAAGGTCTTTTCTTTGGGAGTGAGTTGAGAATTGCCAATGGGATTCTTTCTTTCATACGTCGTTTATAAAGAAAAAAGAAAGAAAGAGAAGAAAAATAAAGTTAAGCAAATGTCCCTTTGAACATATGGTGACTAGAGAGAATCTCCTACAACCATTATCTTTTTTTATTATTCTAAAGTCCCTCATATTCTACTGGCCCATTTCGCCTTCAACAAAAAAACAATGCCTCCTTGCGAACCTTTACGATTACACCTTATTCTCATCTTTTATGAAAGGCTATTTAGTAATCGTTCTATACAAGTCGAAACATGATGACTCCTAGCCCATCAAAATTAAAAAGGGTGAACTTCGAATTCCAATTCTCTTGCTGTTTTGTTGTAATAATATAATATATAATCGAGTTAATTCTTTTAATTTTGTTCCTTGTTGTGATTTTAACTAGTCACGGTGATGTCCAAGGGCCCACTGTGCAAACACTAACCTGATTAGCCTCAGGAGGCCCATAAAGTGAAGCACTGTTTTTCAAGTATTTAAAGGACTCCTATTTAGGATCGAACTCAAACCGTCTAGTTAAAGAAGAAGAGATCTTGTCATCTCAATTCACCCATCATACCTAAAGCTCAAACTCGAACCTTCTGATTAAATGACTTCCTCTTTTTTTTTGTTTTCGTTTATATGTGTAATAATTACTCAAATAACTTCTTTCTTTGTTCTTTATTATTCACCAAATCTTTTTTTTTTTTTTCCCCCCACGTATAAATGTTAAATCTCTAAATGTGACCCATGTAAATTAATTTTTGGAAAAATATTAATTGAGCTTATATTTTATAAAAAAAACTACTTTACTCTTATGCGTTTTTAAAATAGACCAATCATGTTTTTCAGTTCGATTACACCATTCTTCCGCTTCTAGTCCAATATGGGCTAATTTAGACGTTAATATAATAAAGAAACTGAGAAGGAACAAAAATATGAATTGAAGAATGAAACTCTGTTAATAAATATTTCAGCTACAATGATGGGGTTGATACTGTACAAATATCAAGTGTGAAAGGAAAATGTTCTTCGTAGCTGTACAAGCCATTATTACTGCATTATATTAATCAGCCTAAAATCATGATAGGTCAATGCCAAAATGTGCTGCCATATTTACGGCAAAAAAATATCGCTATTAACACCCCTCAAATTGTAGTTTAGGATATCAATACAATTTTGAAAACCATCTTAATTATGTCTCGTTCTATTGAATGACTTATTAAATAAGTCTGTGAATGCGTCATAAGAATAACTTTAGCAAGTGATGACACCTTCTTTGTGAAAGATTCTCGTGCATGTGCAAGATCTCTCATATAGGTGGCAACCAGTTCTATTTGTTGTTCTTCTTCATGAAAGACAGATTGCATGGCAATTTGATTGCAGTGAATATCTGCACAAAAGGTGTAATGAGTTAATCTGACACCATTCTCCTAAAAGTCTGCGAAGCCAAATGATTTAGAATGTGCAGCAAACATGATCTATATGTATGTTTCTGTTGGAAAGATTTGAAGAATACAATCTTCTCTTTACACTTCCAAATATCAAGGAATCACCCAAAAACATATACCTGTAGAGGTTAGACCTGCTGTAGATGTGACATCAACCTAACAGAAATCAGCGTTAGCTAAATAAATTTAAAAAAGTGTAGATTGAATAAAATATCATTTACCAATGATTCCCCTCAAATATCGGATTATGCAAAGCAAGGTGGAGTAATGAAGTTCCGGGATCAGACAACCAAATTTGCTTAAAACTTAAATGCCATAGGAGATATAAGTCTTGTCATAGTCAAGAAATTAGACAACCACAAGTTTTCTATACGTGTAGAATCATTTAAGGTTTACCAATCATTATTCTATCATTTCATATTATTTCCATAGGTGGAAAGCAAACTTTATCATCCGATAATTGCAAGTGTAATATTCCTCTGTATATTTATTGGTTTAGTCTGGTATACCATTTCAGTATGAAAGAACTTTCAGTCCCAGAAGAATATGTCAAATTTATCTAAATCCTTCATATGAGATCATGGAAAAATTTCTTCAATTGCAAATACCTTCAGCGAAAGTCATCACCCTAATGATCATATTATCACATATAAGAGACAAATTAATGATAGCAGTCAAGGCAGAACGTAAACGATGAACATGCAATGATCATATTTCTTTGAGAATTCAAACGCCAAAAATGGTGGTTTGAAACTTTTCAAAACCATTGGGCCGAAGCTTTTTTCAAAGCATAAAGATTTTTAAGTTGAACCAAATTAGGTGCTGATAATGAGTAGACCCAGGTGGAGCTTTCATATACACTAACTTCTCCAAAGATCCATTGTAAGAAAGCATTCTTTACCATCCATTGAAAACGGAGACCATTTTCTCTATAAAAGTTATGGCAATAAGTGTCCGTTCCGGTCATTTTGCAATGAAGAGCAATATTTCTTCACAATTAATGTTGTATTTCGTTTGTAGCCTTTGAATACCAAGTCGAGCTTTATACGTTCAAAAAGAATCCATCTGCTCTAAGCTGACAAAAAATCCATTTACTCTCAATAACAGTTTGTATTAAAATGAACCTTGTAGTTTCATCATTCATTGTTTTTTTCTTTACCATTTTCTTGACTAGCGCTGCATAATTAAGAGTTAGTATAAATAATCGAATTCCAAAAGTGGTGTTAAGGCATATAATTACCATAAGTTTCCAGGAGAGTAACGCATACCCAATATTGGAACTTGGCATGACAGAAGACTGTCAAGAACAAAAGGTTCAGTTATTATTTCTGAAGGTGTGTTTGGGTCGTTAGAAATTGAAAATGACCTCAAGCTGATGTGCATTTGTTGGTGACATCTCACAGAACCCATTTTGCCCATATTGGGAAGTGAAATAGTCTTTTTGAAAGAATAAGTTTGGAGTATGTTCCATGCCACCGCACCACTTGATATCCCTAGAATTATTTACCCTGTTAAGTATAAAGAGAATGTTGTGGATAGTGTTATGTTTTTATAGATTTTTAAATAATCTATAGGGATTTTAGCATTTTATACTTATTTAGATTTTTATTTCCAGTTTTATTTATGTTTTTGGGTAAAGCTTCCGTATAATCATAACTCCACTTGATCTTCAAGGAAATTTGTAGTGGTACAGGAAAAGAGCAAAAAATAAAGCAAAAACACCAGCTCTAGCACGCACGTTCCCATGCGTGACTCAAGAAAAATCAATGGAATTCAGGACTCAGCACGCCCAAGCCGTGCTATATTGGCACACCCATTGCCCAAAGAGAGACACAACACAAAGCTGCTTACCTAACACGCCCGTGTTGCATTTCTAATCCTGAGACTCAGAAGCCTTAGCACGCCCTAGCCGTGCTAGTGGGGCACGCCCGTGCCACATATTTTTCTCTAGACGTCCGCTGAGCACAGCCCGTTGCTGAGCCATCCTTAAACTCAGCTCTGCAAGCCCTGACCGGTCCGCACAGCACGCTCGAGCTACGCATAAGTTTGTCTTAAGTCGGGGAGAACGCCAGCCAATCTCATCACTTGCAGGGCCCACCTCATATACTCCCTGACGTAAACAAATCAAAATCTTTAATCCTGATATTAGGCAGAAGAAGAGTCTTAATGGAGAAGAAATCAAAGCCTAAACAGTTACTATCTCCAAAAAGATTTCTTAACTTAATGAGGATTCTATTTCCTAAACGACAGTCGGATTTCTCCCAGAATCTATATAAAAAGAGATCGTCATTGTAGAGGCATCTCGATGTTTTAATAAATTTTTTGTGGGCTAGTGTCTTCTCTCTCTGCCGAGTTAGGACTTCGGTAGGAGGGGTGCTCAATGATTTGTGCCAAGGATGTTCAAGGAACCGTCCAGAATTAACTGTGACTATTTTATCTCTAAACTCTTAATAATATTTTATTCGTCATTTATTCTGAGATTATGGAATTTTATCAAGATTATTGAGTTATTTATAATGTGACTATGTCGGAACTAGAGACTGTGCGTCATATCGAGAGTTAGTGTAGCTTAATTCTGTCTAATGAATATCTGTTAGATTGGTTGGTTTTTCTTATTCAAATATATTATATTTGAACTTAATGCTCCAGGCAGAGTGTCTGGCCCCTGGTTGATATTTCATAATCACTATCGGAGAAGAGTTGAAATTGAAAAAGTAATAATGCATGAGAATAAATAAACTATCCGCAAGCTTATATGTTTACTCATGGGTGTGACATCCCAGTTTGGGGCACAACACCTTAGACGAAAATCCCACATCGGCTACGCACAAGGTGAAAGCCTATACAAAAGAGGGGTGTCTCAAAACATTATGGCGCCTTTTTGCGTTGGTAGAAGCGGAGTTGTCCCTGGCCCAAAGACATAAACCTTGAGGGTGACCTCTACGGAAGGGCCCAAGCGGGACAATACTACCAGGGCTGGACCATACAATTTGTATCAGAGCCAAGCCTGTTCCCTCTGCGTGGTGGGGCAAACCTCAGCAGGACGCTGAGTCCCTAAGGGGTGTATGGATCATCCCAGTTTTGGGGCACAACACCTTAGGCGAATCCCAATCGGCTACGCACAAGTGAAAGTCCTATATCAATAAAACGGTGTCTCAAACATGGTAGGCGCCTTTTGGTGTTGTAGAGCAGAGAGTTTCCCGGCCCAAAGGACAAAAACCGTGAGGTTACCTCGTACGGAAGGGCCCAAAGCGGAAAATACTTACCATGGCTGACCATGACAATTAAAATTTGTAAACACCCTTCTCGTCCACCCGGTAAAATCCCGAATAAACCGAGCCGAGACGCTACAAATCTGGTTGCTGAATGAGAACGACATGCCTGAAATATCATAAAGTATATAATGGAATCTAATATCATCTGAGATTGCTTATAGTAATGATTTACGAATATTACAAGAATATTTACTGTTTAACCAAAAAATGGATTGGGCCCAACTGTTGCCCTTACCATGCCATAAAAGGATAACAAAATAATTTCGACCCTGGAAAGACCGAGTCTTCTATCCAGATGAACGGCACAGCAGTTGTAAACGGAACCCTCTACGGACCAGTCTCAAAAACCTGCGAGTTAAACAGTAAACTCGTCTGAGCAATTAAAGCATGGAGTATCTCAACAAAAAACAACAATAAGCACACATATCAAGCCAAAAAACATATTAAAAGCACATATAATCAACATAACATGCGGCTTTCATTTTACCTTAATATCTTTTCTTTACGTTTATTTTACTGTATGATTCATGCCAATAGCAAGTTAAAAAAAAATCTGTATCTTCCATAAGTTATAGCGAAAACCAGGTGATAAAAGAAAAATGTTATAAACTGATGAATACTGTATATGGCTGCTATGCCCATATAATCATATCCAACTCAACGGCGTGTAAGCCGAGATAACAAACTTAGAGGCCAGATCGCTATCTAGTCGCGACATAGCCTTATCTACATGTTTCTACCCAACCTCAATGAGCCATATTAGCATTTAAATCAAACCAATGTAACACTAATAGCACATAAATGTATTTTACAATCTTCATTATTCATTCATATGATTGAGTTCACATTCATATTGAATGCTTGTATGTTTTTAAATCCATGTTCTTATGTTGGTATTTTTTTGAAAATTGATTGGCTGCATGCATGCATGAGCATAAGAAGTTTATTGCATAGCAATTGATTGAAAAGCAAAAGAGTTCACAGCATAAAAGTCCATGACGCTGAGAATCGCGACTGAGAGCAAGATGGCGTTTCATGCTCAAGTCACGACCGCGTATGGAAACAGCGAGCGCGAACTTGTGCATCCTGAGAGTCAGTTGTCCTGTGCTGAAGTCGGCGACCGCACAGCACAAGTCCGAGCGTCGAGATGAAGTCGCGAGCGCGAATGCGCACCACTGAGAGTCAGAAGCTTTCTGCGCCAAAGTGCGAGCACGCAAATGGGATAGTCGCGTAGAGCGCGAGTTGTGCAATTGAGAGTCAGAGCTACCTGACTCAATCGCGAGCCGCAATGGGAAGTCCCGGAAGCGCGACGTGCTTTTCCAGCCGTGCCGAGCGCGCGATGTGATTCGTGCAGTCTGTATTCTTGGCCATAAACTCTCATATATATACAACTCCAAATTGATATTCCAAAACGCGTGTAAAGCTAACACAAAAAAGAACAAATAACTCTTAAAAAATTGAAATTCCTAATTCCATCATTAAATGGGTTTCAAAATCAAGAATGAAGTCCTCCCCTTATTGTTCGAAACATTGAAACTCAATACCTCCCCTGTTTTCTCACCACTACCCATCTCCAATCATAAAGCAATATATTGTTTCAATAGAACACACTTCACAAAATCTCATTGCCCAAAGAGATTGATAAAAATCAAGAATATCAAAGCCTTTACTCCAAAAACGCTTGTGAGCTCTCTAGCTTCTTCTTTCTGCATCCTTTTGAACTTTCTTCCCTAAAATACACAAGAATTCTCATAACTCAAAATCTCCAATTAGAAAACTAAATGAAATAGGAAAATAACATCACACCTTCAAGGAATTCTATCTTACTTGAATTGACTTAAGACGCAACTTATGTCGACAATTGAAAGAAAATGCGACAGTAAGATAGAAGGAAGAACGGGAGGAAAATGGAAAGTGAGTTATAAGAACGTATTCTAGATAAATGACTTGGCTGTTGTTAAAAACTCCCCCAATTGGTACCTCAATGTATCAAAGGCTACAAACTTAATACACCAAGCTGTATATTCTAATGCAAACAATCCTAAACCTTTATATTGCAAATAAGTCCATCTTCTAAATTCTACTTCTACCCCAACCAGGTTGGTTCAACTCGACTCAACTCAATGCAAGACTCGACTCAATACAAAATGACTCAACTCAGAGGATGTCACAATTTAATTTCATGGTCCACCCATGGTAAATATTGTCCGCTTGGCCCTTCCGACGAGGTCACCCCTCACCGGTTTGTCCCTTTGGGCGCAGGGAAACCTCCCTTCTACCCAACCCAAAAAGGCGGCCTACCATTCTGAACCACCCCTCTTTATGTATAGACTTTCACCTTGTGCGTAGCCATTGGGATTCGCCTAAGGTGTGGTGCCCCAAACCTGATGTCACCATACACCCCCCCTTACTGACTCAGCTCCTCGCTGAGTTTGCCCCACCACCGCCAGAGAACAAGGCTTGCTCTATACCAAATTGTCATGGTCCACCCATGGTAAAGTATTGTCCCTTTGGCCCTTCCGTACGAGGTCACCCTCACGTTTTGTCCTTTGGGCCAGGGGAAAAAACCTCCGCTCTACAACCCCATAAAGCGCCCTACCATGTTCTGAGACCACCCCCTTAGTATAGGACTTTCACCTTGTGCGTAGCCGAATGTGGATCGCCTAAGTGTGTGCCCCAACCTGGATGTCAACATGGGTTTTTTCATAAGTTAATGACCTTATTATGAGATTCACAAAAACCAAAGACCATAAAAACTTAATGATTTAATTCATTTTTGATTGCGTATTGAAGATAGGGTATTAGACCGGATTAAAAATACTAACAAAACATCGGAGAGCTTGTTAGTATTTAGGTGTTTCCGCCTCACTTGAAACAATTTAAATTTGATTAACAACAATAAAATTAAATTGGAGTAGAATAATAAGTCAAAATCCCTAGTAGCTTTAAATCCTTATTGTTTAATCATAAAGAAATGTCCTTTGCTTATTTCTTTTTCTCTTTTATTCACTGAAGTGAGTTCTTAAATATAATTTCCCTTATTAGCCAATTTAAATAATAATACGTGTTAACATAATTTTTTACTTGATACAATCCTGTGTGGATATATACTCTTCTCACTCTATATTACTTGTTGCGATTTCGTGTACACTTCGCGAAAATCACTTGTCCAATTTTTTGCGCTTGTTGTCGGGAATTGCGTGGTTGACCCAATATCAATACCAATTACCCTATATTAATTTAGACATTTGTTTTGTTATTGTTTATTTTTATTATTTTTTTTCTAAGAAGATTTCTCAAGTGTTTATTGCATGAGAGAACTCAGGTAGACCTTAACCCTTATCAGTTATCTAGAAATCGAAAACGACTTTCTAGAACAGCTGCGATAAGAGCACTATTGACAACAAACCCAGAACAACGACAACCCATGACATAAGTTAAACCCTAGACTTACCTCAACTCTATTCCGCACCTTCAAGATATACAACACCTTCTTCTTCACGAGGGTAAGCGAACGCTCGAGCTATCAAACCTAATTGAAGCTAACAATTTGAAATTGAACCTGCAATTATTCAAATGGCTTTTCCACCTCATTCAATATGGTTTACATAGATGAAGATCCTAATCTCCATATCATAAAATTTCCGGTAGAGATTGTAACATTCAAACAAAAAAATGAAGGGTTTCTGAGATCCATAAAAATTAAGACTCTTTCCTTATTCACTCTTAGGACAAAGCACTACATGGTTAACCAATTTCATTGCTTGCCTAACTAGAAGTTTACCAAACATGAGAATACCCAAAAGTATTCTCTCTT